>JAZDUH010000087.1:13657500-13906617 GCA_036419115.1 Scarus forsteni | reverse complement strand
CTGACCCTGCAGGAAAGCATGTTGCATTTAGACACTTATTCAGCATTAAACTTTCTGTATACAACGCATTTTTGTCTGCAGCAGACCATTTTTGACCTGAGCTCAGTGCAACATCACAAGAGCATTTGAGACAAAACAAAGCAAAGATGGAGGCAAACACAAGTCACCAACACAGGTTTGCAGGCAGCCGTAGAAAAATACTGTTATGTTGCGCTCTTCTATGTCAGGATATAAGAATAGAAGGGTTACAAAAATGCCTTAAAGCTGAAATTTAACTTACTTCTGTTTGCCAGTGTGAACTTTTTCACACATCAGCCTTAGTCCTAGAGACTGGGTGATCACACTTATTAAGAGGCCCATATTACTTCCCTTCAAACTGAATATTAGATGTACTCTGTGTGCAAAAACCTCTGCAAAAGTATATCTGACTTTCTTGGTAAAGTTAGCAGGAAAGATGCTGAAAATTGACCTATCTCAAAATATTAACAAACCCTTAAAAATGCCTGGATCTGCTGTTTATGAGACTAAAACTAAATCGATAAAAGACTGTAAAAGTTTTTTAGGTTTCAGATGTAACTCACAAAAGCAAAATATTGAAGCTTTTCATATGCATAAATGATCATATATAACTGTGTTGTGTTGCTAACACGGTTGATCATGAAATATATATCAAAACCTACAGTCAGGAAGCTGCAACGTGGTTAGTCACCTGAATGAGCTCTCCTCTTTTGAGTCCATGGGAAACCTCCTCAAGTGTCATGTAGGGCTCAAACACTTGTTTCTTCGTTCCTCTGCCTCCTTTGTTTTTATTTTTGTCGGCAGGGGAGTTGATACCGGAAGCTGAAATAAATGAGATGTTAAAACATTAAGTAGTCCTGCTCAATTTTCGTACAAATTTAGGCTATTTGGTAGGGCTGGGTATCGATTCGATTAGATTCACAATTCAATTTGATATTTATTCAGTCTGGGATATCTAATTAAAATAGTGCTGTAAATTTAAAAAGTGACCTTTTGACCTGGTCCATCATTAAAAATTGTTTTAACATGAAGAACTAAATCCAAAGCAGTTACATTAATCATATTTTAATGATATACATTAATGCATATTACCGTAAATTCCGGACTATAAGCCGCTACTTTTTTTCTACACTTCAAACACTGCGGCTTATACTACGGTGCGGCTTATTTATGTTTTGTTTGTTTTTCGTGGCGGCAAAAACAGTTTGCCTAGCAACAGCAGACCAATAAAATTGATGAGAGGTCCAGACAGAGGTTCAATGAAATTGCCTCCTTGGTTTCTTGTTCCTCTTTGTCAATTTCTTTCTTTGTCTTTGCCAGAAATGCTTTCAGTGTATTCTGGTTTAATCTCTTGGACATGTTTGCCCCGCTCTCTGTGACTTGTTCTCTGTGGAATAGGATTAAAAATCAATATGAGCTGAAAACAAAGCACGCGTCATCAAAAAAAAAGCGCATGGCGCGCTCTCCGTTGTGGATAAAAGTAAATAAACTGGCTTTGATCAGATGATTTGACAGGCCAAACTAGTGCAGAATTATCTAAAAAATAATATTTCGTGGTCACCTAGGTGTAGATGGGCGGGGATGTGGTCTACAAAGTGCTAATAATAAAAAAACTCTAGTTTTTGAATGGGGTTTGGCCCACTGCCAAGCGCGTCACAGGGCGCATTTGCGGGTACGTGCATCAGCTGATCCAACAACTGTTCACCACAACACGCACACAGGCACAAACAGAACACAAAACCCATGGATGTTTTTCAAAATTTACAATTTACAAGCACGTTTCACAGAGAGGTTTCAAGTTTTTATGAGTTTATGTTTTATACAGTTGGGCATATTTGACAAAAAACTCGGAAAAAATAGGTGAGGTCCGGACCTCGCTGACCTCATATCTGGCTACGGCCATGTGGAGAAGTCATGTGCAGCCGCAGATGCAGCGTTGATGCGAGTAAACTTCAGTGGGGTGGGGGCGGGGGAAGTGAGTCAACATCAGAGAAGAGGTATTTACGCGCCTGCCAATTGTCACAGCGGGCTTTACGCGCCGTTACGCTGCAAAGAACCGGCACCCGCAGGCTCGTACCGTAAGCACGCATAATAAAAAATGAAGACAACCTGGCGCTCCCTCCGCTACATCACTGGCATGGAGTGACACCGAGCTATAGAGCCGCATCTGGCTCCGGAACCGCGGGCTGCAGGGAGCCGTAACAAGTAGGTTTAAGAGCCGCATGCGGCTCCGGAGTTTAGACAATAAATGAGGCCGCTCTTCGTCCTCCATTAAAATCCGTTAATATCACAAACAGTGACAGCTCCTTGCCCCCCGCCTCACACACACACACACACACACACACACACACACACACACACACACACACACACACACACTCTCATACGCGCACGCACACACACAAACCCTCTCCGCCCGGTTGACGGAAATCCGTTGCAGCGATGGAGAACTTTAATCCATGCCAATTTCTTAATAAAAATAATAATGAAAGAATGAATGAGTTTTTGAGCTAATTTTTCATATTACTACGTGGGATACTGCCGCTTAAAATCCGGTGCGGCTTGTACAAGTACAATATTGATTTTTTTTCTAAAATTAGACTGTGCGGCTTTTAATCAGGTGTGCTCTGTAGTCCGGAATTTACGGTACTTGTTTTCTGTCCAACTCGTATTTTCCTTTGTACTTGTTAAATCTAAAATACTGTACATCCAAACATCAGCTTTTAAACTTGCCAGTGATGCCCATATAGTGCTTCCACCATGTTTGTTTGCAGTAACATCTCATGAGATCTTGTTCAGTAGAAAGCAACGCTAAACACTGATCACACGAGACTAGCAGGGCTGATACCACAGGCTGCTTCTCTGCACATCCAAAGAAGAAAAAACCACCCAAGTTAAAAGTTCGGTCTTTGGATTTTATGGATTGATTATGAACAAGTTAAAGGAATATCGATTAAATCGATTTTTTTTAACCCAGCCCTACTATTTGGGCAGGTCTATAGGTTATTCACAAAACAGGCTCAAAACAGGCGTCATTTATAACACCAGACACTGGAAACAGCTAAAATTGTATCAACTACCTTATAGAGATTTCCAGTTACCATCATATATCATTAAGTATATTTGTCTTTTTCACTAAGGCCAAGTTAGTTTAACAAATCAATTCAACTCAATTAAAAACAGAGCAAGACAAATCACAGGTTATTTCGGTTATAAACAAGAGGGACTGTGACCCCAAGAAACGATGTACAATCCAGAAAAAAGTAACCAAGGAGGGAACGGCTTGACAAATGGTCAAATGCACAAAGATGGATTGGGATGGGAAGCAAAAACCAGTTGAGCCTAGGCCTGTCATGATAATCAATAAATCAATTAACGAACAATAAATAAAAACATCCTCAGTAAGTTTGCCGGCCTCGATAAACTGACACATGCATTCATGTTTGTTTTCCTCCTCTCTCTCTACCAAAGAGGCTGAATGAGAAGATGGCTCACGACGCCTATCTTTCTAAACACCTGGGTGCAACGGTTCTATAGCGGATTTCGCGGACTTATAGCGGAGTGAGCATCTATCTGTCTGACATGCAATCTTTGGGGTGGAGACGGGGCCGCTCGTGCCTCGCGCGTACACACGGAAACAGCTAGCGAGCGTCCTGAGGAGTAGGAAACACACGCTAATATGAGTGATGGCACAAATGATACGGTTCTTAAGCAGGCTGCCACAGTGTGTTGGTTTAAAACAGAATGAACACGGTGTGAGCTCATGAACACCGACGAGCAGATATGTCGCATTTGTTTGAAAGTAGTTGCGACGAAAAAGAAGACGGGGAGGTGCAGCGGAACCTTCGTCCTTGACAGTCCGTGCTTACTGAGGCGTTTGGTCTGCAAAGGAAATAGATAAAAACGCAAAATGATGGTTCGCTACATTGCAGAAGAAATGCAGCCCTTCAATACAGTTGAAAAGTCCGAATCGCCTTATTGCCTTCCAGTTGAAGTCGGAAAAAAACATGCTGATTTACCAGGCTATTGTTAGCTGTTGTTAGCACACCCTGCATTGTTGTTCACAAATATCACATGAAGAATGTGATTATCACTATGGCAGCATTGTTGTAAAGATAAGTCTAACAATACTATGTATACAGCTGATCTAGAGCGACACACCCTAGTCAGAAGTGCAAATAAATTGATTATTACAGGAGCTAAATAACTGTTCACACTGGGGGCATCCATCTTCCATTGTCAACTCGGGGTGGCGAGGTTTCACCGACTTCCCAGTAGGAAATTCCGAGGGGCAATCCAGTTGCAGTTTCCTACTCGGAACTTGGAAATTCCTACTTCTGACTACAACTGGAACGCACCAAAAGACGTGACCCAAGCCAAAGCGTGTGTTTGTTGTGATGCTAATAAAAATGCAGCTCAGACCTTCCTCAGAACTCTGCATTGCTTTACAACTTTTTTTCAACAACTTACAGGATGCAAAGCAACGAAGTAATGTATCTCTTTCTAGTTACGTAGCGGTAGTTTCTGATGTGTGACAATAAGCAATTTTTGGAAGACTTAGTATCGTAGTTTTGTAGCTGGCTATATATGGCCACTTACAGCCCGGTGCTCTTAAACGTGTCTGAATAATAAAAATTTGCTCTAGTTTTAATTGTCTTGTTCCTGAAGTTGAGTATCCAGGCCAGTCTATCCCTGTCTGACCCGACCGCGAAGCTAAGGAATAGCATTTATAGATAACCTATTGTGATGCTGTAAAACTCATCTTAAAGTGTGTATTTCCATCAGGCATATATCTAAAAGTGAGACTTTTTTGTAATTACTTGGAAACTCCTCACAGTCCCTTTAAAGTGGAATTGGAATGGCATCCGTATCATTTCATCTTCACTTCTCTGTTTCGGATTTTATGATTTTACCAATAACTCACCTTTTTGCTGCTGTGCTCTTTTGTCCTTGACTTGAGGTGACTTCGGTGCCATCATCTGAGAGTCAATCCCACATTTTGCCGCCCCTTCTCTGCTGCTGTCCTCTTGTTGGAGTTTAGCTGGATTCTTTTTCTTCGACTTCATCTTCTCCTGCTCCTGCCCACCTGCACAGGCTTCCTTCGGGGATTGGAAGTCCGTCTCTTTTGAGCCTTTATTTTTCTTCTGCTGCTTCTGATGTTTTTTCGAGTCGTTAGGTTTTAAAGATATGAGCTCCTCCCCGGACTCGATGTCCCCATCCTGGCTTGTTGTGGTGTCTCTCCTCTGTCCCCGCTGGTGTCTGTCAGACAAAGCCTGTTTTCTCTCACAGTCCTGTTGAGCGCTGCGGGAGCTCAGTTTTTCCATGTAGAGGGACAGTGAGCTCTCCTCTCCTCTACTCTTCATGGAAGAAGGGGAAAAGTCACTCGAGTCTGAGAAATCACAGGGTGCTTGATCCCTCCTCCTCTGAGGTATATTCAGCCTGTCGCTCTGGGCTGGTGTGCTCGGTCCATTTCCCTCTCTTTGAGATAAAGTGTCCCTTGCATACTGTTCCAGATACTGGCTGAATTTGGTGCTGTTGTGCTGGCTGAGGAGCCTGGCATAGGCATCTTTCTGACGAGGAACAGAAGACTGCTTCTGGCTGTTCTTAGGCCCCCGGTTTTGGTTGACCTTCTTAGCATGCCTCGGAGAATCCATGAGGCAACGCTGAAAGATGCTTTTTCTGAAATGACACAAGACTGTTATGAGCGTTTAACTGTAATGCCAATACTTCTGACTGTCATTACATTCAGTCACGAGGAAACTGCCCATTTCTAGAGAACTTCAGTCAGGGCAAAGATTTTAAAGACATATATAGTAGGGCTGAACACTTAATTGCAAATTATATTAAAGCTGGGGTTGGCGATTTTGGAGAACTAGCTGTCTGTCTCTAGCCTGAAGGGGGCGGTAATGCTCCAAAATTATGGATGCCAACCACCGAAGAAGAAGAAGTCTCGCGAGAACTGCCACCTGCAGTAGCATGGACGGCAGTTCTCGCGAGATTAGAGCCAACAGCGGAACAAACTTAGAAAAACAGAGTTTATTTTAGATTTCTCGTACATCTGTCTTAAATGTAAGGGATACTGGAGCTTGGTTGGTGTTGTGGGACTGCTCACAGCGGACTTCCCTTATTTTCAAAGACAAAACTTGAAAGGTAAGCATTCTCCAGCGGAGTCTGTTCCCTACACGCTACATGCTACATGCTACACGCACTGTCGGTGCACGCCGGAAAATACTGCAGCGCAGCAGGCGCATAGAATGGCGACGGGATTTGATTGGTGTAAAAGAAGGTATCCCGGCAAGATTATTGGTTGGGGTTTTCCCTGTTTACTCCTGCTGTAGATAGCGGATATTTTTCGCTCTGTTTTAAGAACACACAATGAGTTAATAACCATCTGGTCATAAAGACCATTTTAACCAGTATATCAAAAAGTGTATCTAAATCAGATCGCCAACCCCAGCTTTAAATTGCAATATGGCTTGTTGCAATTTTCAAATCGCAGACAGTGCAATATATTTTACCCAAAATGTGTTGAACATTTTGGCATTGTGATGTAGTTTCTTGCAATTTCATGCCTACTTTAACCTCTTTTAACCCGTTTTTTTACTACTTTATGCCAATCTTGCTCCCATTCATCTTTTCTTTTTGGCCACTGTCAGATCATGTATGGAATTTTTACATTTTTTGAAATTTAATCCCAATTTTGCTGCTATAATTAATTTTCCTTTTTGATTTTCTTTGCCTTTTTTAAATGCAATTTCATACCTATTTTGCACCTATTAACTTTTTTCTGCTTTTGTACCATTTTTTTTACCCAGTTTTTACAATTTCATACCTATTTTGCTATCGTTTTATCATAAAACCAATCTACTGCTCATGTTTGTTTAAGAACACATAAGATGAGGAACATTAAAACAATCACTGAGTAAATGGCAATTGGAATATTGGGGAAAATATCGCAATTAGATTATTTTCTCTAAATTGTTCAGCCCTAATATATAGACATATATGTGTGTGTTACAAAAATAAAGTTAGATTACCAAAAAATAATAATAAAGAGCAACTCAACGCTCTCATGAAGTGTCAAATCTTTACTTGTGTAACAATTTTAACCATATCGATACAGTTAAAAACAGGGCTGTCATTTTTCACACCATGGCTTAATGAATGAAAATCCATGCTTGTTGCCTGAATTGCATATATTGGTAGTTAAGGCTGGGTATGTCCAGCAACCCCTGTCTGATACATATCCCGATACTGATGCCACGATACGATATGTATCCCGATACACATAAATTGTAATCATTGACTGCGATTTTAACAGAATTCCCAGCAACTTTGTTTTTTATTACAAGAAGTAAAAGAACAAGGATGAATTTCCAATGGCTCTACAACTTCATAACTTTAATTCAGGTCGCCAAAGATAGTGGACATTTAAGTTTAAGTTTGGAACTGTCCAAGAAGGACACATCCAGGATTGAAAAACTGATCAGGAGGGATGGCTCTGTGGTTGACATGAAGCTGGGCTCTTTGGTGACGGTGGCAGAGAAGAGGACACTGGACAAAATTGCTGGACATTCTGGATGATGCCAATCACCCTCTACACATGGCCATCAACAACCAGATGAGCCTGTTCAGCGCAAGACTGCTCCTCCCCAAGTGCAAGACCAACAGACTGAGAAACTCCTCTGTCCCTCAGGCCATCAGACTGTATAACTCCTCAATTGGGAGGATGAGGAGTAACAGGAAGACAGAGGAGGGGAAGGAGCAGCAGCAGTAGCCTACAAGTATTATCTTTTATTTATAATATAATGCAACTGGAATCATAATTTCCCTGAAGGAGTTCTCCCAAAGGGATTAGTAAAGTACAATCTAATTTAATCTAATCTAATCTAATCTAGGTAAAACACTGTGGAAGAGAAACATGGTGTTCTTCACAGTGTAAATAAACCAGAGAGGAGGAGGGAATTGTTTACTTTGTTAGTCCCTGAAGGGTAAATTACATTTTCACATTCTGCTCTTGAACATGCTTCACACACACGGAGTGAAAATACATGCACAGATCGTGTAGTTTGGTTCTACTGGAGAAATGTCAGAACAGGCTCCAGCTCACAACTTGGAATCTGAGGGCTCAATGCTCTGCTCAAAGGCACCTCAGAAATACTCAGGGAGTGAGCTGACAGCAGGACAAGTCCAGACTTGTTCCGATCAGGACCTGGAGCTAGGTCATGAACCAGCAGCCTTATGTATACTTGAGATAAAGCCTTGAGCTTCATGTGACAGTCTGCTGAAACAGAACTAAATATATATTTATATATCCATATCATGTTGGCAGAGATCGTGTCCTCATAGTTGGAACTCCAAAAACTTAAAGCTTAGTGTTGTATAATGACGCTTTCTCCATATTCTATATGTTAATATCCCGAAAATCAAAAATACAGGCAGCCACAACATTGCCTGTCTGTATTTATAACCACAGTGAAGTTAAACTTGAGAGGCAGGGACTTTTTCATGTTGATTATACCCTGATTTCTAAACTTCTCATTGACATTACTTTCCCTTACATCATATAAACTGTATGTTACGACTGAATCACCAAAATTTGATATTTAATATCAAGTCGCCGCATTTCAAGATGATTGTTCTCTGTCAAATCATTGAAAATGATAGTAAACCTGCTGTTACTTGGTGTTTAATATCTCCTAAATGTAACAGTGTCTTTCATAACATAGCTATCTATAATAACTGAATGAAGTTAGCAGTTACCAAACGTTAGCTCGCAGCTGTTAGCATGACTGAGTAGCATCAGTTACCTCCGTAACGGCACAGTTAACCGACAAGATTGTGAACTGTTAATGTTTTTGTAGGCCGAACAGCCACTTGGACAGGATAAATAACATAACAAACACAGAAAGACTGCCAAGCTCGAGTTTTAAATTGTTACCTTATTCAATGTGTTTCACCTCCTGTGATAGAGCTGGTGGTTGTTCAGAGCAAACTGCTGTTTGGGACGGTCACTTCCTCCGGCGTCATATACTGTTGTGTTTGGGTGCAATCGGAAAAAAATGTATTAAACAATTTGATCGAAATTCCCCTTTTCTTAAAAGCCCGAATTAATCTCTAAATGATAGGTAGCATGATAGATTGAAATTATTTCCCCTGAATTTTCATTTTGTTACTTTGAATTTTATGAAATATTAAAAACAGACGAGAAACAATGTAGAACATTTAAAATTCCGTTACTTCAAGGACTTGTCTTGTGCCTTACAAAACACAGACAACCTCTGGATGGCGGCAGAGGCCTGAAGGTGGTCTCATGTCACCGTGAGAATGACTCGAACCTGGTCAACAATGAAACACTTCAGAGAGGAGAAATTAAACCTATCACCCAGTCAGCAACTCAGAAAGAGGAGTCAGTGTCACTTAACTGATATCAATATATAAATAAATAAATGAATAAATAAATAACCTGCTGAAGGGGCAAGTTGTCCAAACATAATCAGATGAAGTCCTCAGAAGAAGGCCAAAGTGAATTGCATTTTATATTTCTTTTGATTAATTGTGATTATCAAATGATATAATCGCAACAATTTATCAAACTTGTAAATACAAACCCAAAACCAGTGAAGTTGGCACGTTGTGTAAATCATAAATAAAAACAGAAAAAAATGATTAGCAAAACCCTTTCAACCTATATTCAGTTGAATACACAGCAAAGACAAGATACTTAATGTTCGAACTGGTAAACTTTGTTATTTCTTGCAAATATTAGCTCATTTGGAATTTGATGCCTGCAACATGTTTCAAAAAAGCTGGCACAAGTGGCAAAAAAGACTGAGAAAGTTGAGGAATGCTCATCAAACACTGATTTGGAACATCCCACAGGTGAACAGGCTAATTGGGAACAGGTGGGTGCCATGATTGGGTATAAAAGCAGCTTCCCTGAAATGCTCAGTCATTCACAAACAAGGATGGGGCGAGGGTCACCACTTTGTGAACAAATGCGTGAGCAAATTGTCCAACAGTTTAAGAACAACATTTCTCAATCAGCTATTGCAAGGAATTTAGGGATTTCATCATCTACGGTCCATAATATCATGAAAAGGTTCAGAGAATCTGGAGAAATTACTGCACGTAAGCAGCAAGGCCCAAAACCAACAGTGAATGCCCGTGACCTTCAATCCCTCAGGCGGTACTGCATCAAAAACCGGATATCACCACATGGGCTCAGGAACACTTCAGAAAACCACTGTCAGTAACTACAGTTTGTCTACATCTGTAAGTGCAAGTTAAAACTCTACTATGCAAAGCCAAAGCCATTTATCAACAACACCCAGAAACGCTGCCGGCTTCGCTGGGCCCGAGCTCATCTAAGATGGACTGATGCAAAGTGGAAAAGTGTTCTGCGGTCTGACCAGTCCACATTTCAAATTGTTGTTGGAAACTGTGGTCGTCGTGTCCTCCGGACCAAAGAGGAAAAGAACCATCCGGACTGTTATAGGCGCAAAGTTCAAAAGCCAGCATCTGTGATGGTATGGGGTGTACTAGTGCCCAAGGCATGGGTAACTTGCACATCTGTGAAGGCACCATTAATGCTGAAAGGTACATACAGGTTTTGGAGCAACATATGTTGCCATCCAAGCAACGCTTTTTCATGGACGCCCTGCTTATTTCAGCAAGACAATGCCAAGCCACATTCTGCACGTGTTACAACAGCGTGGCTTTGTAGTAAAAGAGTGCGGGTACTAGACTGGCCTGCCTGTAGTCCAGACCTGTCCCCATTGAAAATGTGTGGCGCATGAAGCATAAAATACAACAACAGAGACCCCGGACTGTTGAACAACTTAAGCTGTACATCAAGCAAGAATGGGAAAGAATTCCACCCGAAAAGCTTCAAAAATTGGTCTCCTCAGTTCCCAAACGTTTACTGAGTGTTGTTAAAAGGAGAGGCGATGTAACACAGTGGTAAAAATGACCCTGTGACAACTTTTTTGCAATGTGTTGCTGCCATTAAATTCTAAGTTGATGATTATTTGTAAAAGAAAATAAAGTTTCTCAGTTTGAACATTAAGTATCTTGTCTTTGCTGTGTATTCAATTGAATATAAGTTGAAAAGGATTTGCAAATCATTGTATTTTGTTTTTATTTAAGATTTACACAACTTGCCAACTTCACTGGTTTTGGGTTTGTACATCAAAGTTATTCTTACAGTTTCTAGAAGAACCCTTCTAAACATAATCTAATTTTGCAGTGCAGCCTGATGCACCTGATTCATTTTTCAAACAAATTTTATTCTTTATGCTCAAGAAATTTATCAGACACCTGTCATAAAAGCGAGAAATCTTTCAAGAAGTCGTTTAAGAGCTTGCTCACTGGGCACTAGAATGACTTTTTCTGCTCAGAACTGAAAGCAAATAAGCATAATCTATAGATAGATAGATGGATAGATTGATAGATAAAGTAAAATAGTACATTTGAAAATTCACAGATAATGATTTTATTTTATTTATTAAAGCCTTTAAAATGTCATTTCGGTTAAAGAGCTTTAAGATACACTGCATTGAGCTGTCTATCTGCTGTGGCAGGTTATATTCAAATATACAGGGGCGGAAAGAGTACACAATTATCATGCTCAGGTAAGTTACTTTGGCAAATTTTACTCAAGAACAAGGAAATTAGCTCTCTTTCAATCTACTCAGGTAAAATTGAAAATTAACTTTTCTTTACATGACATGAAACATGACATGAAACAACAAAAACAACAGCTGACCAGTGATAAGTCAATCAGATATTTCTTATACTGTATGTAACAGTGCAGCTCATAACATAAAATACTTTAACATCAAATTAAAAGAGTATTGTGATACCAAACCTGAAATAATATTGATTAAATTTTGGTATTGTAGTAACACTTGGTGGAAGACTGGTTGGTTTAGCCCTTTTATTTTCTAGTATGATGCTGTGGAAATATAATGCATTCCAAAGTTGTACTCAAGTAAAAGCACTGGTTTAGAAAAAAAAACAACTCTAGAAAGTGCAAGTACACAATACGCACCTCAGTTACAACAACTTAAGTTGATTTAAGTAATTACTTTTCACTCCAGTATTTATCTGTAAATAACCAAATTTATGTTTGTACGTGTTTTGGTCATCTTAAATGGATGGTTCAGTATTTCTAAGTGAGATGTAGGTGATTAGATAATTAAGTTGGGTAAATAGTAATGTCAGTCAGTAGAAAACAACTTTAAACTTTAAAAATAAGAGTTGGGGTTATTGCACATTGTTCTTAACACACATGTGCTGAGGTAGTATCAAAACTTTTCCATGGCATGGTATCTGTGTGAATCAGCTTTTTTCTTCCAAGAACAGGCTGTTTTAGAAAAAAAAAAATCCTAATGAGCTGTGTCTGGTCACAGCCCTCTCAAGACCTAATGTGGCTCCAGCTTTGCAGTGCTGTGCTTTACTGTTTACTGTTACTGCACATGTAGACATGTTCCCTCTGCTTGTATAAAACAACTCAACTGCTTGTATTACTGCCACTGCTGTATTTTTATTATACTGACATTCACACTGCTGCTGCTACAGTGTACAGTCTATCTGCTTTGTAGTTTATTCATACCCGTCACTTTAATTGCTGCTTCAATGTTAAGGTTGATTTACTAGTATTGTAGTTCATTTATGTCAGTTATTCTACCTGGTTAGTGCTAATGTTAATTATTTTATTTTTAATGGACATTTTTATTTCTACCATAAAGGTAACTTATTGTTTTTGCGGTTTATCTATGCTGGAAATCCCCATTGCTGCTAGAGTGTACAGTTCAATTATTACTATTATTTGTATTTTGCTGTATATAACCTGTGTTTTTATCCTTTTTATTTCTATCTAATCTGCACATTTTTTCTGTACTATGGTGTTTCCTGCTGCTGGAATCTGAATTTCCTGAGGGAACCCTCCCAAGGGATTAATAAAGTTCCTATCTATCTATCTATCTATCTATCTATCTATCTATCTATCTATCTATCTATCTATCTATCTATCTATCTATCTATCTATCTATCTATCTATCTATCTATCTATCTATCTATCTATCTATCTATCTATCTAGTTGATATTTAAGCCGTTAAAAGCACTGGCAGGTTCTCTGTCATAATATGTTAGTCTTTGGAGACTGACAGTGTTCTTGCTCATCTTAAATGTTCCACACAGTTATTATCATTTCATTTCACTTCATGTTATGACATAATTTAGAAGTAATCTGTTGCAAGAAATAATTAAATCTCACTGTTTTGTTAGCTTACATCTTATTTTACGCGCACACATAACCAGGGCATTTGTCAGACGCCTCTGCCCACTTTAAAGAGGCGCTGCTCCGTCAATGACCGTATATCTTGTGAGAGGATTAATGCAGCCTAAAGGTGGAGCAGAAATTGTGAAGGTTTGTGGGACTGTAATCCTCTGAGCTCTCAGAGACACAGAGGGAGAGAGGGATGAAACATGCAACTCTTGGCTCTTGGATTTTATCAAAAATAATGGGATGATTATCATTTTTACACTATAGTGGGACATATTGTTTGGGAAATTTAATGGCAATATTTCAGAAGGAGCTGCCCATCCTCAGGGAACAGACATGGTGCTCAAACTTCTGCTGCCCCTCGGTGAGTTTGCTGTCATTGATATGTTTAATAACGTAGCCAGTTTGGCTCTTGAAATCATTTCATGTGATGGGGTTATAATGCTGTGGGGTATATATACTGTGTTGATGGGTCTTCTCTCTTTTGGTTTACCCAGTGGTGGACAGATCAAACATTACTCCAATACAAGTGAAAGTTCAAATTATTATTTGAGTCAAAGTACAACAGAACTTGCAATTACAAAACTTAAGTTTAAAAATTCTTTAATTTGACTACTTAAAAATGATTAAAAACTCCTTCATTTTAGACTAGGGTCATAAAAGTTAAAATGACATAAAAAACAAAGAAAATAGTATTTTTGATTTTTGTAAAAGAAAAAAAATAAGCCCATGTTTTTGTATCACATCCATTTGTTCTCATGCAGTGGTTCCCAAACTGGGGTATGCAAAGTGACCTCGGGGGTACGCGAACACCTGTCAGGTAAAGGAAATTTGATAAAGGCCTGAAGTGTTGGCAAAGAGAATGGATTTGTGAGGCGTCTTGGAGAAGGAAATCTGTCTTGAATTGTCGTAGATTCTTATAGCAACATGAGAGCAGTCAGACATCCTTAATAGAGCTGTGGTGAGTTTGCACTTTTGAGTTTTAAGTTCATTAATGTATATGTTCCAGAAATGAAAATTTCTATTTTCAAAAGCCAGCTGGTGTTGCCCACTGAAACTGCTGGTAAATAAATCTTTTTAGTGAGCCCGGAGGAGTATTCGAGACATTTTAGATGGTACAATTAATTTTTGGAAGGTCAGGATAAAAGTCGCAATGACGAGAACAAAGTCAAAATTTTGAGATTTAAGTTGAAATGTTGACAATCAAGTTACAATACAATTTCATCATAAATGTCCAAATGCTAAGATTAAAGGAGACATATCATGCTGATGCATGATTTAATACTTACATACAGTATAATAAATTTGAAAACAAGACCTTTCACCCCCTTTTTTTTTAAAAAATTAGATATTGTATTTTTTCTGATATCCTAAAACGAGATTTGATGCCTCTGAAAATAGGTCATTGCGAGATGTCCGCGAGATTTAAATCTTCATGACGACATGAGGTACCTTTCTTTTTATTGGAGTAATCTGATAAAGCACTTCCTCCTCTGTGATGTCCGTGAGCCACAAAACCGGCCACCGAGGAACACATTCGTCCAGCAGCAGTATATAGCTCCCTAGCTCACATTCACTCATTACCAGCTCTGCCTGTAGGGGACTCAACACGCGTCGCTGCTTTGAGCCTGCCGGAAAATACAGTAGAAGAAGAAGGACAGGCTGGCTCTACCCCCGATAGAACTGACCGATCAGAGCACAAAGGGCTGTGACGTTGCGAGGTAACTGTAGGTCATCCTGAGATCCGAGTGTTTCAACGAGGGCTTCATAATGGCCTAAAATGAGGATTTTGAGAATGCTATTGTGGGGCAATGAAGGAACTAAATGACTTGTACTGAGGGCAGAAATGCTTTACAGGCATCCTAGTCTGGCATAGTGAAAAGGAGAAACAAGCATGAAATGTCTCCTGTAAAGTTAAAATGTCAAGAAAAAAAGTGGAAAGTCAAGAATAAAGTTGACAATGTATTTTGACATAATTCAGCATGTCTGTTTTTTTCCTGACATCTCAAATTTTTTCTTAACAATTTGGCTTTTATCACAAAAATCTATGTTGACATTATTCTTGTCGTTTCAACTGTAATCAAGAAATTATGACTTTAATCTTGACTTCACCAAAACATTTCATCCTTCTGACATGGCCCTAATTCCCTTCACTGTAAGAGATTTTATTTGTATGTTATGTATGTTAAATGTGGGAGGTGGTGGTGGGGCAGCAGGCTTACAGACACGTTCCTTTTCTTGCTGCTGTAAGTGTGTGAGCATAGGGGGTACATGGCGGAGATCAAGTGTCTGAAGGGGTACAGGCTGTGAGAAGTTTGGGAACCACCATTCTAGTACAATTTAATTGGGTTAATTCCAGTTCATGTTCAACAGAAAGGATCATATTGTTAAATCAGGAAATGAAGATGTGGTTAAAAATGCATTTGCCTGTCATTTCTTTGATATACGTCTGTTTGGGCACAAACATTTAACATGTGGTGTCACCTGCATTCAGTGGGTGTCTATTTTGCATCTTGATCTTAACCCTTGAAATTCCAGCTTAACCTTGATATAGACAAGGGGTCAACTATACCTTTAGATCTACTTCTAGATCTTTTGGACATGTTCAGTTGATCGTTAAGACTCATAGTGTTATGTCTTTATCTTACGCACATGACGGACTGTGTCACTTGTCCATGATCTACTGTATATGGTATCAAGCCAAATCAAACAAGATCAATCAGGCTTACCTGACTTCTCATGGGGAATGAGCAAGACATTCAGGCAGCTCAGTTGTGTTTTATGCAAAACTACTTTCTTGATGTTGTGAAGTGAAAAATACATAAAAAAAAAGTTTAATATTCAAGCAAAGTGTCAAGTTAGTACACAAGTACTAGGTCACAGTCCATCATAGATATAAAAAGTGTTCTTAGATACAGTGCTCAAGTAAACTGTAAACTGAGTATGTTTACAAAAGTATTTGTAACTATTTATCTTATAACTGTTTTAAAAGGTGATCTTTTAATCTCCTCTCTGCCCTCAGCTTTGACTGCAGGCCTTCTCTCACCTGTGCTGTCAGGAGCCTCCACTACAAAAACTCAAGGTATCACAAGTCCCTGTTTGCATTGTACCATTGTGTTATTTCTTATCACGCATCTCACAGTAACAACCTTCATTCTTAGGTATCAAACATGTTGTGTAAAATCAAGCTGTGTTCACACTGAATCCAACAGACTGAAGTGTGAGTCATGTTATAGTTTAAACAAACAGATGATAGCTATAAAATGACAACATTAAACATTCAGAAAATTAAGGCATTATGGCAAAGTGGCACTGCACGTTTCATATTATTTAAGGTAAAGTTAGATAGAAAAACAACAACACTGCCTTTAAATGTCAATTGTTTTAACATAAAGCTTAGTGGAGAAGCCAAACTATATCTGTTTCTTGTTTTATTGAACATTCAGCTATTTACAGTCTTATAGCAAGTTGTTATTCGAATTAGGAGAGCCAGTGTTGCAGCCTACCAGGATAGCTAACATTGTCCTCCTCATAATAGGGTTTTAAAAGTAGTTACAAAGGTATTATTGGAAATAAAACACATGAATAGAGGAATCAGTTTAACTTCCCAATTACATTTTGGTGACATTTGACCAGTAAGCCAATGAAGCATCATTCATATTCATATTCATATTTGAAACACATCTTAAAGCCCACTTTTTTAGACTTGCTTTTACATGATTTTATTCTTTTTTTTAATTCTTTTATTTATTTATTTATTTTTTACTCTTTTAACTTACTTGCTTTATCTGCTGTTTTTATCCCTCTCGTGGTTTCTTATTATTTTATTCCTATTTTTACTGTCTTTTATTGTTTTGACATACCCATTTTCTATTGTCATTGTTTTATTTCACTTTATTTTATGTATTGATTTATTTATTAGTAGTATTTATTATTATTATTTTATTTATTTATCTATTCTCAATCTTCCTGATGTGATGTTGTCAACCTTAATCTTAAATTAATCTATGCATCTGGAAATCTATTATCTGTCTACTGTCCTAATATCTCCTTGCCATTATGCATTTTACCAGCTGTTTCAATCCACAGTTTATAATATTTTCTCTCATTTTGTTGCTTTAGTTAATGTGATCCTCTGTGCCTTTTCCTCTGACTCTCGTGGTCGCTGATGAACTGATTGTTGATTTTATTCTGCTTTTTTCTGCCTTTTTTCTGTGTGTTAAAGCACTTTGTAAACTTCTGTTTTTAAAGGTGCTATATAAATAAATATATTATTATTATTATATATTCGGTCACATTTAAGAGGGAAGTTTTGAGTAAAAGTAAATGGCACTTTAATCTGCCTGCTCCCCCTAAAACTGTCTCTCTGTGTTTCCAGTGAAGAACAACTCAGGAGTGACACCAGCAGGGCAGTGTGGTGCTTGGATAAAAGAGCCAGATGGAGGCTATTTCACTTCACCCAACTATCCCCAGAAATACCCACCTGAGAGGGAGTGTGTGTACATCATAGAAGGTGAGACTTTATTCTTTGTGGCTTCTCACGTTCACACCTAAATTCAGGAGACCAGGTTTGGTTTGAGTTTGGAACTGCAAAACTGTTTCATTTTTCACTTGGTTTCAGTTTGCCAGAAATACGCAACCAGCTTCAACTAATATAATTTTTCACCTGAAGTAGTTTGAAAGTATTCTGAGTAATAAAATAAAGAAAGAGAATAATTTAGACGGTCTCAGGTGGCACTTGCATTTTGACTAGAGTGATGTGTAAACATGTTCTGCATGAATTTGCAGACATATGTCTGTTAAGAAAACTGTACTTAATATTTAAAGGGACTGTGAGGAGTTTCTAAGTAATTACAAAGTCTCTGTTTTAGATATATGCCTGATCGAAATACACACTTTCAGATGAGTTTTATAGCATCCAAAATAGGTTATCCATAAATGCTATTCCTTAGCTTCGCGGTCGGGTTGGACAGGGCTGGACTGGCCTGGATACTCAACTTCGGGAACAAGACAATTAAAACGAGAGCAAATTAATATCATTCAGACACGTCTTAGAGCACCGGGCTGTAACAGCCAGCTATAAAACTAAGATACTAAGTTTATCAAAAATTGCTTGTTGTCACACATCAAAAACTACCGCTACGTAACTAGAAAGAGATACATTACCTCGTGGCTTTGCATCCTGTAAGTTGTTGAAAAAAGAAGTTGTAAAGCAATGCAGAGTTCTGAGGAAGGTCTGAGCTGCATTCATTAGCATCACAACAAACACATGCTTTGGCTTTGGTCACGTCTTTTGGTGCGTTCCAGTTGCAGTCAGAAGTAGGAATTTCCGAGTTCCGAGTAGGAAACTGCAACTGGAACGCTCCCCGAAGTCGGAATTTCTTACTGGGAACTTGGTGAAACCTCGCCACCCCCGAGTTGACAATGGAAGATGGATGCCCCCAGTGTGAACAGTTATTTATCTCCTGTAATAATCAATTTATTTGCACTTCTGACTGGGGTGTGTCGCTCTAGATCAGCTGCATACATAGTATTGTTAGACTTATATTTACAAAAATGCTGCCATAGTGATAATCACATTCTTCATGTGATATTTGTGAACAACAATGCAGGGCGTGCTGACAGCACCTAGCAATAGCCTGGTAGATCGGCATGTTTTTTTCTGACTTCAACTGGAACGCCGATAAGTCGGAGATGATGTCACTCCCAGTTCCGAGGTTACTGGAACGCAGCATTACGACAGTCGCCGCGCGTGCTCATGGGTAGCAGAGTCTTTTTGTTGCCCGGTAACCTTTAACCAAATACAAGCCCAAATTCACTCCCTTTTTATTCGCTTGCCCTGTTTGTCTCAGTATGCTTTCAAACCAACCACTAGAGGCAACCTGAGACTTCCATTTTTTGATGGACCAGATTTCAGTTCTTTGGTCCTCCCCAGAGTTTTTTTTATGGCATCACAATTCACATTAACCTTTTATTCCAACTTATAAAATAATTAACATTTGACTCATATTTCAGTTTCTTTTGATCGACATAATAAAATTGAGCTCTTTGGTCACTAAACTAAATATAAGTGCCTTTTCCTACATGCTGCAATAATGTGCAATAATACCAAAGCTTCCTTAAATAATTGCAAATGTATTTTGTTTGTCACAAATATGAGAATGTTTGACACAGCACCGTGTTGATCCACGCCACAATCAGCTT
Source organism: Scarus forsteni (assembly GCA_036419115.1). Taxonomy (NCBI): domain Eukaryota; kingdom Metazoa; phylum Chordata; class Actinopteri; order Labriformes; family Labridae; genus Scarus; species Scarus forsteni. The sequence goes on along the minus strand of JAZDUH010000087.1, from coordinate 13,887,106 downwards.
GTTGTCCAGTGGAGCCATACTAGCCTTGCCCCTCAGCTAGCATGCTCTTTGTTGGTTGTTCATGTTGACAAAATTTAATATAATTCAACAGAAAAAAAGATTTGTTTAAATAACATCAGCTCAGATTCTCATTGTCTCCAGTGTCTTGGTTCTCTTGACATCCTCCGTATCCAGCTTCTATTCTGGTTCATTGCACTTTCTCTGCTAAGCATGCAGGATAATAAAACAAGTCAAAACATCACACCCCAATATGTGGTGTCAGACTCTCCCAAGCAACAACATGCACTGTTTCAATATAACAGCTTAAAGGGGCTATGAGGAGAATCTATTACTGGCGACATCAAGACTCTGCTACCCATGAGCATGTGCGGCGACTGTTGTAATGCTGCGTTCCAGTAACCTTGGAACTGGGAGTGACATCATCTCCAACTTATCAGCGTTCCATGCCGATCTACCAGACTATTGTTAGCTGTTGTTAGCACACCCTGCATTGTTGTTCACAAATATCACATGAAGAATGTGATTATCACTATGGCAGCATTTTTGTAAATATAAGTCTAACAATACTATGTATGCAGCTGATCTAGAGCGACACACCCCAGTCAGAAGTGCAAATAAATTGATTATTACAGGAGCTAAATAACTGTTCACACTGGGGGCATCCATCTTCCATTGTCAACTTGGGGGTGGCGAGGTTTCACCAAGTTCCCAGTAGGAAATTCCGACTTTGGGGAACGTTCCAGCTGCAGTTTCCTACTCGGAACTCGGAAATTCGTACTTCTGACTACAACTGAACGCACCACAACGCTAGCATCCGAACCCAAAGCGTGTGTTTATTGTGATGCTAATGAATGCAGCTCAGACCTTCCTCAGAACTCTGCATTGCTTTACAACTTCTTTTTTCAACAACTTACAGGATGCAAAGTGACGAGGTAATGTATCTCTTTCTAGTTACATAGAGGTAGTTTTTGATGTGTGACAACAAGCAAGTTTTGAAAAACTTAGTATCGTAGTTTTGTAGCCGGCTGTATATCGCTACTAACAGCCCGGTGCTCCAAGACGTGTCCGGATAATATAAATTTGCTCTAGTTTTAATTGTCTTGTTCCTGAAGTTGAGTATCCAGGCCAGTCCAGCCCTGTCCGACCCGACCGCGAAGCTAAGGAATAGCATTTATAGAAAACCTATTTTGATGCTATAAAACTCATCTTAAAGTGTGTAGATCAGGCATATATCTAAAACGGAGACTTTTTTGCAATTACTTAGAAACTCCTCACAGTCCCTTTAAAATGAATCTCTTTATGCATTATCATGACAGTCTTCTCTCTGTCCTGTCCTCCTCAGCCTCTCCCCGGCAGTGCATCGACTTGTTCTTCGATGAAAAGTACTCCATAGAGCCGTCATGGGATTGTAAGTTTGACCACATCGAGGTTCGCGATGGGCCCTTTGGTTTCTCGCCCATCATTGGTCGGTACTGTGGGCAGGAAAGTCCGGCTTACGTCCGCTCTAGTGGGCGTTACCTGTACATCAAATTTGTGGCAGACGGTGAGCTGGAAGCCATCGGTTTCTCTGCTCGATATAACTTCACACAAGGTGAGTGACTTTATTCTGAGGAAAACTTTTTTAAGTTATGATGTATCACAGGCTGAGTATTGCAACTTGTTTTTTAATGAGTTTATTACTAAACACGAGAAGAAATTACTGAAATGTGACTTAAATAGTAGTTTCGTGTCAACAGCTGATACTAAACCTTATAAAGCTGTTAAAGTTGCTGCTGATTTGAATGGTCAAATGTACTATATTTTGAAAATTAGCACTTTTTCAATGAGCCAGATATTTGTTTAGCTCACTGGCAGCTCCAGGAGAAGGAACATGTCCAAGCATGTCTATGTAGCCACAGTAAACTGTAGAGCACAGCGACTGAGCTAAAGCAATATCGTCCTCAAATTCAAATAATTAAAAAAAGTGATTCCAATATGAAACCCTTATGTCTGAACCCAGGTGTATAAGCACTTTGAGTGGTTGGAGTCCAAAATGCAGAAGTGAGTTAGTATTGAGCACTTCCTGGTTCCCAAGGTTATCGATTACCAGGATAGGTGCCTGAAATGATGTTTGTGTTGAGCACACACACATGTAGGCTATGTTAATAGGGAATAAGTATGCATCTGATATTGCCTGTTTTTCAATAGCAAACTTTAATTGTGGTGTTTAAAACTATGGCTGCTAACTAGCTGCTAACAAGGATGACAAAGTTGGCCTGGGACCCATGGTAAGCAGTTCTCATAGTTCTTTAATTAATCAATCAATTAATCTTTATTTGTATATCGCCAATTCATAACAAGTGTTATCTCAAGACACTTTACAATAGAGCAAGAACTCTTTTTTGTGGATACACATATATGCATAGATACATATATACATATAAAGATACACATACACATATATATATACAAATATATGCATACAGCACCCAACATGAATCCATATATCCAATCATGAATCCCTCCATCATGGCTCAAGAAAAAACCTTCTGTTAAGCAGCAGGAAATCTTGAATGTGGATCCCAGTCTCATGATGAACAGCAAATCCACACGATGCTGTGTTGGTGTGCGGGCAAAGGAAGGGAGGTAAGAGGAGACAAGTGGACTAAAGTAAGAACTAAAGTTAGAGACAGGTTCATGAACCATAGACCTGTCGTCTGATTTATTAGAGGTTAGCCTGATTACTAATTATTCATACATTATCGCCACAGCCATGAGGACCAACTTGATAAGGTCACTTAATTAAGAGAAAATTCTCAAACAAGAGGTCACAATTTACATTGGAAATATTGTTGCTTCTAAGTCAAACTGTCATGCTGTTCAATAGTAGCTTACTAAGAGCTTTCTATTCTCACAGAATACCTATAAGCTTAAAACTACCTTTGAAAGTAAGTTAGCTTATGAAGATTATCAGAAAGTGCAGAATATGTAAGCTTCATATTTTTGGTTGTCTACAGAGTTTATTATCAGCACTGATCCAAAACAAAGTGAAAAATCCTGTTTACTGCACTGTAAAAAAGGCTAGTTGTTTTAACTTTAAAAAGTTAACGTCAGGGCTGCCTTAAAATTTTAAGTTTACTGAATTTAGAAATTTAACTTCAGTTGAATTAAGAACAGTTCAGATCAAGTGAACTTCTTAAGTTCAATAAACTTGCTCTACTTGAATTGTTTAGTTTAACAAACTTCTAAAAGCAATCCAATTCCAATAGTATTTTTTTATGCCAACACAGTAATTAAACTTCTTTAAACTACAGTTTTAAAGGTAAAACAACTTAATCTGAAGTTCAGGCCACTGATGATTTTGAGCTAAATTGACTTATTGCATTTGGATTTGACTTAATATTTCTCTTTAACTTTTACTCATTTTGTTCTGCTTTGACACAAATTTATAAAATAAAGTTAATATTTGCTTTAAGAGAAACAATCTTAAAAGCAGAAAAAAGCTCTAGTATTTAAAGGGTATTATTGCCAGACAAACCAAAACAACTTCTGTTCTTGATGCTTTAATGACACAACTGGCAATTTTTATCACATGTTCAATGTGGATAGCAAAACAGCTCTGAACAGATTCAAGATACATTTGAAACAAAAAAGTGCTTGCTTGTGGGAAAAATGCATCCTCATCCACAAATGTTCTTTAACTTTTTCTAAAATTCGTCTGGCTTGCATGGCTCGCCAGTGGAAAAGCAGAGCTGATAGCTCACATCTTTGACTGTTTTATTTCTTTTTTCACATTTGTGGATGAGGATCAGTGACCTGAACTTCAGATCAAGTTGTTTTACCTTTAAAACTGTAGTTTAAAGAAGTTTAATTACTGTGTTGGCATAAAAAATACTATTGGAATTGGATTGCTTTTAGAAGTTTGTTAAACTAAACAATTCAAGTAGAGCTGACTTAATAGCAAGTTTTTTGAACTTAAGAAGTTCACTTGATCTGAACCATTCTTAATTCAACTGAACTTACATTTCTAAAACTTAAAATTTTAAGGCAGCCCTGATGCTAACTTTTTTAAGTTAAAACAACTAGCCTTTTTTACAGTGTCGGCTTGCAGTAGAGGGAACTAGTGCAATTCTAACTTCCATGTTGAACTCAAAAATACATAATCTGGAAACACTCTATTGAAGCCCAAGTCTTTTTAGTACGGAAGCCCTAAAAGGCCATGGTTTTTTCACGTTTTTTTAGCATCAGATTCTCGTGATAACGACTTAATTTCAGTCGTTTTCCCGAGATCTCGAGTTATGTATGTCGTTATCTCGGGATAACGAAGCTTGTTTTCTCGAGATCTCAAAATAAATAAGTCATTATCATGGGATATCGACAAAAATAAGTCGAGATCTCGAGAAAACAAACTTCGTTATCCCAAGATAACGACATAAATAACTCGAGATCTCGGGAAAACAACTGAAATTAAGTTGTTATCACGAGAAAACGGTGCAAAAAAACCGTGAAAAAAAACATGGCCTTTTAGGGCTTCCGTAGTTTAGCATTTACCTCTCATGTAATTTCCTTTAGTTTAGTTTCAGTAGACACTGTTCTTTTAAAAAGATGTACTGACTCCTGTAAAACAGAAATCAGAAAACTTGTGTTAAGTCTACTGATTTGTTGACTCAGCCATTCAGCCTGACGTTCCTCTTATATCACACCAGCTGCTGTGCTCTCCGTCTGACCAGGCTCATGTTTAGGGTATTACTTCAGCTTTAAGCCTCTGACTTCTTCCTCTGGCACTCACTCGCAATCCACCAGCCTGCTGTGAGTTTGATATGTCAGCGGTCTAAAATCTAACATCAACATATCAGATTCCACACACAGGTATTAAATCTCTATATATATATTTTAGAACATGCAAACAACTGACAATTAATGGAAACATCTGTATAATATTTGGTCCACAGGGAATTTGAAGAGAAAGAAGTTAATTGCTTACGTCTTTTCCAAACTTGAACTGTTGTCTGGCAGCCATATGCCCCAGTAAGCTGAACAATCAGCAACAATTCATTCATTCATTTTTTTATACTAAGCTTTCATTGGGCGAGAGGTGGGTACGCCAATCCCAAGGCAAACCACTCACAGAAAGACCCTGCTCGACCCAGGGATCAAACCAGGGACCTTTTTTTGCTGTGAGGCACTTTTCTCTACCTTCTACGACTGTCCACCTTTGAATTAGAGCTTCTAACATGTTTTGATTGAGTCGGAGTGGACATTTGTGCATGAGGGACATTCTGAAAATGACGTTTCTGGCTTCGGCTGTTTTGGGCACAGAGGTATATAAAATATCTTAGTAGATATTGTGTGTTGGCATACATCTAAACCCTCAAGGAATTGCCTATTTAGCAAGTCTACATTGGCTTTATTTTCAACACCTGAGGTTGTAACAGTTTCCAGGTCCAGCAGTTAGGAACCACTGTCCTTAATGCACATGCATGGTTCAATCATGCTCATTAACTGTGGAAAGACTTGGGCAAAGCCATGTTGCATTAACTGTTTGGATGCTGCCATACTGTACACTCTTTTTTTTTTTGCGTAACTTCAGATCAACCAACCGAACAGAAAAGACCACGTTGATAAGGAAAATTATACTATCTGACTAATAAAAACTCTGTACAGCACATTCAGAAATGTCCCAGACTGTACACACTCTTTTTTTGCTAACTTCGGATCAACCAACCGACAGACAAGACCATGTTGATAAGGGAATTTAGGCTATCTGACTAATAAAAACTCTGTACAGCACATTCAGAAATGTCCCATACTGTACACTCTTTTTTGCGTAACTTCAGATCAACCAACTGACAGACAAGACCATGTTGATAAGAGAATTTAGGCTATCTGACTAATAAAACTCTGTTTGGGTGAGTCAGACTGTAAAGATGTTTTCTTTAGGCTAGCTGTGGAACATCCATTCAACACACAGTGATGTACCCCATTAGTTTTTGCAGTCAGCCCCAAGTGGACATTTGAGGAAATGCGGTTTTGGGAGTTTTCATTTTTAGGGCTGTGCTTTAGAAGTGAAAGATATGACAGTGTACTTTTATTTTCATTTGCAGGGCAGTAGAATCATCTGCAGCAGACAAGGAAAGAGGAGGGGTTCATTTATTCAAACATGCATTCAGACACACATATCCTCAGCCACACACACTCAGATACGAGTTAATGAAAGCTTGTCTTCAGGGAATCCAGCTTGTCAGCGCTGAGCTGCAGCAGCAGCAAGGGAAGGCAGAGGCTTTATTAACAGCAGATTTTATAGGCCACCTTCACCGGGGGCAGAGATTAATCTGCATCCTTCTGTCCATCCAGTGCGTCCTCATATATTTTCTTCTTTCTTCTTTCTCAACACAGGCAGACCATATCTGTTTATTCTGATGGGATATTCCAGTTTAAGACAGGCCTCTAAATTTTTTTAGTCTTCTGTAACAAATAAACAAGTTCTTGAATTGCTAGGAGGCAGATGTTGTTGTTTTTATTTTAGAAAACATCAGACATTTCTGTGATATTTCACAGAATGTAATAGTAGGGTCTCTTATCCTCCAGGGCTTAAAACATTCCCTGTTTAGTAATTTAGATTTTGAGAAAAACAACTCTCATGCCTGTTCTTTCCCTCCCTTTTAAACAGGCTGTTAAGTGCATTAACTCCCACTGTTCGTTATTGGCAGATCTGCCTTTTACATCACATGTAATGAGTCTCTAATGCCAAATGTTAATCTCCTCTCTAATTCCACTCATCAATGGTGTGGAGAGAAAGTGACTTTAGCCATATGCTCATATGCGCTCATCATTCTTCTGAAAACAGTCATGTCACTGACAGCATTAGTACTTAACACACTGTGAGGAACAATTTGACTCTTGTATATATTGTATATAGTTTTTTCTTATGTATTTGAACTATCCTGAAATGCAGTGAAATCATTGCTTAGAGACATGACCTAACATAACCTGTACATGACCTTACATAGCCCCCTCCTTGCTAGAGACTGCTTTCCCACACACTACATGACCGTACATAGACCTCTTGGCCCTCTCGTTACCTTTTCTTCCCACAAACTGAGTGATTCCCATGAACTCACTGAACCTCTTGCACCCGCAAGACCATCTTTCTCACCAAAAACACCCTCACGTGACCACATACAATGCTATAAAAGGAGATGACACTGTACTAGTTTTCAGTTCAACTCTCAGACTGCTTTGGCACTCTTTGGTTGTAACTCTCTTGTCCGGACAAGAAGAAGAAGGAACTAAAGCTCCATTTGATTGCATCCAGCTGCTTTTCGTCATTTTTATTCTGAATAAATGTCAGGTAAAGGTACGAACCAACTGAGCTATTTTAGGATTATAAAGGGAAAAACCCTGACACACACTGAACCAGACCTGATCTCTGATGCCTTATGTAGCAGAACAGAGCTCAATTTATAATCTGACATTACAATGGTTTCAATTCAGGAGGGACTATTACATTTTTGGGTGGTTGCAATACTTTGATAGTCTTCAAGAGAATTTTTTTTGGACTTTGACCATATTCCTCACCCTTGATTTTAAATGAGCTGATCAGATTTTGGAGATCATAGGTCATTGTTCAAAGTTACAGGGCCCTATTTTGAAGCCTTTCAGCTTGTGGACCACAGAGCTTTGAGTTGTGTCGGCCTATGTTTTGCTATTTTGATAATGCAAATTCTTGGCTCAGAGGAAGGATTATGTACCTTGATGATACATGGATATGTTTTGGGCTTAACCAATCAAACTTTCAGTTCTCATTCCCTTTAAATCTGTGGGTTCTAGTGTTTGATAGTTACATATGGCCCTTTTCCACTAGCACGCCTTGGCCCTACTCTACTCGCCTCTACTCGGTTTGCAGCGTGTTTCCACTAGCCCGGTACCTCCTAAAACAAGCTAGTTTTAGTACCTTCCAAACGAGCTGAGTTGATACTAAAAGATGACGTCACCGACTGCCTGCTACTGATTGGTCAGACAATGTCGTCATCGATGAGTCATGAGTGCGACGACCTAGCATGCTAGCGGTAGCTACCGTTAGCTTACCCTCATATGTCTTTTCTTTGCAGCTCGAATGCTCTCGTCCTTGGCTTCATTCTGTTGTATAGCTTCCAAAACTCTCCTGTACTTCTCAAGGGGTATTTCTTCTTGCCACCCGCAGCCTTCTTGTGCTTTCCTTTTTTACTCGATTTGTGACAAAAAGCCACAGATTGTTGTGTCGTGCCCAAAATGACATCACTGTAGAGCCGCTCAGCGACACTGCACGCCGTTGGGCAGGCGACTGGGGCTAATGGAAAAGCAGCACAAGGCGAGTAGAGTAGAGTCGGGTAGAGTCCAGTAGAACCCAGTAGAGTAGAGTAGGGCTAGTGGAAAAGGGCCAATAGTGGAGTTCACTGTTTGGTCAGTATTTTGGCTGGACCATATACTGTAATTCCCCTTTTCTTATTGTTCCACAGAACACTGTATGCAATATGTTACTGTTCAGTTTAAAGTGTTTTCTTTGACTGAAGCATCTCAAAGTACACGACAAAAATAAAATCACGATGACTAGTGTAGAAGACAGAATAAATTAAAAATCAAGCCACTTTTTAGAGCCAACTCTCGTCAAACCTGTCAGACCTGGAGGGAAAATAACCTTTCTATTGAGAAGAGCTCTCAGCATTATTTGTTTTTCATGTAACGTAAAGAAATGTGGTCCAGATCTGAGCATAGCTATGACATTTTCTTTTGGCTTATGTACACAAAGTAATTGGGCCAATAATGGTACTTTCTCTCCAAACATTCCTCAACTGTTCACTATAGCACAGGGGTGGGATGTGATTAAGGGGGTCATATTCAAAGGTCTAACATATCATGTTGTTTTTAGGCATCTGTATTGTTTAAGGAAACTCTGCACTTTGACAATGATCAAGCTTTGCTGGCCAGCCATTACTGAACAAACTGTGGACAGCTGTTGCAGGTACTGGGCCGAGGTTTTGATTCCGAAAGTGCAAATACAGAAAACAGCTTTTTTCCTGCAGCTGTCACTGAGCTGACTAAGCTGATAAACATACCCTGCCCCACCATTTTTTTTTTTAGAATATGCTGTAGGTTTAAAATTTAAAATGTTAAAAAAAAAGGAAAATGCTATAGCTAGATATTGTCAGTATAATTGAGCATTAAATATGAGGAAGACATCTAGAGTTATAATACAGATAAAGATGTTTATTGTAAGTGTCCTGGATCTATCTTGACTTATAAAAGTGGACAGAAATCCTCATGGTACAACTAGAGCTGGGCAAAAAAATCGATTAAATCCATTAATTCGAATTATTTTCTGCAGAAGATTTAAAAAATTAAAAATCAAGATTTTTTTAGGTGCCTTAGTCCAATGGTAAGTAGTTGCAATTTGTGAAAAAATTACAATTTTCATGATGGTCGGCCTTGTAGGGTTTGCACAAGCACTTTTATAGGCTTGTATTTGTTGTTTAAGTAGATTAAATATTGATCAGAGAGTTTCATGCTAATACTGTAAAAATACCTCAGCCTTTTAGTGTTTATGTAGACAAACCTGCCGACGTTTATACTACATAATCAACCTTTTATGACCCAGACTTTGAGTTTAACAGGGAAACATTTAGACAACATAACGGCAAAACTTGATTTGTTTCACTTTTATGTCACTGGGAGTTTTGTTTCCTTCTAGGGAGGGAAAAATCAATTAAAATCGTAAATCGAGTGTTGTGGAAAAATATCGGGGATTTTATTTCTAGGCCATATCGCCCAGCCCTAGGTACAACTGTCCATTTTAAAGCCCATGAATGGGATATTTATAGCCATTTTTATGATCAAAATATGGGCTGTAAATATCTTTAATAATGTTTATATCTACAGATACAGATAATCAACTTTAAGGCAAATATCTGCAAATTCCTATATCCCTTAAATCAACTGTTTTCTTGGTAAAATCAAGATTAAATGTGCTTTCACACACATTTTTGTGCCAAGCCCTTCAAGAAAGTAAAATATATAAATTCAAATACATAAAATAATTCAAAAATATAGAGTTTATAATTTTAAACAAAAAAACATTTTTAAAGTGAAGCTATTCTGTTAAATGAAGGTCCAAAAGGATTTGCAAACTTGTATAATGGGATTTTAAAATGGCTGTTTAAATAATCTTATATAGCCAGAGGATAATTTTCTTGTTTGAGAAACCTTCTTCTGAGCTATAACATTTGTATTTCTTGATCCTTTGAGTAGTCAAAGACTAGAAAAGCATTTTGTAAGCTCAAGTCCATTTACCATTTAATGCATAATTAAAGGCAGGAGTAATAATAAAAAATCACACTAGTCATCATCTGTTATGATTCCATACAGGATGCACAAATACATATTATACATATACATAATTATGATCAGAGTGTGCTGCTAACAACAGACTTCAGACTAAATAATATTAGGAGAGGATTTACATAAACCATCCTATACCATGGACCCGCCCCTAAGCTCATCTTTACATTTTTCCCTTCCATAATGAACACAAAGCCTGAGGGAATGCATTGCTGCACACACACACACACACACACGCACACACACGCACACACACACACACACACACACACACACACACACACACACACACACACGCACACACACGCTCACACGTGGAAATGATTGAAAATAATCTGTACGAGTCTGAAGTGAAGCTCAATAAGAAACATGAGAGGATTAATAAGAGTCCTTGTTGATTTAAGCTTCCGGATTCACCACCTGCTGCACCCACAGTGTCTGACCATGATACTAAAACATGATGTGGGGAAATAAAATGTCTCAAAATGTCTTTCTTCTAAACTTTCTTTTATTAATATACTTTTTGTGCACCTGTAGCTCTGTTAAATGAGTTATTAAGCTTTTCATAAAGACTCTCTCAATCAATCTTTTTTACACGAACTGAAGGTTATGAAATGAAGGATTTCATAACAAATAAAGGAGTGGCATTTTTTATCACCAGGTTGTTGACATTTGTGGGGTCTAATCTGTTCTGAACTAAGCTGTGTTATCAGACTTCATAATCCACCTAGCACGTAGACTCAGCACAAAAGTTCAAAACACTGTTTGTCCTGCCATCTCTTATTCAAACTCTTTGTCTCATTTTGATGAAGGGCATCTGGAGTTTAAATGAGGACAGAGGGATATTGTAAAGAGATTATGTTAATCCAAGACAGCTGTTTTTGTGTGTGTTCAATATTTCTGTAATATGGTCATTTTTAATACAAGGCTGTTTGGTGTTACAATTGTCTGGATTTGGCCTTTACCCCATACTACAAAAAAACACTAACGACATCCACATATTTCACTCGGTTTATGTACATCTAAATGTCTTTTTTTTATAGGTGGTGTAGGGATGGGAATCAAAAGCTTATTCCAGTTGTGAATGGATAACCACTCCCTAAAATAATCAGTATTGTTTGTCTTTTTGCTTATCAATTCTCTTATGAGTTCTTTCTACTGGCAGGGGTTGGATACAGAATTGTTGCTATTTTGCCTTGAAGGCACTCACTGCACAAATCTTTGATAAGTGGAAACGCCAGCAATTTGGAGAAGCATTGATTGATGCGACACAGCACTAAATCACAAGTGATGTTTTTGATATTGTTGCCACTGGAAAACCTTTCGGCCAACTTGTGCCCATGCTGAAAAACAATAAGAATCGATAAGGGAATCATTAAAGTTTGGATTGAGTCGGATCCTTAATGGCATTGCTATCAATAAAATCGTATCAATTCCCATGTGTATTTTTGTAAATGTAGCAGAGCATGAAATAAATTGTCTTATTTTATACTTTCAGACCCTGAGTTCAAAGAACTTGGAGAACTACCGGCTCTGCCATGTAAGTATTTCAACTTAAATTAGACAGTATATATGAAGACAGTTCATTTTACTGTCTTCAACATTTTTGGTTAAAGGTGCTATGAGGAGAATGTATTTCCAGCGACACTAAGACTCTGCTACCCATGAGCATGCGCGGCGACTGTGGTAATGCTGCGTTCCAGTAACCTCGGAACTGGGAGTGACATCATCTCAGATTTATCAGCGTTCCAGTTAAAGTCGAAAAAAAAACAACTAAAAAACTACTGAACTAAAATAGATATCATTATGAATCCAGTTGCTAATGGTATGTTTTCATGGTCAAGGAATCTAAATATTTAGATGAAATAAGGGTAGGACTAATATTTATGGTAAAATCACAATATGGCTGAGGACTGTGGCGCTGGCGGAGGTCTGCGCTCTCCGAGGGCTTTTCTAGTCTACTGTTCAGCACTTTAATGACTGATTGCACTTTATGGGTTTTTGTCTGATTCTTTAGCCTTTGGCATTTTGTGGTTCAAGTGCCATCTTTTTTCTCTTGCGCTCAAGATTTTTCCTGATTTTCCTAATGCCTGTTTGTTTTATGTTTTTTTTTTTTTGTCTCATTTTGTGAAATTCATACAAGACACAAATCATTGGTTAACTTGTAAATAGACCTCAAATGAGAGGCAGTGGAGATGGTCAGAGCTGACAGAATGTCACTTCTAGTTATGTTTACATAAATATTTGTGAGATTCATTGATTGTCTTTTTTGTGATTGCTTTGAATCAAAGCCTACGGTGGCAAAATCTTCATATTGTGTGGCTTCATGACTACTGATTATTGTCTTACTTGTGTATTGTTCCTTTGCCATTTTTTAAAATTGGAGCAATATTCACAAGTCCTACTACTGTTTTCTTAAGAGGTCATATTATGCTTGTTTTGGTTTTATATGTGCTACACATGTCTCTTCTGGGAGATAGAGCACCTCTATTAACAAGACAAAAAGTCTACAGTAAAAAGAGCTCTCCCTTTCTCCCTGTTTGTGGCACCTATATCGTAGATTCATGACACATTTCCTTTCTTTCAAAACAGACAATTTGTTAGAAGATATTGTGAATAATTATAGAATACAAGATCATGGTTTATTAAATTGGGATATGTATAGTGTTGTCAGACTCTTGCCAATGCACACTCCTAGTGTGTTCTCCTCACTCTTAAAGGATAAGTTCGGTTTCTACAGCTTTCACATTGTTTATAGAATGAAGTAGAACAATATACTCACCCAGAAGGCTTTCCTGATCCAAACAGTGCTTCAGGAGATATTTAGATCCAAAATTGAGCGGCGGACATCCGTATAATGGTAGCACACGGGGCATGTATAGCGCTGCTTCTAAAACTGCATTAATCGTCCAAAAACTCATTAGTTTCACAATATTTCATCATGGTCTGCTCGCGCTACTCCTACAAGACAGTCCGGGGTTGCTCCACCCATGTTTTCGTGACTGTGCTGACCTCTGAACTGAAAAGTTTGTTTCCTGCTGCCACGCATGCGCAGTACGGCTCATTGTTTCAGGGGTGACTGCCGGCTACTCAAAAACTTTCTTCTTCCAGTTTTGTGCAAAATGGATGAATATCTATCGGATGAAGATGTTGTGTAGGAGAACTTTGAATATGATGGGTGTCCTTACAGTTTCGAGCCAGAGTTTACAGATGAGGAGCTCATCGAAAGGAGGAAGCCGGAATGCGCGTTCGCGGCAGCCGTAAAGAAAGTCTTCAGTTCAGGGGTCAGCACAGTCATGAAAACATGTCTGGAGCGACACAGACTGTCGTGGAGGAGTAGCCCAAGCGGACCATGATGAAATATTGGTGAAACTAATGAGTTTTTGGACGATTAACTCAGTTTTAGGAGCTGCGCTATACATGCCCCGTGTGCTACCATTATACAGATGTCCGCCGCTCGATTTTGGATCTAAATATCTCCTGAAGCACTGTTTGGATCAGGAAAGCCTTCTGGGTAAGTATATTGTTCTACTTCATTCTATAAACAATGTGAAAGCTGTAGAAACCAAACTTATCCTTTAAATGTTTACTTTCTCACAATCACTACTTTAACTAAAATCTACTGTTTTCCACAGTTTGTGAGTTTGAGCTGAGTGGTCCTGAAGGCTTTGTAGAGTCTGCGCAGATAACCACAGAGGGACGAGCACTGACAACAGAGGCTGTCGACTGTAGATGGTACATAAAGGCTCCACCAAGAGCTAAGGTTCGTATTTATATCCCTCTGTTAGTAGCCTTTTTTTAACCATTTAGATCCAACCTTCAACCAATAAGCACAGCAGAAGGATATTCTTCCTTTTAAAACATGACATCAAGAGGAATGGCAATAAAGTAACTAGCTTACTCTGAGGGAAGATGGCTACTGGCACTAGCTGATCCATCGCAGTCAATTTTGTGATGTGACATATGGGCTATGTATCCTTCCGCCAGAATCTTCGTGAAGCATCGAGGCAACTCAATGGTTTTTTTTGTGTTATTTCCCTCTAAAAGTGGGGTAATTACAAGCCTTTCAGTGTCACTGTTGACTGTTATGTAACGGCTAGTTTCAGTACCCAACGGTCTTTCCTGAGGGGAGACAGAAAGACAACTGCTTTATTGTTTTTAAGTTTACCAGTAGATTTGCCATTGACCTTAGGAAACCTCACGTCAAAGAACCCAAACTATCGCTTTAAGTAATTTGACATTCACTTGAATTTGTGCTTTCTCTTGTACTCACAGATCTACATGCGTTTCCTGGAGTACGAGATGCACAACTCAAACGAGTGCAAGCGTAACTTTGTGGCCATCTACGACGGCAGCAGTTCAGTGGAGCACCTGAAGAACAAGTTCTGCTCCACAGTGGCCAATGACGTAATGCTGACGTCCTCTGTGGGCGTGGTCAGACTGTGGGCGGACGAAGGAAGCAGGAAGAGCAGATTCAGGATCCTCTTCACAACTTTCCATGAACGTGAGTGAATGATCGCTGCAGCGTAAATCTAACCTTTTGCTGCAGTTGGACCTGCCTGATTCAATGTCTGTAGTCGGCCAATCCATTTTGCCATAAAACATGTCCCCACATTGGAAAATGCAGACATGTCAGAGGTCACAATGATGGACAGCAGCATCTATCAGTGGTACCAGCATTAGCATTAGCATCAACTCTACTGAACACACAGCATTATAGTACTCTGGTTTGAATCTAGTGTTGTTGAACTTACCTTCATTGTGTGGTTATATTACTGCTCAAGTTCACCACAGTGACATTTTTATTTAGTGCTAGCAGCTTTTACAGTCCTGCTCAGTATTATTGGCACCCCTTCATTATTTTCATTGCTTTAAAAATATCTTCAGAAATAAATTGAAATGTCTCTGTATGTCATCAGGATCTTTTAATTAAAGGTCCAAAATACTTTAACAAAAAAAAAACATTTTTACAAGTTACATATTGTAATTTCAAAGACAGAACTGAAAAAAAGCATGTTCAGCAATAATGGCACCCCTCTTCAGTATTTTGTTGCACACCCTTTGGCACAAATGACAGCCTCCAAATGTTTTTGTAGCCATCTATAAGCTTCTTGCACTTCTCAGCTGGTATTTTCTCCCACTCTTCCGATGCAAACTGTTCAAGCTCTTGAACATTTGCAAGTTTCTTTTCCCCAATGGCAGATTTCAACCATACCAAAGATTTTCGATCAGATTGAGATCAGGACTCATTGCTAGCCATTTTAAAACAGGCCATTTTTTTCCTCTTCAACCATTCCTGCGTGCTTTTGGATGTGTGCTTTGGGTATTTGTCTTGCTTGAGGGCCCACGATCTTCGACTCAAACCAAGTGTTCTTACACTGGGTAGGACATTTCGCTCTAAAATTTCTTGATAATTCTCTGATTTCATGATTCCTGTGATACGATCAAGGCCTCCAGATGCAGCAAAGCAGCCCCAAACCATGATGGAACCTCCACCATGCTTAATTGTTGGTAGGATGTTCTTTTCCTTGTAGGCTTCAAGTGGTTGCAATTAAAACTGCCAATTGTAATTATGACTGCATGATCATAGTAGCTAATGAAGTACAATTCACAAAACTTAATATATGAACATAGCTTCGGCCAAGTTTGAGTCTGATAAAGTGATGCAAAGCAAAGTTAGAGAAGTTTGTAAAGAAGCTGTACTGTCACATTGTGAACTTAAACTTCATGGGTGCCAATAATGCTGAGTAGGACTGTACGGTACATGCTGCATTGCTTTTGATCAGCTGAAATGAACACAGTATAACATCACATACAAACTGTCAGTATGGACCTTACCATTATTTGGTTAACCGTTTAAGTCCATTGGCATAGAGTGGCATGCCCAGTGCAGAGCAGAGACGTTGCAGAGTTGTTGACAACATGACAATCAATCAGAGTGGACTGAGCCCATGTGGGGAAGGGGGTTATAACAGAGCATCTCAGACAAAGAAACAATAAAGTGTTGTCTATATGTGAAAACTAGAAGTCTTTAAAACATTAGCGATTGTAAACATACCAGAGTAGTCATCAAAATAATATACTGTATAAACTAGAGTTCGGAAAAAATATGGCCGCTTTAGATGTTTTGGTTATTGTGAAATCTGAACCAAAAGACCATGTTCTCTGTTTTTCAGCTCCATGTGATGGGGACACTTTCTTTTGCCACAGCAACATGTGCATCAACCACACACTGGTCTGCAATGGGATCCAGAACTGTGTCTACCCATGGGATGAGAATCATTGCAAAGGTACCCAAAAACAATCACTAAGTGTTGATTTGTATTACTGTCAACTCTACGCCTCAGCTTGTGCCATGGATATAAATCACCCTGACAGACTCAGAAGCCTCTGCATGGAGCCTGATGTGCATCTCCTCAAAAAATATAACTAAATGGGGGTAGATGACTGCCTGGATGCTATGCTCACACACACATCTATTAAGGTTTTTGTCTCATTCGGGCAGCTGGGGTTTGATTTCAGCCTGCAGAAAATCTCTTTTTACCTTTTTAATAAAACTGCCCTGTTAAGTATGGTAGAAACTTGTTCTGCACTGTAAAAAAAAGAAACTCATAAAAAAACGGTAATTTTCCGGCAGCTGGAGCGCCAAAAAAATACAGTGAAATAACAGAAAATTGCTTTCTCATAAAAATACAGTTTCTTTCCGTAATTAAAATACAGTTTGTAGTTGTAATTTTAACAAGATTTTTCCTTAATTTAAGGTTCTTAAATGTTTAATTACAAACATTTAACGTTAAAAAACAATTTAATTACCAATAAAGACGGTAAATTGACATTGTAATATGCAGAATTATGCTTAAATTTACATGAATGAGCTGCTAATAGTTGATTTTAATGACATTATTTTTTTTAATGTATTTTTGGGGGCATTTTGTGGCTTTATTGATAGGAGAGAGACAGTGGATAGGCTTGTGAAAGGGGGTGAGAGAGTAGGGGAAGACACTTTGCAAACTGCTCACAGGTGGGATTTGAACCTGGACCAGCAGAAGCAAGTACATGGGATGCCTGGTTGCTAACCACTCCGCCAAACCAGCACCTCTTAATGACATTGTTTTATAGAAAAAGTTTTTTAAGAGTTGTAAAGTTGAATTTTATCGTTTATTCCCTTAAATAACAGAAAAATATTAGTGAAATAATAATATTTTTACTATTAATTTCTATGTAATTTTAAATGATTTTTCCCTTTTTTTAGAGTTGTAAAGTTGAATTTTATCGTTTATTCCTTTAAATAACAGAAAAATATTTTGTAAAATTACAATACACTTGTTAACGTATTTAAACAATAAATATTCGTATTTCTAATGGGGTTTCTTTGTAAAAGAACAGAAATATTGTGTTTTTTCACAGTTACAGTAATTTCCTACATTTGACATGCAAAATCACAGTTTTTGTGAATGCATTGGCATTTTGAAAATACTGAAAAAAAAACTGTAAAATAAACAGTAAAATACTGTGATATTACTATTTTTGAAGAAAAAGCGTGATTGATAGTAATCACCTTTAGAATCATTGAACCTGTCATATATACGTTTTAAATGAGCACTGATCATTGTTTTTTTTTCTCGTAAACAAGAGAAGAGGAAGCCAAGTATCCTGGACACACTGGATAATACTAATCTCACTATCATTGGAGTTACCTGTGGCCTCGTTGTCATCCTGCTCGTCATCTCTGTCGTCATCCAGGTCAAACAGCCTCGCAAGAAATACATCATCCGCAGGTCAGAACAACTTACTCAGAATATTAGCCTTTACAACAGTGACATCAACAGGTGACCCAAGGGCAACATCAAGCTACCAGGTATTTTCATTCAGCCCCAGGCAGGAGCATCATCAGACTAGATTTTATGTAGACTTTTTTTGTATTTGTCTAAGTTGACCTCAAGAAGAGTCACTATCAGTGTCTGTAATGTAGCCTACTTTTTAACTCACCAGCTAAGGTGGCAGGTATGAAAATAACTCACACAAAAGGCATATTTTTAACCGGCAAACACAATGAATTGTGAATATGTTGGACTTACATTTGTTTTATACGGAAGAGGATTAGGGCTACTGAGAAAAAAAATATTTCTCTAAAGAAAAAACTCAGAATTCTGACTTTTTCTCAGGTCAGAGATCACGTGACTCACCACTGTACTTTCTCTCTATGGCAATGTTTACCTTGCACAAGCATAAAACAGCAATGCAGACAATCTGATTTGTCCAATAACCGTTTCCCACCTCTATTACACGGGTTATGTATCCATCTCTTCTCTTCTCCATCATCCACAGAGACTTTTTGACCCTGCCCTTCTCCATCCCGGTTTTGAGCCCCTCACTACGAGCTCTGCACCCTACGCCGTGCCCCATCTGGCGACCTGACAGATGCCGCCTTGGCTGAGGACTATGAGAAGTTCCACAAGCTCCGCCGCTCTTCTTCCAAGTGTATCCGTGACCATCACTGTGGCTCTCAGGCGGGCAGCATGCACGGCAGCGTCCACGGCAGCCGCAGCAATCTCAGCATGAGAGATGGCCCCATCATGGCAGATGGGGGCACTCTTGTTCCACCACCGCTGCCCCCAATGACGGTTAGCCAGCAGTCCCCGCACCTGTCCCACCTCACCACACCTGCAGGACGGAGGAGTATCCTAGTGATGAAGCACAGCTACTCTCAGGACGGTGCAGACGGGTACAGAGGGGAGGAGGAGGAGGACTTAATGATGGATGATGGTCCCACCACCAGCCAGCACCTCATGCACCATCACCAGATGCTCCACGACCGCTGGGGCTGGACCACACAGTCCACCGTACTTTATCTAATGACTTTTGACATAAGACTGGTATCACACTGAGCACTATCTTATCTTTCTTTTAAAAACAGGGAACGACACAGACAGAAGCCTATTTTTTAAGCAATTTTCAACTTTATGATCCTTCCAAAATGCACAAGAGACAATTCAGCTAGACTGGAACATAAAACAATCATCTCTTCTGATCAAACCTGATTTGGGAAGAAAAGAAACATAGAGAGCAGTCAACGATGTTGCATTGAATGTTGCTGATCAGCATGCTCACAGATAACTGAAGAGCCTGTTCAGTGCGTTTTAGGCATTGATAGAGAACAGAAAAATAAATAAATAAATGAATAAATAAAGCCCACAGTGATTTGTTGTACAGTAATCAGGTCTTTCACAAACATAAACCTGCCTGATCTTTTGTCTGGAGCTTTTAATCATGAATGGCATTTCATTTATAGAGTATGTTCATGCAACAGTGTCTGATTCCTCTTTTTGATTGGTTCCTATGCTGCGTTACATTAACCTCGGAGCTGGGAAGAGGGAAGTGGGAATGATGTCATCTCCGAGTTATCAGCATTCCAGTTACAAAGTCGGAAAAATGTGGCGATCTAACAGGCTATGGTTAGCTGTTGTGTTAGCTGCTGTTAGCACACTCTGCGTTGTAGTTCACAAATACCACAAGAATGTAAATAAAACGTTGGCAGCATTTCCATAAATAAAGTTGAACACTACTATGGGGGTGCTGGTTTGGCGGTGTGGTTAGCCCATGCACGTCCCAAGTACATGCTTCTGCCGGTCCGGGTTCGAATCCAGCCTGTGACCAGTTTGCAGAGTGTCTTCTCCTACTTTCTCACCCCCTTTCACAAGCCTATCCACTGTCTCTGTCCTATCAATAAAGGCACAAAATGCCCCAAAAAATACATTAAAAAGAAAAGTTGAACAATGCTATGTATACGGTTGATTTAGGCCCTATCCACACGAAGACCAAACGCTTAACAGTTTCCAAAAGATCGCATAAAGACGCATATGCCTCAGAAAATGTGTGCGCCTACATGAATGCACTCGACACGCATCAAAACGCTGTAAAACACATGCCAGACCTCTTGGGGCGCTGTAACGATATGACGGAAACAAGCAGAAACAGAGGAAAAAACAGTGGGCATGCGCACTTGCGGCAAAAGTTGTAAACAGAGATTGTGATAAAGTGATCATAAAGTGCCGTGATGTGTCCTTGATAATTGTTTGTTCAACTCGGTGGTGATTGAGAAGAAGGAGATTTTGCTGCAACAGGGATAGTAGGGTCACTAGCTTCATCAACACATATGCTTCACGTACACCGCCATTATTGTTGCCACGTTTGGCGCATGCGTGTCAATGAAGATATGAAACTCTGACGTAAGCGTATCTGAAAACTTGCGGAGAGCCAGTAATCACGGAGCTGCGTTTACGGCATTTAAAAATCTTTCCACTCTGGAACCTGGTTTCAAAAATGATCGTTTACAGACCCCCTAAACGCCGTCTTCGTGTGGATGATACGCAGATTTGGCAAAAAACTTATGCGTTTAGACCTCAGTTTGGCTTTGTGTGGATGGGGCCTTAGTGCCATAAACGCCAGTCAGAAGTGCAAATGAACAGAATATTACAGGAGTTTAATAACTGTTCACACTAGGGGCAGCCATTATGATTGTCAACTCGAGGGTGGTGAGGATCCCGAGCTCTTAGGAGGAAATTCTGACCTCGGGGTGTTCCAGTTGAAATTTTCCACTTGGAACTCGGAAATCCCGACTTTCCAGCACAACTGGAACGCAACATTATGCTCTGGAAAAATTCAGTGGGGAAAAACCCCACTTCAGTCTGACCATTGAGACACTTGTATGGTCTTTAAATGCAGTGGCACAGTAAAAGAAAAGGAATCAAATAATGCATCCAAAATCAGACCAAACAACTTAACACACCATATAAATAGCAAATGCCAGCTGCCATATGACACTCCAGTTGATCTATCTCGTACCTAAAACACACTCCTGTGTAATCAAGGCCCACAATCTATCTTCTTTGCATCATTCACCCAACTTTGTGCTGAGAATTTATATTCTCACAGTAGCATAATATTGACTGACACACCACAAACCATTCAAGAAAGGGCCAATTTTGTGTGAAGTTCTGAAAGCTGATTTGATTATACTCACTGTTTACAGTTTTCAGCATGTTTTAGCTCCCAACCTTACTAATACATTCCTCCTCTCGGCTGAAAAGTTAAGACTTGTGGCCCTTTTCCACTAGCACACCTTGGCCCTACTCTACTCGGCCCTACTCGATTTGCGGCGTGTTTCCACTAGCCTGGTACCTCCTAAAACAAGCTGGTTTTAGTACCTACTCCACTTTGGATCCAGGCGAGCTGAGTCGATACTAAAAGATGACGTAACCAACTGCCGGCTACTGATTGGTCAGACAATGTCGTCATCAATGAGTCATGAGCGCGACGACCTAGCATGCTTGCGATAGCTACCATTAGCTTACCCTCATACGTCTTTTCTTTGCTGCTCCATTGCTCTCGTCCTCGGCTTCATTCTGTTGTATAGCTTCCAAAACTCTCCTGTGCTTCTCAAGGTGTATTTCTTCTTGCCACCTGCAGCTTTCTTCTGCTTTCCGTTTTTACTCGGTTTGTGACAAAAAGCCACAGATAGTTGTGTCGTCTTCAAAATGACGTGAATCAAGAGTGCCGCTCAACCCGTTGGGCAGGAGACTGGGGCTAATGGAAAAGCAGCACAAGGCGAGTAGAGTAGAGCTGGGTAGAGTCGAGTAGAGTAGGGTTAATGGAAAAGGGTCATTGCTTTCAGCTTCTACCCTATTTATTGCCTTTTCTTTTTGTTTTTATCTTTTATTTCTTGTCCTCATAGTCTTGTTTTATATCCCTGAATTCCTGCATGGCCTGAGTTCTCATGACATAAGAACAAGTTATTACTGTCCTCGAGTTTATTATACTTTTTGGATTTGCTTGTAGGGGGTCCTACGTTCATTTTGCTGGTTGTTTTTCCTGGTTCCTTTTGTGTCTCTGTTCTTGTGCTTTGTTGTCAGTATGCATCTGTTTGTCAAAGCATTTTGTAAACCTATGTTTTTAAAATTGTTATACAAATAAAGTTATCAAAAGTGTCATTAAGTTCCAACATTTCATCCCAACATTTGTTAACATTTACTTATTTATTGATTTTGGGCACAAGAATACTAACAAATGTCACACAGTGGGAGTGGTATAAACCTGCATATTTGAAAAGAAAACAAGAAAGGTTACTTTTCCAGTTCATGTCGAGGTCAACAAACAGTTTTGTTGTTTAAGATAATGACCTCGCGAAACAGCCAAATTAACTTTTTTGCTCTTTAAGATATCTCAATGATATTTGATTGAAAGGTGACAAGGAGATGTTTATGCAGTGTAATATAAAGACTTTTAGCTTGTCTAAAAACATAAAAGTACCCCTGAGAAAGGTGCGTCAGACATGGCCATTGAGGAATTGCACTAAAACAACCTGTTCTTAGCAGGGCTGGAACAGAGGGGTTTATAATCATGAAAAATCTGATGTCCAGCTGGATGTCTAATGCTGCATTCACACCGAACAGATGATAGCAAACAGCGCAGATAAACCTCTCCTCCATCTTTCAGAGGGGTTTGAGCGGGAACAGGGGACGAGCGCCATACGCCATCAAATCAATGACGCCGGGGAATGTCATCGCTGATTGGCTGCCGTGCCACAGCGTCAAGCGAACTGGCATCGAAAGTTCAATATTTTCAACTCGAGCGTTGAAGCGCCGGGCGTCGACGCCTCGACGCTCGACGCCTCAAACGGGCCGGACGCTCCAAACGCGCCGCGTCAAACGCGTCCAACGCGCCGCCCGGGGCGAATCTGCGTCAAGACTTTGCATTGACTTTGTATGTAGTCTCGACGCGCGTCGAGGGGAATTCGCGTCCGGTGTGAACACACCATAAGACATCTTTAAAGTTTGGTCTGAGGTTATCTGGATCGTTGTAAACTACAAAGGCAGAATACAATGAATTTGGGAAACTGGATAAAATGTAAATAAAAGGAGAATATAATGATTTGCAAATTCATTTTGACCAATACTCAATTGAATACACTACAAAGGCAAGATTTTTAGTTTTCAAACTGATAAAATTCACTGTATTTCTTGTAAATATTTGCTCACTTTGAATTTTATGTCTACAACATGTTAGAAAAAAAACTGTGACAGAGGCAACAAAAGACTAACATAGTTGAGGAATGTTCATAAAACACCTATGGCACATGTGAACATGATAACTGGAAAAGGTGAGTTGAGGTAATGATTGGGTACACAGCTATGGAGCACCTTTTTAAGGCTCATTTACGGAAGAGTATAAGGGCCTTTTTAGATGGATGAAATAATTTTGGGGAAGTCAAGATTGAGTTCAAATTTCAAGATTAAAGTTGAAATGATAATTAGGTTGAAATGACAAGAAAAAAAACCCTACTGTAAAACCAGCCACAAATCTTAGCTGGTAAGTAGCTGGTCTTGCCGGTTTGAGCTGGTGGGCCAGGGAGACTAGTCTTGTGTAGCTGGTCAACATGTTAAAAATCATGATGGGAGAGGTGGGGTAAATGGTCAGATGGTTACAGACCAGCACGCTCAAGCTGGTGAAACTGGTCAGATGGTAACCAGTGGCGATTGCTCTAAGACTGCAAGGGAAGCTCAGCTTCCCCAAAAATGTCCCCAAAAAAGTGTTGATATGTTCTGCTGTGTGTACACTTCATTGGCTAAATATGTGCTAGAATACCTTCATCTTTTGTTCAGAATCAGCTACTTATCACAGGTAACTGTCGCGACTTTCTCATTCATCCCCGCAGCGTCTCAGCGCTTTAACACAGTCGGACGCTGAGCGTCTTCTGACTTCGATGGGGAAGTGTAGAGTGGGTTGTTCCACTGTGGTAACTGGACGGTCATTGGATAAACGCTGGGCTTTGTCCCGCCCATCTGACGCTCAGCGTCTCTGGGGGTCTATGAGGCAGTTGGCTGGCCTGGACGCTCGGCTTTGATGATTGGATGATCTGTCTGAGGCTGAATCTCTTTACGATTGACAGTGAAATGAGCCAATCAGCGATCTTGAAGTATAACTCTCCACCGCAGCATCTTCTAAGTTTAACATTCAGTTGTTCTGGAGAGGAGCTTCTCCTGTTTAAAGCGGCTCAAGTCTTACACCCACAACACAATGGGCCAAGACCGTTTGCAGTCTAGCTCTGCTGGCCATTGAGAGAACACTGGTAAAATCCCTGGAAAAGACACCTAGTTGGTACGACAGGGTCATAGATCATTTTCTTGAAAAGGAACGGAGGGTAGAATTTACATTTAAATAAATAAACAAATTTATGATGTAGGCCGGAAAAAAATGAGCTTCCCCTCCTTGTCTGATCAGCAGCACTGTTGGTAACAGACCAGCAGGCTCAAGCTGGTGAAACTGGTCAGATGGTTGCAGATCAGCATGTTATAGATGGTATTAGCCTACTGGTCAGATGGTTGCAGACCAGCACGCTCAAGAAGGTGTAACTGGACCAGCAACAGTGGTTGTTAGTCAATATGGGGCGTCTTCCCCTCCAAACAAACTTTCATCACAAAGTTGTATTTTGACACTAAATCAATTTTGTGATAAAAGTCGAAATATGGAGTAAAAGCAGAAATGTCGAGAATAATGTGAAAATGCACTGAATGTCGACTTATCCTCGACTTTGAGTTTGTTTCCCAACATTTTCACTTTGACGTCATCATTTTGACTTTTATAACGAAATATTATTTCAGCTTTATTGTCAACATTTCAACTTTTATCTCGTCATTTCGACTTTAATGTCGACCTGCCGAAAATGATTTTCACAAGGACGTAGGGGGTGCACCACTTTTTGAACAGCTCACGTACGAACACTGCGGAACTAATGTAATGCGGAACCTTTCTCATGCCGCCTCCGTTATCCTCACGGGCTTGAATAAACGTTGAACAGGTCATCTCTCTGGAAAGGCATGAGTGTCAAAATAAAGGATTATTGCCTATATGTTGATCTTCCAGCTCATCACTCTGTCATAACACCGATGTGGCACCATGTCCCAGGAGCAGCTGTTTGCTGACCCCGGTCACCCAAAGACTGAAGCCGGGGAGCAGAGGAGCAGAAGCCGGGTCGGTCTGCTGGTCACCGGGGTTCTTGGAGGGTCTCTGGTCGCTCTGTACGCGGTGGCTGCTCCGTTTGTCACTCCTGCTCTGAGGAAGGTCTGCCTCCCCTTCGTCCCTGCGACCACTGCCCAGGTGGAGAACGTCCTGAGGGTGCTGAGAGCCAGATCGGGGACCCTGGTGGACATCGGGAGTGGAGATGGGAGGATTGTGAGCTTTTATCCTGTCTTTTTACTGGTGTGGATGAGTTCAGGGGTCAGGCACAGTGTTGACAGATTTTTGACTGGAAAAATCAGCTGTGTCGATAAAAACAAGTCCCAAACAGGCGACCCCCAGCTATTTCTTTTTTTCTAATGAGATATATTACATTTTCTTTTTTTTTTTAGAGATAAATCTACATAATGCGTGTTGTAACTTTCATCTACATTACATCTTCTCACATCCTGTGATGCATGCCACTCCATCTCTTATCCACGTAGGCCCACACTCCCCCTACTATCAAGACCCCACATTTCTGGTGTCCCTGGTTTCTTACAGCCTTTACTTCCTGTATGAACTTAAATCAGCACAGCACTTGAACTGCTATCTCAAATCAGTAACAATAGACGTTTGTCCTCCCTTCCGTTTGTCTTGTCTCGTCCTGTCTGTCACTATTTCCCCTTCTTTCACACTTGTGGTGTGGCACGGCCCTCCCCTTCAGCTCACATCAGGGGTTAAATAAAGTTTAAAATGATGGAGTAGCCTACAGGGAGGGCTGGTGATGGTCACTGTAGCAGCTAATCATATTCACATTTCTCTGACTGGTAGAAAAAAAAATGTATTGGTCTTTTCAACGCTGTCATCTGACACAGTGCTCAGCAGAAAAGATAATGCAGGGGAAAAAAACAAACTTCCATCTACATTATTTTTCAGTATTATAGTGCCTTTTTTGATTATTTGGCTTTTAATTTACTGATTAAACATCCTTTTCTCAAACAGAAGTGAAGGAAGGGGGTTCTGTGATTTATAACTCTCAGGGTTCCCACGCATCCTGGAAAACCTGGAAAATTATTGCCCAATTTTCCAGTCATGGCAAGCATATGGAAAATGAGTAAAAATGTGAAATGTCCTTGAAAAGCTTAAATAGTCCTGGAAAATTATGTGTCTTCCATCTGTTTTGTTAGTGAACAAAAAATATGTTAATATTACCCATAGTGTATTTAAGAAGTGCATGACAATATTTTGCCGTATCGATATTTTGAGCACAGGCCTAGGACACACTCCAGTAAAAATGACCTGTTTCTTTCATGGCTACAGTAAACTTGTGCTAGATACAGATGTGAAGCAAGAAAGACATCTTATTATTTGAGAAATTTCATTTTTGATAGTAAAAGTCAACATTACAGATGTAATTTTTCATATCTGTAGCTTTTTTCTCCAATATTGTACTGATACCAGTACTGCACCCGTAATGTTGTACCTACCAGTCTCAATTTCATCCAGCTGCTTTCATATATATTCTTATGTTTGGATTTTGTTTCTTCTGTTTTCTCAGGTGATAGCAGCAGCTAAGAGAGGATTTCAGGCCAGTGGCTTCGAGCTGAACCCTTGGCTGGTGTGGTATTCTCGCTACAAAGCCTGGAGAGAGGGAGTCCACCGCTCCACTTCCTTCTACATCTCTGACTTGTGGAAGGTCAGTGATGCCCAATAAGTATAGAAAAAATGCAATAATGTGTTTTATAAAAATAGGTGCGGTTTAGTCTTGCCGTGCAGTAAATTAAGTTTGAATTTCATTTAAATTTTCTATCGAAAAATGGAGAATTAGAAGTCACGAAGTCACATCCCTTGTTGAGTTTGTTTTTTCTATCGGAGGGTACATCAGAACTGCCAAAAAAGACATTCAGTTATATTAATTAAGAACAAATTAGTATGGATAATAAGAAGACATAAAATGGAATACTATGGTAATTTGCTGAATAAAAATATAAACAATATAAATGCTACATGGGGAATAATAAATAGTGTAATAAAAAAAGATCAGATAAAACCAGCATTTCAAAATTATTTTATGAAAGAAAATCGTGACAGTTATGATAAAACTGCAGCAAACATACCAATAATAAAAGATAATGCATATGAAAGCATGATAAAGGACAATGTGAATAGTATTTTTCTTGATAGAGTAAAAAAACAAGAAATATTCAGTATTGTTAAAAGCTGTGCAAGCAAAAGATCCACTGACTGTGTAGGTATGGACATGATGTTAGTTAAGAAAATAATTGAATTGATTATTGAACCATTTTCATATATATGTAATTTATCATTTTCAACAGGGGTTTTTCCAGAAAAAATGAAAATAGAGAAAGTAATTCCACTTTACAAAAATGGAGAAAAACATGTTTTCTCCAACTACAGGCCAGTATCCTTGCTTCCACAATTTTCAAAAATATTAGAGAAATTATTTGTAAATAGATTAGACAAATTTATAAACAGATATAATATTTTAAGTAATAGTCAGTATGGATTCCGAACTAGTCATTCTACATCAATGGCACTTATGGAACTAACTGAGGAAATATCTACTGCGATGGACAAGAAACACTATTTAGTTAGTGTTTTTGTTGATCTCCATAAGGCCTTTGATACCATTGATCACACCATACTTCTTCATAAACTCAGTAAACATGGGATTAGAGGGGTGGCACATCAGTGGGTTTCAAGTTATTTAGAAAATAGAAAGCAGTTTGTGCAGATGAATGATGTAAAATCATAATTATATGGTATCAAGTGTGGAGTACCTCAGGGGTCGGTCCTTGGGCCCAAAATGTTTATTTTGTACATTAATGATTTTGTTCATGTATCCAAACTGCTTAAATGTATTTTGTTCGCGGATGATACAACCTTATTTTACTCTGGGGAGGATCTGACACAGGTGTTGAATGTGGTTAAAAAAGAATTTACAAGACTGAAAATATGGTTTGATGTAAACAAACTGCCACTTAATCTGGAAAAAACAAATTTTATGGTATTTAGTAAAAGAGGTAAAGACACTGAGGCTCCAATTAGTATAGATGGTACTGAGCTTAAGAGAGTGTAGGAAACTAAGTTTCTAGGTGTTTTGTTGGATGAAAATTTGAGTTGGAATCACATATAAATTATACAAAGGTAAAAATATCAAAAGTAATTGTGATGTTGCATAAGATAAAGGATTCATTGGATAATGAAGTATTGTATATTTTATACAATTCTATGATTGCTCCATATCTGACCTACTGTGTTGAAGTTTGGGGAAATGCCTGCAAAACAAAGTCTATTTTTATTTAGCAAAAAAGACTAATTCGATTAATTACTAGAAAACAATATGGAGATCCAACCAACTCATTATTTCATCAGTTAAAAGAGTTGAAATTTTATGATTTAGTAGATTATTGTATCTTGCAATTTATGTTTAAAGCACATAAAAGATTGTTACCCATTAATCTTCAGAAAAGATTTGAAAAAAGCGAGAGTAACTATAATTTAAGAGGAAAAGAGATTTTAAAAAAAGCAAAATTTAGGACAAAAAAGATGGGTTATTGTGTTTCTGTTAAAGGAGTTAATTTATGGAATAATGTAACCAAAGACATTAAACAATCCATATCAAAATTTACATTTAAAAGAACATCAAAGGACAGTATGTTAAGAAAGTACCATTATCATTTTTGTAATTGATGAAATCTCTCAAACATTATAATTATTAGTATTATTTTGGTGGTTGTTGCTTTTTGTTGTTGCTTGTTGTTGTTGTCATTGAGAATCAAAAGAATTTGAGACCAGCAGTGTTGATGACCGCTGTTTTATTTTGTTATTATTATTGTTGTGAATTTTGTTTATCATTGTGTTGTTGTTAATTTTGAAATATTCTTTAAGTGTCTAAAAGGGGCAGATAATATAAGATTGTTCTTCTTTTTGTTCCTTTTCATTCAATTCTGTACTTATATGCTTGTATGAAAATGTTTTATTTCAGATGTATGAATGCAATAAATGAAATACTAACTAACCAATTGGGCTGTTATATATCATATTATCACGTATTAATATTTTTTAATTTATTTGTTGGTTTTTCAAAGTGTTTTGAATGCTACTGTATTTACACTGCTCCAGTTTGATCAGTATATGTTAGGCAGATATTTTTATATAAAAAACGTATTGATTAATAAATTGTGATCTCTATATCAATAAAAGTAATTGTGCTGTAGAACCACTATTTGTAAGAAGGTCAGAGTGTGTTATTGTAGAACAGAAGTTAAAATGAAAAGAAAGTAAGCTCTAATTAAACAACTATCCTGTCTGCTTTTCTGAACTTTGAGACAAACACAAAATTAAACTCATCAAACTTTAAAAGCCGATCAAGGCTTCCTCATATGGCCACCACAAATATTTCAGTTTTGGATCAGCCATATCTAATCAAAAACTCTCTTGGGTTGTTAAAATTTGACCAGTTCACCATAAAATAAACTTTATTTTCCTTTTTCCCAGATTGCACAACGTATAGAAATATGTTTTTTCTTTGGATATTTCTAGATTGACCAACTTAAACAGCTAGAGCGAGACTATTGATCCTAGGTAGACATCCAAGGCTTGTTTAGTCAGGGTCTGCACTATATAGGAAAAATATGTGCTATGACATATTCAATACTGTGATAACATTAAAATTATGAAAACTTCAAAAGGGTATGGCTGCATATAAAGCTATAACTTACACTGTCTTCACCTGTTCTACTATTTATGTTGTAATGTTTCTTTATAATCTTAAAGTAATGCATAATACTTATTTTTCTCCACTAAAAATTAGCACAGATAAAGCTAAAGCTAGCCAATAGTGAACTTTAGCTACGTCTGATTGCTTTTAAAGATGTTAAAGCAATGATATTTTTCTGCACTGCAAACAACATTCCTTGACCGTGTTTCTCTTTATAAAATATAATTTGATATATTCAGACTATTGTGGAGGCTAAAGTCTTAATATATTGCACAGCCTTGTCAAACAAGATATCACTCTTAATTCAGGCTTAAAAATATTGTATTCGAATGATGGAGCAGCATCCCCATTTAGTACAAATAAATAAAAAGCCTATTTTTGTCTGACTTTAATGTGTTTCTTCTTCTTTTTCCAGGTCAGCTTTGCACAGTACTCAAATGTTGTCATTTTTGGAGTGCCTCAAATGGTAAGTGTTGTTATTCGTGTTGTTAAAACAGTAAAACAACATTATTTTCAATAAGTTATTACAAAATGTTGAAATAACATATTTTATGTCCCTCACTATTATGCTTGATCAAAAATCAGGATACAAATGTTGCCAACGTTTAGGACGGACCTGATGTTTTTGTTTCATAAGTGACCAAATCACCAAATCATTTGATAACAAGATCTGATAAACATCCTCAGAGCTGTCTCGAATTGAAATATAAACAAAGAAATGTGGTGCAGTGATGACGTATTTTTGCAGGAGTTAGCATCGCACTGGTTCACTCGACTGTAAGCAAATAAAAGCCTGTGGGATTTTTCACTGTTTGGATCTTTGCTGATGATAAGCACTGTGGAGAGCAAAATAAAAATCAAAGTTACATGTTCTGCTCTATGTGATAATCTTAACAAATAAATGTACCTTTTTTTACAATGTTTAAAGTTAAACATAACCTGTGATAGAAAAAAACTATTGTTATCAAAAATGAAACTAAAACATGGCAGTTCAACTTAGCGGCAACTACAATATTTCTACTGCATAACATCTTGTTGTGATCTCTTGTTTGGCATATAATCGAGTGACCTGGTCAGTGAATTACTGATCATTAAAAAACAATCAGAATACTTGCCTTTGGGTCCCCGGCCATTTTTGTAGTCCTTTTTAGCAGTTAGTTAGCTACTGTCAACAAACAATGTTTCAAGATTAAAAAGCAACAAGATCAGACTCATTTTATTGCCTCCTTTTGAAAGTTAAAATCTCATTTCTGTATGTTCACAACATTCTTATTACATGCGTTCATTTAAAACAGGTATTCTAAATCTTATTTACTTTGGGGGTTCGGAACCAGGAAGTGATATGTGCCAACACGCTCCTGCAAATTTGGACTCATTCCTGCACCACTCTATTCTACTCTCAACACTTGCTATCACAAATTAAAAAAGAGTAACATCAGTTTGGCATAGAGGTAGGGTAAGATATAAATATAATACTGCTTCTGCATTGATTAAGTAAAAAACTGCATATCATTGGCATAGTTGTGAGGAAATAAACACCGTTGAGCAGTTCATTTGTGCGCTTTTGCATTTTCATGTGGACAGGGGTATTTTGTAAAACTTACCCATGTGGACTGCTTGATT
The DNA here is from genome assembly GCA_036419115.1 of Scarus forsteni. NCBI lineage: Eukaryota > Metazoa > Chordata > Actinopteri > Labriformes > Labridae > Scarus > Scarus forsteni. The sequence continues at coordinate 13,855,389 of JAZDUH010000087.1, read as the reverse complement.
TATAAAAATGGATAAGGAGAACCTCTGATTTTAAAAATACCAATGTGTGAACATAATCTCAGTTGGATCGATCATGAACCAGTTGTCCCATGTAAAAGTATATTTGATGTTTTCAACTTGATATATGCTGTTGTCATCTTGGTTCTTAATCATCACAAAGTATAAGTACAAAAAATGTGATAGTTTCTTCCTGTGTCTGCAGATGGACCAGCTTGAGCTAAAGCTTGCAAGTGAGTTACCCACTACAGCCAAAGTGGTGGCCTGCCGCTTTCCCTTCCCTACCTGGGTCCCTGAACACACCGCTGGGGAGGGCATTGACACTGTGTGGGTGTACGACGCAAAGACTTTTAAATCAGAGCCGCAACAAGAAAAGACAAAGAGGACCATCCCTGACAACATGGACACAACAGATTCACACGGCTGAAAACACTTTTCTCTCTCGTTATTTAAATGAACATTCATATGACGATGGAACAATGATCAAACATGAATATTTACATTTGTGAATATGTTCTCTCTCTGATATGTTAAAGTGCAGGCTTACATGTTTAACATTAATTATGCAGGCTAGGATTTGGAATGTCATTGCTTGTATTTAATTAGTTTGTATTAAATCATATAATGAGGAAAATGATTATTTTCTTAAAGTGTTTATATACTGCCCCCTGCTGGAGACAGCTTAAAGCTATCCATCCACAAACTTCATCATTTTTAATGGCAGGAACCTATTAAAAAAGTGCAAGAGGAACTCAAGACAGGAGCAGATTATGGTGCAGACTCTTTGTTGTTAAACCAGAAACTGTCCTGCTGTGGACATGTCTGTCCAGATGACTGCGGAACAATGAGAACATTTGGAGCAGAGGTCTCATGACACCACACTTAAAGAAATGATCACAGAAGTGTTTTATAATACGGATATATGTCAGCTAAATACATTTACATGGTGTTAGAAAAGAGGGACACAAAACGGAGTCTTCCCAAATCAAGCAAGAGCTGGGTTAACAGAGAGACAAGTTCACAGGTGACTGTTTCACAGGCTTAAATGGAGACCAAAGGTTCAAAAGGACATGTTAACATTCTGACTTTGACAAGAAGCACCCTTTGAAATAGGGGGCTTTTTTCACTGCTTAAATATATTTAAGTATTTGAGTAATATTTAAATATATTTTCACACATGTCACAAAGATAAACAAAAAATAAAATCAAAATGAGGTTTAAAGCTGCATTTTCTGTGATTTTGAATATTCCCCTTGCAGGTTGTATTCAACTGATTGTCAGAGGATGAAAAAATAAATTGATCCATGATTCACAAAGTAGGTAGTTGCTTTTGTTGTTTGTTTAAAGATTTAGACTGTACATCAATATTTTGTCACATTCTTACATGAAGTCAGTTTTTCAGAAGTTCAGGTTTTTTGCCTTCCATTTTTTAAACATGCTTTTCGTGCCATTTCTTCCAAATGAGACTTAAATAAGTATAATGAGATATCTCTAACTGGAAGGAGGTTATGTTTTTGCTGGTGGATCCTAGGTTTGTTTTTTTTTGTTAGAAGTGGTGGTGATCCAGATATCCACCATTAGCAAACGATCATTATTGCTCAATAACTTTCCAATTATGATATCGACATAACAGTTTCTCAAGTTCCCATCTGGTATTACTTCAACATTTACAAAGTGTGATTAAAATATTTTATGAAGACTCGCTCATAGAGCACATACCTCCACCAAGGCATTCTTAGCCAAGTGATCAGCCAAAATGTGGAAACTGCCCAACTTGGAATTTAACAAATCCTAATATAGGCTACTTGTAACGACAGGAAAATGTTTTGCTGGAAAAACTGAAAAGCTGGTTTTAAATAAATGTGAATATTTGTACGAAATCATCCTGAAGGCTTCCTTGCATGGATAATTATGGTGTGCCTTGAGATTTTGGCCTGAGCTTGGGGCTGTCTTGAGCCAAAGCCTGACATCCATTAGCTTAGACAGATGTTAAGAGCCTCTCCATTTAAAGGTTTACAATGTAGCTTTTTGTATCATACGTACAGGGCCATGCACTTTTTTCTGTTTTTAGTGGGGTTTTTTGTCCTTTATTTAACTTCATGCAGCAGTGAAGTCACCCGACAACGTAAAGTTCCTGTAAAGATCACATCCTGTAGGGTTGTCGAAACTATGGCCCGGGGGCCAAATGCGACCCATTTTGGATTGGCCCATGAAACAGTCTGATGAATAGAATTTCTATTACAGCAGCAAATACCATCATTCGTGCACATTTTCTACAATTTTTACTTCTCAGAAGATCTCATTTACAAAGTATATAGCAGTACTATCTTCAAGCGCCAACACTCTTGCAGTTTACTCTTGTTTTGTGTCTGACAATGAAGCCAAGCCATCAGCGTCTCCCATCTCTTCTACTCAGAAGATCCTTCTCTCCCTGACTAGGTATGAATCCAGTGATAGCCCTGCATTACAAGGTGAAAACCCTCAAACTTTTACTTAAATACACTAAAATGAGGGGCAGCACGTGGCTCAGTCATCCATGCATTCCTCTTCATGTGGCCCTCGATGTAAAAAGTTTGGACATCACTGACATACTGAGTTTCAGCGCCATCTTGTGGTGAAAACACCGAATAACACCCATGTTGTTGCTCTGGTTGTGTCCTGGGCGCTCGCTAATGTAACTTTAAATACTAAGTTATCTTTGAAAAAAAACTTATTAAGTAAAGGTCTTAATCGCCGGACATGCTGCAGACGACTGAGGCTCGATCGTCAGTGTGATTTAAAATGTTAATCTGTAGATAGCGGCGGTCAGAGCCGACCAGCTCGACTATCGTGTTGGAGCAGGGCTGCCTCTGCAGCCAAGCAAGATGGACACCGCCGACGAAGGTAGCTAATGTTTGAACATTATTAGCCAAATTATGAGCGATTCAGGGTCACACCTCACACATGCAGGCACAGTCTCACTCATGCGCAGCTCGTGTTATGGGTCATAGTGTACTTTTACCAATTGTTTCAAAACTGTAAAACTAGGCTTTACTGAATCAAAGAAACCGTTAGCCAATTAGCTCGCTAGGCTACTAGCACCATAGCACTAGCCAACAACCGTTAGCCGTCATCTGTTGTAAACAATAACAGTAACGTTAGTTTGCTTTTGTTGTTTCTCAGCACTAAACATTTTTCTCAAATAAAGAGCTACATCCATCTGAGACGGCACTACAACATTTAAGATATAACCTAGTGAATAAGTTCCAATAAGTTGCATGTAAAGTCCAATAAGAGTAAATGTTATAACATTAGGTAAGTCTGCACGCTAACGGCTGACGGCCCCTGCTCTCTCAAATCAATGTCTTAAACTGTAACATGTTTATTATCCAGAAAATAATATCAGCACCAACACAGCTATTGATGCACTGATTTATTAATTCATGAATCCATTTTTTTGTGGATGACTATAATGTTGTAAACCATACTAATTCCTCTTTGAGTTTATGTCACTGCCTGTATCCCATATAACTTAAGTCATTTATAGACATATTATATATTAGGGCTGAACGATTTAGGAAAATAATCTAATTGCGATTTTTTTCCTCAATATTGCGATTTACTCTGCAATTGTTTTAATGTTCCTCATCCTATGTATTCTTCAACAAACCTAAGCAATAGGTCTTTTTATGGTAAAACCAATATGACATTAAATTAATCTAAAGATATAAGTTTTGAGAAAAAGTGGAGAAGTGAAAAACAGAAGCGAAATAGGTATGAAACTGTAAAAAATGGGTAAAAATGGTATGAAAGCGGAGAAAGTTAATATATAGGTGCAAAATAGGTATGAAATTGCAAAAAAAAAAAAAAAAAAAAAGGAAAAAATTGGCCAAAAAATCCAAAAGTGGCTTAGGAAAATTGATTATAGCAGCAAAATTGGGAATTAAATTCGGAATCAAATTTCACAAACCATGTAAAGATTCCAAAAATGGTTCTGACATTGGCCAAAAAAAGATGAATGGGGGCAAAATAGGCATAAAATTGGAAAAACTGGGTTAAAAAAAATGTAAAAATGGTCCAAAAGTGGGAAAAAAGTATATGAGTAGAGGTAAAAAACAGGCATGAAATTGCAAAAAACTACATCACAATGCCGATATGTTCAACACATTTTGGGCTAAAAATATTGAACCTTCTGCAATTTGAAAATTGCAAGAAGCTATATTGTGATTTAATCTAATTTGCAACTAATTGTTCAGCCCTAGTATATATTATATATTTATATACATTCTTTCCCACCTTATGTTGTAACGAATTACAGTCAGTAGTCAGGCCCTCCTCCCTAAATACTTCCCTCCAGTCAGCTTGAAATGACAACAAAAAGCATGTATTGAAGACAAGCTGACAAAATCTGACAAAGCATCATTAAGAATAGCTATTTTCGCTATATATAATATATAAAGCTATATATTTGCAGTTGCATTTCTTTAACCAATAAGTGCGCAATTATTTGCACAAAAAGTAGCTGAAACTGCTTAAATCATGTGTGTTGCTCATTAAATTGTGTATTACTGACTTTATCTAAGTTGAAATACTTAAATTTTAATCAAGCAACTTCTTAAAAGAGCTATTTAAATGCATCTACTTGTGTTCTCTCCAAATTACAACAAAGTTTTACCTCTGACAATGTGGAAAATGTTAATGATGCCCTCTTGGTAACCAATTTTGCCAATCCCTGAAATAATAATAATAATAATCATAATAATGATAATAATTATAATAATATTAAAAATCCAAGATCACAAGACACAATTTAGGGGATGGGAAAGAGCAGTAACAAACCAGCAGCCATATTTTTGTTTTTAATTTTTATTTTATTTGTGTGTGTTTATATATATATTTCTATATATCGTTTAATGTAAAATGATGAACTGCTGCTGAATCCCAATTTTCCTGAGCAAGTTTTTCCAAAGGGATTAATAAAGTACTATCTAATGTAATGTAATGTAATGAACTAAGATTGTTTAAGAAAGGGCATACTCAGTAGAAAGAGAGCTAAAACAACCCAGTAGACAGCACACAGACTCTTTCCTTTGTGTAACAGCTTTTACTCATAAGAAGAGTTAAAATAAATTAGTTTTATGTTCTTCACCTTGATCAGTTATATTCTTTACATACACAAATGTTATATTCAGACCAGGCCGATGATCCTTTTTTTATATCTGCGTTTTTAATGCTTTAAAACTATTTTGTCTTGATTCAGGACTAGTAAAAAGACAGTTTGCTCCAGTTTAACACTGCCTTTTGAATTATAGTTCTCCTTCAATCACTGGATTTAGCGCATGAAACTCCCAAGAAAGGCTCGTTATGGGGTCATTAATGTGTCTGTTATGGAGGGTATTTGTTTAGATTTTCAGGAAGAGTATGCAGTTTGTGTTAGGGCTGCTAAATTATGGCAAAAAATAGCCATGGTTCTTTTTTTTAATAGATATTGAGATCACTATTAAATGTGATTAATTACTGATTTCAAAGCACTCACCACATGCATTTATTAAGGCCCCATCCCAACGAAGCCAAACCGAGGTCTAAACGCATACGTTTTTTGCCGAATCTGCGTATCATCCATATGAAGACGGCGTTTTGGGGGAAACCAGGTTCCAGAGTGGAAAGATTTTTAAATGCTGTATACGCAGCTCCATGATTACTGGCTCTACGCAACTTTTCAGATATGCTTACATCATAGTTTCATATCTTCAGTGACACGCATGCGCCACACGCGGCAACGACAATGGTGGCGTATGTGTAGCATATGTGCTGATGAAGCTAATGACCCTACTATCACTGTTGCAGCAAAATCTCCTTCTTCTCAATCACCACCGAGTTGAACAAACAATTATTGAGGACACATTACAGCACTTTATGATCACTTTATCACAATCTCTGTTTACAACTTTTGCTGCAAGTTCACATGCCCACTGTTTTTTCGTCTGTGTCTGCTTACTTCCGTCATTTCGTTACAGCGCCCCTAGAGGTCTGGCATGTGTTTAACAGCGTTTTGATGCTTATCGAGTGCATTCATGTAGACGCACACATTTTCTGAGACGCCTTTGTCTTTATGATGATCTTTTTGGAAACTGTTAAGTGTTTTGTCTTCGTGTGGATAGGCCTAAATGTATATGTTTTGACACTTTCATGTTTAACATTACAGAACAGACATATTGATAATAAGACAAAAACTTTTTCCTATGGAAGGCAACAGTTGTAATTGACATTAAAAGTAAAATTACCCAGCTCTAGTTTGAAAACTGGACTGGATAACATGGAAATATCTTGTTCTTCACAATAACTTCTAGCAACCCTGTGTTACCGGTAATGTTGTATTCTCACTTTAATTTGAATTTTGTGGTCACTAAACTCAATTTCCGGTGGTCATTTTTACGTGTATTTTGCTCTTCCATTGGGTGCTATTTATAGCTAGTTTATTTTAGTCATCCAGTGACACAGGTAATCCAAGGATTACAGTTTGCCCTACTGTCAGCATATGGCCTGCCCCTTCCAATGTTTTAAAGACTCAATCTCAGTTTTTTTTTCATTAATTCCAAACTCGAAAAGGGGGAATTTTTTTTTTATTTATTCTACTTTTTAAGCTGTCTTATAACTGAGTTACAACTTAAGATAAAAAATAAACTGATTTTAAGGTGATTAGTTGGGAAGAAAAGATGCACAGGGTATTTACAGTGTCTGAAACAGTGTTTTAAGTTGTTAAATCACTTCAAATAATCTTCAACCTTTAAAATTATCTACAGTTCTTTTCAGATTTGAATTCGGGATTGTACTATATGTATTAATTTTCATAGTTTACTTTGTCTCATTATATTTTTCCTGAAAGGTTGTTGACTAAAGTACCTCTCAATTTGTTTATTTTTTTAATCAATAATGATTTTTTTTGTTTTTTTGTTAGAAGCTGATTCCTCTTTTTTAATGTTTGTTTTATGAACTAACCATGGCATTGGGATTGTTACTGGGCTTTGTTGCTCTTGCTGTGCCAAAAAAAAAGAAAAATCTTAATTACACCCCTAGTATAGACTATGATATCTGTAGATCTCAAAATAATGAATTAATTTTTGGTAAGGGCATGTTTTTTTGAATAGATTTATCTTCAAACCAGAGAACAAGATGGCAGAGTGATTTCTTGAATTTAAATGTAAAACTTCAGGACTTACAATCCACTTTAAAGTGAAACAGTTCGGTTAAACAGTTAAATAAAGTAATAAACTTGACTTTAGATGGGTCTGTTGAGTCTGGTCTAAACTGCTTCAATGTATTTGCACATATTACTGATATTTAGGGCTGAAATATGAGCTGTACTTTTTTACTCTGCTGGTACCTGCCAGTATTATATGGATAACACCCTGCACCCACAAATCACAATATGTTACAATCTCCCAAAATAAACACAATTTATTGGTCTGCACCATCAGCAGAAATCATATCTGCTGATCATGATAAGTAACTTCATGGGCATCCTCAGTGAATAGAGATGACAGATTTTGGTTGATATAATGAAATGTAGTTGTAGTTTGATTTTGGTAAGATGGCAAAGAGTTTTTTCTGAATTTAAAAATAAACCAGAGAAAACTTCAGAAGAAGGATTTCTTGAATTTAAATGTAAAACTTCAGGACTAAATAACTTAATAAACTTGACTTAGAGTTGGGTTAAACAGTTAAATAAAGTAATAAACTTGACTATAGATGATATTTAGGGCTGAATATTCAATGTATTTTTTTACTACGCTGATATTTAGCCAGTATTATATGGATAACACCCTGCACCCATAAATCACCAGTATGGGGATAACAATCCCCAAAAACAAACACAATTTATTGAGTCTGCACCATCAGCAGAAATCATATCTGCTGATCATGATAAGTAACTTCATGTTGGGCATCCTCAGTGAATAGAGATGACAGATTTTGGTTGATATAATGAAATGTAGTTTTGACCTGATGTAATAACATGTTTTTCTTTCTGTGTGTCAGTCATGATGAACAGACATCGGGTCGGTCGTCGGGGGGGCCGGAGGGGACCCCTCTACCATCCCTGTGTCTGCAAACATCAAGTTTATCCACCCTGTTCTAAGCAGTGATCAAGTTTATCCACCAGGAATGGTAGGTTCAGTGATAAAGTTTGTAAAAAGATTTCTTCAAAACTTACTTTTGGTGTCTTTTTTTGATTGACAGCTCAAGATACAACTATGAACCAAACATACTCCATCTTTGTAATTCACTAAAATCCAAATTGTTATAAACTCATGCATTCAGATGCATATAGACCATTTTACATAAAACCATCATTCCCAAACTCCTTCACACCCAATACAACCATGAGTCAATCCCGCAAAGCATAAGTCAATGAAAATCAAGGAGGAAAAGGCTCAAATAAAGGGTTTTGGTGGAGAATCATCACCTCACTACAGGACAGCAGGACAAAGAAAAACTGTGACCCTTTGAAAAAGAAAGTAGGGGCTTTGAAATAAAAAACGTGAAGGGGCGCTCCCACGACTAGTGATGTTTACCCTCCTCGCTTACCGTAGCAAAACACTCACCTTGTATGGAGGAAGACGGCGGAGGGATTAGCTGACGCCTCCTTCACAAATAAATTGGTTGTTTGGACCTTAGCTTCGCGGTCGGGTTGGGCAGGACTGGGCTGGCCTGGATACTCAGCTTCGGGAACAAGACAATTAAAACTAGAGCAAATTTATATTATTCAGACACGTCTTAGAGCACCGGGCTGTAAGTTGCGATATATAGCCGCCTACAAAACTACGATGCTAAGTTTTCCAAAAATTGCTTGTTGTCACACATCAAAAACGACCGCTACGTAACTAGAAAGAGATACATTACCTCGTCGCTTTGCATCCTGTAAGTTGTTGAAAAAGAAGTTGTAAAGCAATGCAGAGTTCTGAGGAAGGTCCTAGCTGCATTCATTAGCATCACAACACACACACGCTTTGGCTTGGGTCACGTCTTTTGGTGCGTCAGAAGTAGGAATTTCCGAGTTCGGAGTAGGAAACTGGAACGTTCCCCAAAGTCGAAATTTCCTACTGGGAACTCGGTGTAACCTCGCCACCCCCGAGTTGTCAATGGAAGATGGATGCCCCCAGTGTGAACAGTTATTTAGCTCCTGTAATAATCCATTTATTTGCACTTCTGACTGGGGTGTGTCGCTCTAGATCAGCTGTATACATAGTATTGTCAGACTTATATTTACAAAAATTCTGCCATAGTGATAATCACATTCTTCATGTGATATTTGTGAACAACAACGCAGGGCGTGCTAACAACAGCTAACAACAGCCTGGTAGATCGGCATGTTTTTTTCCGACTTAAACTGGAACGCCGATATGTCTGGGATGATGTCACTCCCAGTTGCGAGGTTACTGGAACGCGGCATTACGACAGTCGCCGCGCATTTCACATGGGTAGCAGAGTCTTCATGTTGTTGGTCATAGATTCTCCTCATAGCACCTTTAAAGAAAAAATAAAGAGTTAAGATGGTGTTTTAATGTCAAAGTTGTCCATGTTCTAAACAGAATGATCTAACAAGTCTTCTCCTCTGTTTTGACAGCTTACTCCAGTGGTTGAAACACAGCAGAAAAGAATACTGTGAACTATGCAAACACAGGTTTGCATTTACACCAAGTAAGTTGAATGTTTGTTTTCTTAAGTAGCTCAATTCAGTGAACTGTACATGTTCTAACACCCATTATAAACCTCTGCTGAATTCATGCTGCTTTCACCTGATAATAAAATGCAGCCTGAGTTCCGAAATCATTGAGACAGCCTGAGATTTGCCCTTTCTGACCTAAAGGCTCCGCGCTTCACTGAGCTATGTTTTCATTTATTTGGAAAGAAGATAAAAAGAATGGCAACATTGTGTACATTCACATCAGGTTGAATGCTCAGTAAAAACACAACACAAGTATCACTGACAGTATTTTCTAATTAATAAACTCAGGAATATTTCTTTAAAATGGGAAGTTTAAATGGAAATTCTAGCTTGTCTGCATTTTGATAATGAAAACCAAAAAAATGAACAAACTCTGAGTGGGCTGTTTTTTTGCCCTGGGTATCTATCAGGTTTCAAATAGTTTGATATTTACTAGAGTAATACCAAATGTTGAAATTGTAACATATGGTGCTGCATGTTGTTTATTTCCATTTGGCTAAAATGTAGAAATATATTGTCTGACCCGTATTTCCCAACCTTGTGATCGACATTGGTTAGCTAGACATGGATATGATTTTGGTCAAAAAAATAATGCCTCAGAAGTTTGAAGTAGACTTAAAAAAAATGCAATTTGGGCTGTGAAAAGCCTCTAATCAGAGCTGTTCGGCTGTCACATGATCACCAGGACTCTTGTTGCAAATATCAGCGGACTAGTGATAACCAGTACCATCAGGAGCTCTTTTCCCCTCAATTACATCATCCTTACTCTCTGACTTTTATTTTTCACTATAACCTCTCTTTCTTTCCAGTCTACTCTCCAGACATGCCGTCTCGCCTCCCTGTCCAGGATATCTTTGCAGGGTTGGTCACCAGTATTGGAACAGCCATCAGATACTGGTTTCACTACACACTGGTGGCCTTTGCCTGGCTTGGCGTGGTGCCTCTCACTGCATGTAGGTCACAATGTGCCTGTGTTTATTAGTTTTATAATTTGGATCTGCTTTAAACAAGTCCAGAGCTGTGATCTTCACAAGAGGGGTCTTAGAAACTTGGAGGGAATAGAGGAGAAACTGAAACATTGAATATGCTCTCTTAACAAATTGACCAAAATTATTCTTCTTTCTCCTTGAAATTTAAAGAGACTGTGAGGAGTTTCTAAGTAATTACAAAAAAGTCTCACTTTTAGATATATGCCTTATCGAAATACACACTTTAAAGTGATATTCCGGGATGGAAAAAGTTGGGTCCTATCACAAGGTTTAGGGCAGAAATTACCCCTACAGCAGTGTTTCTGTGTAGCAGAAGTCCAGGGCGCTAGGACCTAGCACTCACTTCCTCCTCCGCTCCTGCTCGTCTGCTGATTCCTATGCAGTCACACAGGGCCATATTTTACTTGACCAAAAACACAAATAAACGGACTCCCACCGAAAAGATCTGATATCAGTCTGCATTCACGCTTTATTTAGAGAATTTTCAGCGCGTTACTTTCACACAAAAACACCGCTAAACAAGGCTCTAGTTCGCATAGCGCCGTGAAACGGCCTCCGCTGCAGAGCGTCGTTTTGCATCCTGTAAGTTGTTGAAAAAAGAAGTTGTGAAGCAATGCAGAGTTCTGAGGAAGGTCAGAGCTGAATTCATAAGCATCACAACAAACACACGCTTTGGCTTGGGTCTTTTGGTGCGTTCCAGTTGTTGTCAAAAGTAGGAACTTCCGAGTTCCGAGTAGGAAACTGCAACTGGAACGTCCCCCGAAGTGGGAATTTCCTACCGGGAACTCTGTGAAACCTCGCCACCCCCGAGTTGACAATCAAAGATGGATGCCCCCAGTGTGAACAGTTATTTAGCTCCTGTAATAATCCATTTATTTGCACTTCTGACTGGGGTGTGTCACTCTAGATCAGCTGTATACTAGGGCTGGGTATTTCCAGCAACTTCACGATACGATACGTATCCCGATACTGAGGCCACGATACGATACGTTTCCCGATACACGTAAATTGTGAACATTGACTATGCTTTAAGCAAAATTCTTGACAAGTTTAGTTTTTTCTTATAAGAAGAAAAAGAACAAGGATGAGTTTTAAGTGGTTCTACATCTTGAGAGACATAAATTCAGATCCTCAAAGATGGTAGACTTAAGTTCAAATTTAGAACATATGCTTCATTATGTAGCTCGTCTTCTACCTTGAACTGTGCCACTGACAACATTATCCAAAGTGTATTTACAACAACTGTCAAAATATTTAGGCCGTATCGATTCTGTAGAATCCGTATCGATACACGTATCCCAAAGGAGTGCGATACGATATTTTGCCGTATCGATATTTTGAGCACAGGCCTACTGTATACATCGTATTGTTAGACTTATATTTACAAAAATGCTGCCATAGTGATAATCACATTCTTCATGTGATATTTGTGAACAACAACACAGGGCGTGCTAACAACAGCTAACAATAGCCTGGTAGATCGGCATGTTTTTCTCCGACTTCAACTGGAACGTCGATATGTCGGAGATGATGTCACTCCCAGTTCCGAGGTTACTGGAACACAGCATTACGACAGTCTCCGCGCATGCTCATGGGTAGCAGAGTCTTTATTTCGCCGGTAATAGATTCTCATAGCCCCTTAGGTTAATAACAGACCTGCCAAGAAGACCTGCTTTTAAACTAGTACACCAGCGTTTGCTAGTGCTTGTGTTAGTCCATCCTTTCTTTGTTGCAAATATGAAACTGATGTGAAATATGCTTCATGTTCGTAAAACTTTGTCAGACTGCCCTGCACCGCGCCTGCACTGCACCAAAGGGGTGTGTCCAGCGCAATTTGCAAGTTTCCTGCATGGCACACCGAATCTGCGTCAACCTAAATCTGTTGGCACCTCCCCCCAGTGTGCCGTCACACCCACCATGGTGCAGCCGGTCTACTGAATTGGCTGCGCTAGGTGGTGCGCCAGACGAAATTGTCACACGCGGGATGCACCAGGCTCCACCACCCTGTGCCACCCTGTGCTGTGCCAGGAAATCATATTAGGGCCCTCAGGATTTAACATGTCCATAATAGACCACTGGGGCACAAATTATTTATCTGAAAGCGGTATTTAGTCCGTAATGTTTCTCCTACCGTTTAAACTTGTGACATCAGATGTAAAAGACTTATAATTGAGTGTGTCAGTTTAGTCTGCTTTGAATGCCAGACTTTTGTGTATCAGCTCAAATACTGCCAAGGCTTATGCCGTTGAAATGTTATTTATTTTTTATCATAAAGTATGTGTAATACAGCTAGAATTAAGGGAAACACTTTACATCCAGAGTAGATGTTCAAGGAATATCTTTGAGTTTTTTCTTTTCTGCTCTCCCACAGGTCGAATCTACAAGTGTTTATTTACAGGCTCCGTGAGCTCTCTTCTTACCTTGCCATTAGATATGCTTTCAACGTAAGTTTGAGTTTCTTTTTCTTTTATTCCGTCTGATTCTGTCTTTTTTCTGTACACTGTAGGCTCATCATGTTCACAGTATTTTAGCTATCATAATAGGGGTGGACGATATGGCAAAAATATCATATCACAATTTTTTAAAAATAAAATCGCGATTTTATCACAATTCTTTTTTACTTTGATTTTTCTAGACTAATTTGCATGTTTGACCATTTTTTTCCCCTATGTTTAACATATAAAACATGTAAAACCCTAAAAGAAAAAAAAAGACAATTAAAGCCAACAAAACTTTCTGAACAGGTTTTAATTTAAATAGTGCAGTTTTTATAAAAATGTGCAATAAATGTAAACATAAAAGGTGATGAACAACAATGTCAACGTTATCTCTTAAAGTGCAACAATTTAAAACAAATGTTATCAAACTGTCTATAATCTGTAAATAATACAGCTGCTTTAGAACAGATTTTTGTTCAGACATCTTCAAGCTTTTATCTCCTTTTCTTTTTCCGCCATGGCTTCACGCTACATAACCAAACAGGAGATCCCACCATGCACTGCGCGTAATGTGCTACGATTGGCTAGTCGGGTGCGCGTCAAAGTCTCTGCGCCCACACAGACGATCTGACGATCTTTCTGCTTTGTGAGATTATCCTTTGTGTTATAATCCTTAACAATTTAATATCATCATATCGCACACCCCTATATCATAATGATATATCCTATGAAAAACAAGAATCATGAATGTGAATAGTTTCCCAGTACCCTCTTCTTTAATTCAGAGGTCTCCACACAGGGCTGTGGACCAGTACAGGGCCATAGAGAAACAAACATAATTAATTACAGTTTGTTAAATAACGGAGACCAAACATGTTTTATTGTGAAAGGATGGCCCGGTCCTTGTATGGCTGCGCATGAAGTTTGACTGTATGGACTATACACATAGGCCCTCTGACTCTGTCGTTTGATTAATGAAAAAGTACGACTTGAGATAAACTTGTGGTTAAATTTTTGTGCTCATGCACTCTTTTGTTCTCTGGTAGTAGTCGTGAATGCGTTTGACCGTGCACAGTGTGTCTAAATGGAGAGAAAGATGGGTACATGAGAGTGCCCGACTTACTGATGTGGAAGAATTCAGTTCAGGACCAATAGAATACCTGCCATTCAGGGCTGGGCCATATTTCAATTAATCTGATTAATTAGAATATTCTTCTGCAGAAGTTTAAAAATTGAAAATCCAGATTTTTTTCTGCAACTTAAGCAAATCCCACATGCATATATATATACATTTATCCATTCACATACATACATACACCCACTTACGTATAACATAAATCTACACCCACATACACCTTGACATAAAACAACACACGTAACATTTCTGCATGCATACAAATACATAACCCCCTACATTCACTGTACATATATATATGACATACTAATTAGTCAGCAACACAATGGAATAGAACTAATACAGTGTTAAAGTCCATATATAATTTGATATCTTTGTGTGATAATTACTGTGCAAAGTAACAAGTGTCAATGAGGGATAAGAATAAATCACATGATGCAACAAGGATAAAATAATATCGTAAACCCAATGTACTTTATATACACAAAAGTTGCTATGTAGAAAATCATGTAGTTATCTGGCGATATACATCTCAAGCACACATGATTGGAGAAATGTGTGCAGGCAATGTATATCTGCAGACAAAATACATTACTTAGTAGTTAGTATTCCCAAACAAAGATTCAGGCTGAGAAGCCATCATGTAATACTATCTAAAAAGAGGCTATTTCCTACTGAGCATTAGGGAAAGATACCAAAACCACCTTATCTAACCTAGAAGGGGCATGACATATAAAAAAGAGAAATGAGGCAAAAGTGGTTTAACTAGTTACCATGTCAACAGGTGACTTTCAGCCAACTTAACCAGCTGGTGAAAACAGAGCGAGTCCTCGTGAATTAAGTTGAGGTTTAGGAACAATTGTAGCCCTCTGATCTTGTGTTATGGTGAATCATGTTCTGCATGTGTTTGTTTAAGACCAGGTCTTAGTTAAAAAAAAAAGGCTGAGGGACCCCTGCTTTACATCACCTGCTATTTTAATGTCCATCTCTCTTAGGAATACTAACAGGAAGTTGGTTAAATAAAAATCAAATCAAAATGTCTCTCCTCCTCTTCACAGACAAAACTTGCTTGCAGATTGCCTTCAGGGATGTTTTGTGGTCACGTGTACGCTGTGTGCTTTCATCAGTCTGGTGTGGCTCAGAGAGCAGATTGTTCATGGAGGCGCTCCTCTCTGGTTAGATCAGCATCAGCCTCCTCTAGTCCCCAACCACCCTCATGGTCCTGCTCCAGCTAATGAGGTAAGAGCTTCACTGATGCTTGTTAGCAATTGTTTTTTCCTTCTTAAGATGCGTTCACACCGAAAGTGACTTGGGTGACCTCAACAGCCGTTCTGCATGCATCGTCAGTGTGCAGCCGTAATCAGCCACTGCTATGTGCGACCAGATCCCACGCAATGCGACAGACTAGACTGGGTAATTTGGTCTGGCTACTAACATCTTTGGAGACATGGGCGCGGTGCCCCTGTCGCTGCAGATGGGAACTTTGGGGTCGCTTTGGATGTGGACCAGGTCGCCATGCTCCATTGCCAAAGTTTTTGAACCTTTGAGACAATGTCTTGCCACGAGAGCAAATCAGCATTGTGTGAGTGCCAGATAACACCTGCGAAACACTGTTCTTATTCTGGTTCACCGTGTGACAATGTATGTCCGTGTGGGAAGATTAGTTAGTACATTAACTCGCACACGATGCTGCTGCAGTGTTTTGTGGTTGGTAGGTGAGTGATTAGGATACAGTTGGAATAATGTCAGCTAATACATCCTTTTATATGATGTGATATGATTGCGGGGTGAAACCCGATTGGGCAACGACACTTGGGTTTGCGACGCGATCTTGTTAGCCAAGAGTCTTTCTGCATGTGCAACTGGACATTCAGTGGCTTTATTAGGTGTATCACTTTGCCTTTTGACCTACCACTTATACCTGTTGATGTTGTTGGCAAATTTGCAGACTTGTTTATGGAAATAAGCAACTAGAAGGGTTTATGTTCCTCAAAGGTATATTCTCTCAATTTGATTTGATTTAACTCAAAGTCATTGTGCTTTATTGCTCTAATATGTCACATTGGTTTTATTCCGCTGGCCTGCCTGAGGTAACTAGATGTAACTCATCCTTTCTGGTGTCAGAATGTGCTTTCACGGCTCGTCCAAACGTGTGTGTTTACAGGTCAACTGTTACCATTAAAGAGGGTATGAGGAGTTCCTAAGTAATTGCAAAAAAGTCTCACTTTTAGATATATGCCTGATCGAAATACACCTACCTCGTATACCTCGTCAGATACCTCGCTTGCATCCTGTAAGTTGTTGAAAAAAGAAGTTGTAAAGCAATGCAGAGTTCTGTGAAAGGTCCGAATTGATTCATTAGCATCACATCAAACATGCTTTGGCTTGGGTCACGTGTTTTGGTGCGTTCCAGTTGTAGTCAGAAGATCAATCAAAGATGGATGCCCCCAGTGTGAACATTTATTTAGCTCCTGTAATAATCCATTTATTTGCACTTCTGACTGGGGTGTGTCGCTCTAGATCAGCTGTATACATAGTATTGTTAGACTTATATTTACAAAAATGCTGCCATAGTGATAATCACATTCTTCATGTGATATTTGTGAACAACTACACAGGGCGTGCTAACAACAGCTAACAACAGCCTGGTAGATCGGCATGCTTTTTTCCGACTTCAACTGGAACGCTGATAAGTCTGAGATGATGTCACTCCCAGTTGCGAGGTTACTGGAACGCATCATTACGACAGTCGCCGCTCGTGCTCATGGGTAGCAGAGTCTTTATGTCTCCGGAAATAGATTCTCCTCATAGCACCTTTAAGGGAGGTCCACACAGTTAACTTGATGTTTCCAACAAATTTTATTCAACAAGCAAACGCGCAGAGCAAACATGAGGCAGTTGCCTGGCCTTTATGCTTTTCAGCCAGCTGCAGCTGCTCAGCAATCATTTTGGGGAGGTGTTTTCAGGTAGGTCTCACCTGCTCCAGAACAAAAGATGTCAGCAGTACCACAATAACATTTTGCCACCAGATGGGGCCAAACACTCAAAAAGTTAATAGTGGTCCAAACTCGACCATTAAGGCAACTATTCTGGGCCATCACATCAACAAATAAGTTTCCCTCTAAAAATAACCTGCTCTTTGTGAAATGATGCTTAATTCCAAACCCTGATAGTTTTCTGAACATCTAAGCTCTAGGTGAAGCTGTATATCATAAAACACTCTTACTTTTTTATTGTGGATGATTCTTCAGGTTCCAGGTGGTAACATCGGCGGCAACGCACAGCCCGCTGCAGATGATGCACCTGCCCGGCACCCTGCTGACCCTGCTCCAGACGGGCTGGCACCTGCCAATCTAAATGAAGCTGCTAACCAAGGAGAGGACGCTGAACTGGATGATGAGGAAGAAGATGACGAGGTGGAGGACGATGATGAGGAGGATGAGGATGAGGAAGGCAGGGAAGAAGATAACGCTGATGCTAATAATGGAGGACAAGGTGACCTCGGTTGGACAGATGTTTTAAAACCAGGACAAAGCAGCATGCATAGCACTGCAGCCAAAGTTTCACTCCACATGGATGTTTTCCTGAATGTTTCATTTCTCTGTGCTTTCTCTGCAGAAGATCTGAACTGGAATGCTCTGGAGTGGGACCGTGCAGCAGAAGAGCTGACCTGGGAAAGGGTGAGATTGTTTTTTGTTTTGTTTTTATAATATAATGCTGTGATATGACAGGGGTAGAACTCTCCCTCCACCCCTTTATAGTCCAGTAGACAGACTGAGAATGTAGTCCACGTAGGAGAACTCAGTATTTGAAAACTAGAAGTTTTTTAAACATTAATGATTGTGAACATGTTCTAACGATCATTTAAATTGAATATATAAACCTGTGTTAGGGCCAAATACATTGATATTTTGAGTTCTACGAGTGCGTAAAGCATTTTCTGGTGTATTTGGCTGGTCTGTGGGGGAACAGAGATTGTTGCAAAAGTTACAGGAATTGCATTTTTCTCACATGTATAAAATAATCCCTTTATGTGTTTTAGATGCTGGGGCTCGATGGCTCTTTAGTCTTCTTGGTAAGTGTATTAAGCAGCTTATACAGATTCACTTTACAGTTTAATTTTGCCTTGAAGTGAAAGTTGTTCACACCGACATCTACAATTCCACAAATACAACAGAAGTGATGGATGCCACGTCTACTATGATGTTGTACTTCTACTCTACATGTTGTTGTTACACCCTCTGATGAGAGCATGACATCCCTGATTTGCAAGGCATGCACAACAAAATGGAAGGAACCAATAAGGGAACCGATAAGCAAAAACACTAATGATATAGTTTCCTTGCAGGCAGTTATCAATTTTCAACTGAAATTGGCTTTTAATGAAATAAATTTAAATCCTCAGTTGTAGGAATGTAATATCAGGAACCACCATCAGTGAAAAATCTCATGGACATGGTATAAAACATGGACACTAGGTTTATTTTTGCTCATCTCAAACACTTTGAATATGTCCATTTACAATTGTTTTGAAAAAGAGAGTTCTTTTTTGTATTTTCTCATAATTACACACTGTTTTAAGCATTTATGACATCATAATGATAAAGCCAGAATTACTTACTTTTATTTCTCCTAAAAATAAGGGTGATAAAATTGGATAATTGCTGACACATTTATTGACAAAAAAGACCAGGCAACCTGTTTTAATTATGTTACATAGAGAGTTAGATGACTTCAAGTGTGTGTGTTTAAGTACACTTTTAGGACATTGTAAAGATACAGCAGTAATAATGATAACCGTGATCATTTTGGTCACAATATACGTGATGGGAAATTTTCATGCTGTTACGCTCCTACTTTGTAGCTTGAAAGAGCTCTAAGATTTCCTTTTTTTTATTTCATTTTTAGGAGCATGTGTTCTGGGTGGTGTCCCTCAATACTCTCTTCATCCTGGTCTTTGGTAGGTAAAATAGTGTAGTAACAGCGATGCATTAACACACCTTTTAGTATTCTATCAAGAAATCCTCATTCAATACAAAGCAGCTTTCCATGTTCTATGCCTTCATTGATGTGCTACTATCTTAATACTCAAATTCATTTCTGTCTCTAGCTTTTTGTCCATACCACATTGGCCATTTCTCAGTGGTTGGATTGGGCTTTGAGGATTATGTAAGTCAACAGCATGACAGAAAGAATGTTTTTGTACTTTGTCCTTCCAAATTTGGAGGGATTTTTTTTAAACAATGGTATGTGATTGCAGGTTAAAGCTTCTCACTTTGACGGCCTCATCACCACCATACTGGGTTACATCCTGCTGGCCGGAGCTCTCATCGTCTGCCATGTATCCTCCACATAAAACAGACCTAGTGAATGAAGCGACAGTGTTTGTCCCTCCCAGTGTCAGACCCTGGCCATGCAGAAAAGTTTGAGTTTTATCGACTGAGTGTTTTCTTTCCATCAACTGAGTTGTTTTGTGTTAAAGTTCTGTAATTAATTTGTGATCAAGACAGACCCTTTTATCCTTTAATCATGGTCTAGTCAAAGATGAGCTGTAAAGGTCATTTTAGTAAGTCAACATCAATAGTCAAACTCAGACTGAATGTTGTTTTCTAGTTGTTAGTCCCTAACTGTGTTTCCTCCAGGCATTAGCTTCATTAGTGAGGTTCCAGCGGTCCAGACGTCTTCTGGGTGTCTGCTACATTGTTGTGAAGGTAAATGATGTCGTAATGAAATATTGAACTGTTGGTAAATTAGATTTCCTCTTTAATCTAATTTCTAATTTGGAATAATGATAAGTGACATTGTTATTATTGAAACATAGAAAAAGCAAACAAACAGAAAAGTAATTCGTTTTTATTTTCTCTATCCCAGGTGTCCCTGCTGGTTGTCATGGAGATAGGCCTCTTCCCTCTGATTTGTGGTTGGTGGCTTGACATTTGTTCTCTGGTAAGACAACTGTGCAGAGTGATTAATGCAGTTATGGGCCTAGTCTTGATGATGCCACACATGCAGAAAAAGTAAACAGATCTTAAAATATGGTTTGTTTTACATCATTAGAGCACAGGTACTAATGTCCCGTCTTTGTTGCAGGAGATGTTTGATGCAACTCTGAAGGACAGGGAGCAGAGTTTTGACTCAGCCCCTGGGACCACCATGTTCCTCCATTGGCTGATCGGCATGGTCTACGTCTTTTACTTTGCCTCCTTCATCCTTCTGCTCAGAGAGGTGTGTGGGGCTGAACACAGTCGAGCATTACAGGCCTCAAAACAAAAAACAAAAATCTAAAAGTCATTGCAGCTAAATGGCATTTCAAATTGAATGATCATGTGTTTGCAGGTACTACGGCCCGGTGTGTTGTGGTTCCTGAGGAACTTAAACGACCCAGACTTTAACCCGGTCCAAGAGATGATCCACCTGCCCATCTACAGACACCTGCGGAGATTCATCCTCTCTGTGGTCAGTCCACTTATATACCCAGCTTTCCTTTACTTACTTTGTAGAAGTATTTGCCTTGTACACATTTAGTAAGTTTCAGATTTGACTAAAGAATAGAAATTATAGTTTAAAATCGCATGTACACTCACATGGAGTGGCAGTTAGGGATGCACCGATCCAGGTTTTTTCACTTCCGATCTGATTCAGATACCTAAATTTGGGTATCGGCAGATACCAGTACTGTTCCGATACCAGGGCTATTATTGCTGGAATGTTAATGTTATCATTATTGTTTATATTATGTGTTTACATAGAAGATAAACAAAAAAAAAATGCAACTGTAAGGGTTTCAAATTGAATATCAACAGTTATTGAATGAAGTACAAAACACTGTAAAGATACAGTCAATCTCCATAGAGACAGTGCTGCTTGATATGAACAGCAAAGTATGGCTCTTGTAGCAGGTTTACTTTCAGTTGTCTCACTTTTGAAATAAAATGTGTAACAAGACAGTGTCTGTTGTTCTAAACTATCCACACTACCAAAAATAATAATAATACCACAAGGGCTGCTGCTTATGAACAGAACACAAATCAAGTAGAGTGCAGCAGCTTTCATAAGTGACATATAAAATATGTGTAATCATCTCTACCCCCCAAATAAAATATAATAAAATAAAAATATTCCCGGTGTTCGTTCACGTGGTGAAGATGTTTGATTAACTGTTAACTGTGATATTTGAATAACCAATCGAATATGGGGATGAATATCCGTAACAGAATAGTAAATAAATATTCAAATGTAAAATATTGAGTGTAGCGGCACATCAGGCCTGGAGCAGTGGACCGTTTCATCCAACAGAGGGCGCTCTGAGCGCAGCTTGACCATCAGACACATCCGGTGCTCTCTTGACCTCAGTAAACAAAGAGTTTCCACTCTGAGTGGACATTAACAGCTCTGAATGTTCTGAGGAGAGCTGTGTGTAAGTAGTTTTGGTTCTACACCGTTGATGGCACACTTAAAATGAAAGACCAGGCTGTGTGTTCTGTGAAATGCAGTTTAATCACTCGTCCTCTTATTTGCGGGCTCAGCCGTCGCCTTTTCATCCAAGTTATACGACTAAGTGCAGCGATGCTTCGTCAAGAGTTTAACCCTGTGACTGTTCTTTTCGGCAGGGTGTTTACCGAAAGGGCGGATAATTGAGTCTCTGTACTTTATTCTGGGGTGCATGTCCAAAAACCGTTCGACTTTGATTTTGAGGAAAACTGACAGCCCTACTCCACACAGCAGATATGTTATTGTTAGCAATTGTTTGTTAGCTCAGGTGGCTAATAGACGGCGACGCACTCACAGGATTCTCTATGCTACGCACACACTGGCTGGCTGCAAACTGTGGAATGGATTTCTTGAAATGAGGGGCGGCGTCTCGTGTGTGTTGTGTGTTGGATCGGAAAATTCAGATCCGTGAATTATGCCTGGATCGGACGCCGATACGGATACTGAATTGGATCGGTCCCATCCCTCGTGGTAGTCGCATGTGACTGTATGTTAATGCACTCACATAACAAGCAAGAAACCGTGCACTTGTCACTTAATTCTGACAAAGAGCAGCAGTGCTTAAAATGACATTTTGATTCTGAGTGTTCTAGCTGTATTTTGTTTTCTTAATTTGACTGCTTGGTAAAATTGTCCAATGTGCATTAAAATGTGTATTTCTGTTTGACAATAGAGGGTTTCTTACATGCCAGCTGACAGGCCTTGGTTTTCCATGTTTTGTGTGTTTCAGGTGGTGTTTGGCTCCATAGTTCTGCTGATGCTTTGGCTTCCCATCAGGATCATAAAGCTGATGTTCCCCACCTTTCTTCCCTATAACGTCATGCTGTACAGGTCCTTAAACACATCCAGAACAGCAATTTCAAACAGAAAACATTATGCTGTTTGTTGTTACACAACAGTGCATCATAGATGAATAAACAATCTGTAAATATGTTTTCTGCAGTGATGCTCCAGTCAGCGAGCTCTCTCTAGAGCTGCTTCTGCTTCAGGTGGTTCTGCCGGCGCTGCTGGAGCAAGGACACACTCGGCAGTGGCTCAAACGACTTGTCCACGCCTGGACGTTCACTGCTGGATATATGCTGTAGGTTTTTATGCACAGTTACACTCAGGATTTCAGCCCCAGAAGTCATTGATTCAATCCATGGGATAGAATTTACTTGTGGAAAATACAGAGAAAGTGTCTCTTAAGGTCATTTACCCAGCTGATATGATGAAGACAGAGTTTTAAGTAAAAAATAACAGATTAAAGACATATCCCTTTTTGTGCACTTTAATTCTCAGAATCATATTAACCCCCAAAATTAAAACAAGTCCCTCACTTCACTCCTGTTTGATTTTGCTTTTCAACTCTTCTCTGTCATGTTTGTGATAGTTCTTTTTAACCTCTGTCATGATCAAAACATACTGGAAATTATGTCCATGCTCTGGGAGCAAAAATAATCCAAGGTTAGTCATAAAGAAAATGTATTAAAAAAATTGCACTGTAGCTCATCTAAAGAGGTTGTATTCTTAAATCAGTGGTTTTCACATGTTTTCTAAGTCTGTTTTTTATGTGTCTTTCTATTATAAATTAATGGTTATACGTATTTTTTAATCTGTATTTACTCTGCTTTTTTATAAATAGATTTTGTAAATTTGCCTAAATTTGATTTTGTCATTTTTTTTATTATTTCTTTTTGTCCCCATTGTTTTAAGTTTTTATATTTTATGCCTTGACTTTGCACTAACTACAGTGTCTATAAACTGAGTGAATGATACAGCTGCTTTAGAACAGATTTTTGTTCAGACATCTTCAAGCTTTTATCTCCTTTTCTCTTTCCACCATGGCTTCATGCTACATAACCAAACAGGAGATCCCACCATGCACTGCGTGTAATGTGCTATGATTGGCTAGTCGGGTGCGTGTCAAAGTCTCTGCGCCCACACAGACGATCTGACGATCTTTCTGCTTTATGAGATTATCCCCACGTTATAATCCTTAACAATTTAATATCATCATATCGCACACCCCTAGTTACTTGCAATTTTAACTGTTCCAAATAATTGTGTTGTCTTTATACATAGTAAGTTGTTTAGGCTAAATTAAAGAAATAAAAGATGAATATTAAGACATGTGGAAGTAACTCCAGTTACAGTCATGGTCATAGCAGTGTTACTCACCCATGGCTCCCCCACAGTGACCTTCACTCCTACCTGCTGGGTGATCATGAAGAAGACGATGACCAGCCAAACAACAACCTACCAGGTCGTCTCAACAACAACAGGATCCCTGGGCTCGGTGAAGGGCTCCATGCTGCCCATCAGGCCATCCTGCAGCAGGGCGGGCCTGTGGGCTTCAGGTCATATCACCGGCCCATCAACTTCCCCCTCAAGGTGACTCACAGGCAGATCATTTGGTTACTGCCACTCACTTTTAAAGCCTCTGCTGCCATGGTAACAGATTTTTGTCTTTTTGTGCTCTCAGATCGTTTTGCTAGTGGTTTTTAT
Source organism: Scarus forsteni (assembly GCA_036419115.1). Classification (NCBI taxonomy): domain Eukaryota; kingdom Metazoa; phylum Chordata; class Actinopteri; order Labriformes; family Labridae; genus Scarus; species Scarus forsteni. Next base: position 13,831,146 of record JAZDUH010000087.1, on the reverse strand, counting down.
GTGTGTGACGTTGCTGTTGGCCAGTTTGATCTGCCTCACTCTGCCAGGTAAGTTTGTGGTTTTATCTTTTCCTGATTTTTTAAAAATCTTTTCTTCATATAATTCCTTAAACTGGCATTCTTCTCCTGTGCCAGTGTGTGCGGGCCGCTGGCTCATGTCTTTCTGGATGGGCAGTGCCATGGTTCACGAGCTGTACACAGCAGCCAGCGGTCTGTATGTCTGCTGGCTGTCCATCCGAGCCGCCACTGTGCTGCTGTCATGGATGCCTCAGGGACGCACCGTCATCATGCTCAAAGTCCACGAGTGGACACTCATGGTAACGTGGATGCTAAACTCATCCTGTGAGCCAAAAAGAAGCGTTTTCTGTACATGTGGGCTGTTGTTTTAACACGTCTGTTCAATAACAGATCCTGAAGACAGTCGTGGTGGCCGTCATGCTAGCTGGGGTCATCCCTCTGCTGCTGGGTTTACTGTTTGAGCTGGTCATCGTCGCCCCTCTGAGAGTCCCTCTGGATCAAACACCACTCTTCTACCCGTGGCAGGTAGGACTAATCATTTTGTGTGCAAACATAAATGTGCTCATAAGAGAGAAAAAGGTAGAGCCTGAAAATAAGGATCAAAAACATATCTCCATATTTTGTTGCTGAATAGCCAAACAAAACCAAATGAACAAACATGTCTCAAGTAGATTAGAAATAATAATAATAATAACAATATATTAAATAAATTAAATCTAAGTTTAAAATCATACAGACAATTCACTGAATGAACAGTGACAATATCCCGGAGGTATGGCCTGCAGGAGTAGGATTTGAATTCTCTAGGTGGAATAGTGGAGATGTTGCCACCAATGTTCAACAAAAAAAGCTTGGACATATTGTGAAAACTTCATCTTTGCTGTGTATCTTGGATCAGAGGATCTGTGGAGATATTTTCAAACATATATTTTCAATGGGACTTTGTCTGTAATCCATCTCAGCAGTATACACTTTCTGGCACAAGAAGTCAGCACAGACAGCACAAGTCTCCTTCTGTATAACCGTATTGGGCCGACTATAGCTCGACTCTGATTGTAAGACGACCCCTAGTTTTCAAATATCATTTTGTGAAAATAAAAATATGCTGAAGACAATAAGGTTACTCATAAAATAACTTTTTTATTGTACAATTATTCTAGAAAAACTCACAACAGAGATAACATTTCATGTTATTTAAGATCAAGAAATATTACTGCAGTATTTAATAAAAAAGTGTATTCTCTTTCTCAAAATCTGAGGCTATGACTCAGTGAATAAGCATAAAACTTGGCCTCTGTTGTTTGCTCACTTGTCTAGCTTTCGAGCCCCTTCGTTCCAGATGGTCACGTTCCTCCATTTCTCATCAGATCCTGCTATAGCATACATTCACTGTGACGCTCCAGTCGCTTACTGGTCACCGATACTTTGGCTCCATCTAGCGGCCCGGATGTGTAACGACAATCTAGTCCTTGATTATAATACAACCCCTTTTTTGAGAAAACAATTTCTAGAAGAAAATATTGTCCTATAGTAGGACCAATACGGTAATTACTAAGTTATTAGGGACCCTATAAAGCTGAAGATAATAGGTCATGATCTATTTTAATGGACAAAATCTTGTTAATTTCTAACTCAATGAAATGCCATAATTGTTGTATCCCTCTGTAGGACTGGAGACGGGTGTAAGGTTACAGATTTCCATTTTTCACTGAAGACTGTGTGGAGATAGGCTGGGGTTAAATGTATGAAGCTGAGAGGGGGCTACGTGGGCTTTGTGTAGAATTATGAGCGGTATTCCTCAGACTCTGTTCCAGGTGCTTTGTGTTTTTACATTAATGCATGCATCTTTCCAAGCATCATCAAATATCTCAATAATAAATTATTTTTCCAATGTGTCGTTTAGATACGATGGTTTATTGTGTTTTTTTTTTTAGCATATTTTAAAATAAAAATAACAGACCTGCTTACCTGTATTTGGGAAAAGTTCCCAGAGTTTGAGATGCTTTGACAATCTGGCATGATAGAATCTTTCCTGATAAAGTCCCTCACCTGCAAGATAAATAATACTTAAATACTAAATAAAACTTAAAACTAAATAGTCCTGCTTTTAAATATTTGATTTTCTCTAAATTAGGTAAAGGCACCAGAACGGACCCTTCCAACGGGTCCTGTATTCTCGACACTCCCTTATTTGACCAAATGTGAAAACTGAAGTCTGATATTCCTGGTGTAAAGTGAGGATTGTTACAAATTGTGGATTAAGCATCCTCTTCTGTCGAGAAAATACATGTACAGTCAGTTCGAGGGGAACTCACTTGCTAATTTGAACTTGGCTCAACCACATTTGACCCCAAAACTTTGTGTTTGTTTTATTTTTGTTGCAGCATTTTTTTCTTAGAGCTTAGAAACTGGTCAAATAATAAACTTTTACATTTAGAGACAGCCATTCATGACACTAAGTACAGAACGGGTTTTTTGTCACTTGTTTTTGTATTGAAAATGTAATTTTTAAACTGGTGACTGTGTTTGTTGCAGGACTGGGCTCTGGGAGTGCTTCATGCCAAAATCATTGCTGCCATCACACTGATGGGTCCTCAGTGGTGGCTTAAAACGGTCATAGAGCAGGTTAGTTTCTCACCTCCTGTTAAAGAAATAAATTGTTCTATTGAATTCATTGACATGTACACCTTTATGTAACTTGTGTAACGTGTCTTTATGTTTCTGCCTGTTAAGTAAAAAGTGTACTAGAAAAGGTTTCTGCATGTCCGTTAAAAGTCCTAAAAGGTCTCATTTTGTTTTATTTTAAGGGCATTAAAAGTCTTTTGAGGGTGTGTTCTGTACCAGGACATAAATGGAATTCTATCCTGTGGGAAAAATTAACATTTAGCATCCTGATGTGCTCTGTAGAGATAAATAAAGACCATATTGTGATGTTAATATTTTAGCACACAGAAAAAAGGTAAATATTCCGCATCTGTGGGTTTTTTGTTCTTTATGGCAATAAAAAAGGGAAATATTTTTTTCAGTTTGTATTGTAAAAAGTTTTGTTAAATTTTCAATTTTGTTTTATAAGTTTATAGGAACCCTGATAAAAGCACGTCCTAGAAATCAACCCTGTTTTGTCCGAGTATGAGAGTAAATTACTGTTGTTTCAAAATTAAATAGACATTTCAACGTCTCTCTGCCCCTCTCTCTTTCTCTCTCATTCCCTCAGGTGTATGCTAACGGTATCCGAAATATTGACCTTCATTTTATTGTGCAAGGGCTGGCGGCTCCTGCGCCCTGCTGCTGTCTCTCTGTGTTCCCTATACCATCTCAAAAGGCATCACACCACTGCTGGGTGAGTTTACTGCTACTCTCTGGTGTTTCGTCCGGGCTTTTTCTTGTTCCCTAAAATAAAGTAATCTGCGCGGCTTGGACGCTGAACAGCATTTACTGTTTTATGAGAAATTAAGAATATATCTGCGATACATCGGCAAAACTCTTGCCGATGTTGGATCCTTCAAAAAGGGCTATAATCGGCCAATTTAATCTGCCGGCCGATTAATCGGTCGGGCCCTAATGGTTAGCAGCTGCATGCTGGAAGCTGCAATTCATGCATGATGTGCTTAGTCGACTAATCACAAAAAAAAGTGCTGTCAAGGGCAGAGCAGAGTTTACTGTCCTTCACCCTCTTGAATTTCTAAATTCTCAAATGGCCCTTTTCCACTAGCGCGCCTTGGCCCTACTCTACTCGGCCCTACTCGATTTGCAGCGTGTTTCCACTAGCCTGGTACCTCCTAAAACAAGCTAAGTTTAGTACCTACTCCACTCTGGTTCCAAGCGAGCTGAGTCCATACTGAAAGATGATGTCACCGACTGCCAGCTACTGATTGGTCAGACAATATCGTCATCGATGAGTCATGAGTGCGACGACCTAGCATGCTAGCGGTAGCTACCGTTAGCTTACCCTCATACGTCTTTTCTTTGCAGCTCGATTGCTCGCCCCTCGGCTTCATTCTGTTGTATAGCTTCCAAAACTCTCCTGTGCTTCTCAAGGGGTATTTCTTCTTACCACCTGCAGCCTTCTTCTGTTTTCCTTTTTTACTCGGTTTGTGACAAAAAGCCACTGATTGTTGTGTCGCACTCAAATGATCGTCACCGCAGTGCCGCTCACCCCGTTGGGCAGGCAACTGGGGCTAATGGAAAAGCAGCACAAGGCGAGTAGAGTAGAGCCGGGTAGAGTAGAGTAGGCCTAATGGAAAAGGGCCATTAGATGTCGTGGTCATTTGTTTTTTAAGCATTGTTTTCTCTCAAAACTGCTGCTGTACCTTCTGCTGTCATGTCTGCCTTTCTGTCCTTGGCGCACATGTGCAATAGTGATAGTCAGGGTCAGCCATGATGTCACCATAAGAGTTATGCCCAAACAGTATTGTGGCTAACCGGCAACGGAGCTCGAAAGTTAGGGAGCATTTTACAAAGCACAAGAGAATAATGTGCAATGCAAAATCTGCAAGGCAAAACTTGCCCTCTATAGCATTACAACGGCATCTGAAAAGGAAGCACATCGTGGCTGATTCAGTTTCTGACGAAGAACAGTTGTCTCGATAAGCTAATTTGCTAGTTAGCTGTTAGCTGCTGCATTAACGTCAACAGTGAATGTTAACACTAACAATGACGATATCATTAGCCTAAGAACACATGTGTTTGCTGTATTTTTATAAAAGCTGCAAAGTTCATTAAAAGTTGATTGAACTACTATCCTAATTGTCTTTAGTTTTGATTTGCACATACCTAAAACATTTGAAGCTGGAAGCTAATAATGGTTGTACAAGAGCAGCTGCATGCTAGAAGTTGCAGTTCATGCATGATGTGATGAGTCAACTAATCGCAAAAAATAGTCATTGACAAGTCAGCTATCAAAATTGTCATTTGTGGCAGCCCTAAGTATAGACCCACAGCCTTTGTGGTACTCGTGGTCTCAGTTGTCATTCGAGCTCAAGTGCAAATGATTATTTTTGTCTTCCATTAATTCGTCTAAGCTCTTACTCGTTAAGCAGAGAGTAGTTTCAGTGTTTATCTGTTCTTCCTCTCTTATCCCGCCTCCTCTCTGTTATTTTATAGGTGTGCAGCCAGAGATGCAGATACTGGTGGAAAGGAGGATCTACCCGTTCCTGCTCATGGTCGTCATACTATTGGCCATCCTGTCTTTTCAGATCCGACAGTTCAAACGTCTATATGAACACATCAAAAATGACAAGTAAGTCGACTCAAAGTGCCGATCTGAAGTTGTCCCCAACCATCGCGCCGTGGACCAGTGCAAGGATGTGGATCACTTGGTACTGGGCAGTAGAGGAACAATAATAATTGATTCCATCATTAAGCAGATGATAGAAACAGATTGAGTCCTCATGACTGTCTCTTTATCAGGCTTTAGTGTGTGTGAGTGTGTATTTCAAATTTAATATATAATGTATATGTCGGTAATGGCAGTATTACAAAGCAGGAGATCACGAGTACTAATAGTTCTATAAATCATGATGATAAAAAAACAAAGAAAAATAGAAAAATTGATAGTTGATATATCAATAGTTATGGGAACTAGACAGCCTCCATGGACAAAAACCAGAAGAGGGCCCGGAGCTGCAGGGCACCACCGCCCCACCCCAGGGCCACGCTCATGCCCAGAACGTCACCGCCAAAGCCGCCAAGATGGCAATTGAGGGAAACTCGAGTGCCACCAACACCAAAAATTTACGCTGGGTGCCTGGGACCCCCTTGACCGACAGGACACCTGCCCGAGGCCAGGCCCTACTGCTGTCATGATTACCAGAGAGTCCTGGCATGACTGCCCTTATATAGGCTCTGCTCCACAGTTACCACCAACTCAAAGTAATCTGCAGTCATTTTGAGCGAGAGAGTGAGAAGGGAAGTGAGAGAAATGACAGGGAGAAAGAGAAATTGTGCATATTTAATACACGGGTTTCACTTGCGGTAAATAGCACCGCTTTACTGCCTGTGGCCATTAGCTCTGGTCTTTGTGGATTAGGTGGCATTTGCAATGAGGCTCACTTTTATAGGAAGGGGGCAATTGTGTGCTGAATTTATGAATATTCCCTAATTTACATGCATGCAAATTGAACTGGTGCAGCGAGGATAGGCAGTGCAGTTTGTGTTTAGTTTGCATTCATTTCACCCTTTGCATATGCTTTGTGGTTTGCCCGCTATGTTTTTTCTGTCATTTGCACAGGTTTAGCGGTCACAAAAGCAGTGCAATCCTTTTGAGAATCTGGCCCTCAGTCTGTAATCAGAAGGTTTTAGGTTTGAGACCAGCTCCGACTGTCACATGGCAATGTGTCCTTGGGCAAGACATTAACCCCAAGTGGCTCCAGCAGTTGCACCAGTGGTGTGTAAATGTGTTACTTGATACTGATGGATAACTGACATAGGAACCCCAACCCTCAGTGAGTGAACGTGTAGAGTGACCTGTGGTGTGAAGCTGCTTTGAACAGTCAAAAGACTAGAAAAGTGCTGTGTGATAAAATCTTTATTAACCAAACTAATGTGCTAAAAGAATGCAGAAAATGCAGGTTGCATGATTGTTTAAGAACCATATATGCTGATTAAAGCATGACATGGGAGTGGATTTTCACTCCTGGAGAAAAAATCCCATCCCGTACCAATCCCGGGCCAGAGTAAAAAATGAATCCTGTCCGGTCCCACTCCCGTAGAGTTACTCCCACTTCTGTCCCGTTCCTGTTTGAATTAAACCAAACATGTTGAAAAAATGTTGCATTTTTTTTTTCTAGGTAAAAGTGCAGTGCATATAAAAGGCCTTGCCTTTAAGTTTCACATGCCTGACATTTGGTCGGTGTAAACCGCTCTCTTTTTAACGTGTTGTCTTCTCCATCCACGTTGTTTTGAATGGTTTTGTTATGTTTGTCACTGGTGGATGCTCCGAGTCACTTTTCACTTCCGGTGGTGACAGAAAGTCAAACCACTTTTGTAGTTCTTTTGTGTTGCTAGCGCGGTCAACAGTGTTGGGTCTCACTGAGAGATGACTACAAAAATGGAAGCATCTGTTCATCTGGTTGTTTAACACGGCTGAAAATGATCATCTATTAATGTCGCCCCCGCTCCTGCCCGCTCCCGTTGCTTTTTTTTCCCGTCCCGCCCCGATTCCGGGATTAATTAAAAAATGGCCCACGGGAATCCCCAAAAAATGCCATCCTCTAATACTGATATGGGCCCATACATTTTGTTAAATTGTGGGCATGTTTATGTTCTGTTTCTTTTGCAGGTACTTGGTTGGTCAGCGTCTGGTGAACTACGAGCGTAAAGCTGGCAGGAGCACCTCCACATACAGCACCTCCTCATAGACTCCACACAGCTGATGGACAAGTGGAGCCAACTGCCCAGCATTAAAATCTTTGATCAGCTCTGGCGGTGAAACCTCTGTTGATCCCGCTGTGCTAGGATGTCATCTTCAGAGAAGGCCTTTCAGCTTTTGACTGCAGTGATGTCCACAGATTTCTGGACATATGCTGCTTTCAGAAGATGGGAGACATAAACCTTTAAAGAACAGAGGACAAAGTGTCATAAATATGATGAAGGTTGTTAAACAACCAAAAGAGACAGTCAGAGTGAGTCATCGACTGTCCATCCTGTTTCAAAGCAGCTGACATTTTTAGCATTAGATGACTTATTTAAGAAAGGTGTGATGTGGGGGGTCAGTTCAGCATAGATTTTACCTCAGATTGCGCTTCCCTATGAATGTTTGCTGTCTGGGTTACTAAGCATCGTTTACCTGGATATTTCTTACATTTCAGAGTCATGAAGGAGATATTTGGACTGTAGTGTGAATGCCTATCATTTCAAAACACACCCTTCATCTAAAAAGGTTGCTAATTATGAGGAGCAAACGTGATGTAGCAATGTGATTTTATACTTTTATTTTTCAAGATGATTTTATTAGAGGTGCTTGGTAGAGTTTTTGTTGTTTATATGGAAAGTGAGCTGTTAAATAGATCTCTAAAGGTAAAGTTTAAAATCAAGACGTAGAAACAGAAGACATTTTAGAGCTCTTGAACAGCTCACGACATGCTGTTCATGTTGTTTATCCGTGAATTTTAAAATTGTGCTTTTTCTACAAATCAGCCTTCGAACAGAGCACAAAAGGCAAGGCTTTAATCTGAACATGAAACTGGAAGGACACGCTAAGACTGTGCCAGCTCTGAATTTACACTCTGAATTTTAAAAACACTTGTTTTGAAATACGTAAAAAGATGAAGAGGCTTCCTGGTCATTGTAGGCTTTAAGTTCTGCTGATCAGCTGTCAAGACTTAAACTGTGAACAGAATAGGAGACAACAGCTCTAAACAACAAAACTGATTCTAATGTGAAACAAATGGTCCTTTTCTATTTGTTGGATCAGCTCGACTTGGCTCAAGTTGGCGGAACCCTTAAAGTAGCAAAGAAGGAAGTAGAGGCCATAGAGCTGCTGGCCCCTTTGAGGCTTTTTGTAAGAATTATGAGATGAATTTTGATCCAAAGTCAAGCAGCAAAAGAATATGCTAAAGGAGAGTTGGGGAAGTCATACAGCATCCTAGAGTTGACAACGGCAGCTGTTTCATTTTCCAGTCATTACCCCCAACTTGTGGCGATCCTCTTACCATCAGCAGTGTCTCCACGCCATGTTTAATCTCAGCTTAGCTCTCTTTAATCCCCACTGAAAGTGAAATGAAAAACTGCAAGTTACAAGGCGCAAATTTCTTATGGAAAACCAAAACAACCAGATAAAAGTCAAGTCGAACAGATACCATCCAGTGGAAAAGGCCAAAAAAGGGTTCCCTAAGAATTACCAACTGTAGTAATCAAAACCTCCCACCACATCTGGTCGCAGGGTTTTTGCTACCACACAAAGGATTGTTGTGACACTATCATCTCTGGTGTAAACACACTGCTTATTGTGCACACAAGATTCACTTTTTTATGCTTCTGCTAACCTTCATTATAGGTATGAGAAGCCCTAAAGTGATGCTAAAACCTACAAACATCAGCTCATGCATCACATCACATCTCTAAACAGGTAACGAAAACGACAGACCACAAGCACGAGATTGATTTATTGGGTAACACAGGGTGTGACTGCTAGCCTCTGGGGAAGTCTTTTGCATTATTTTGTGGACTATGAGATGAAGTAGCTGCAAAAGACAAACTTCCACCATGTTAAAGGGATAGTTCAGGTTTTTTGAAGTACCGTTGCTTGAGGTTCATGGCACTAGTAAAAAAAATTGCTGATAAAGTAACTGGCTACCTCTGCCACTGGCGGGAGAAAGCCGGGTGCGCTAGCTAGTCAATATAGCAGTCAAAAGCCTCAAAATGCCAGTGAGGGCTGAACTTGATGCTATATGAAAACTGAAAGTGTGGAAAGAATTGATAAATGCAAAAATCTTGATAGGAGTGGTGTAGGGCTGGGTATTTCCAGCAACCCCACGATACGATACGTATCCCGATACACATAAATTGTGACATTGACTACGCTTTTAACAGAATTCCCAGCAACTTTTGTTTTTATTACGAGGAAAAAGAACAAGCATGAGCTTTAAATAATTCAACTTAAAAACTTAAATTCAGGTCCTCAAAGATGGTAGACCTAAGTTTAAATTTGGACATGTGTTTAATCATGTAGCTTGGCTTCTACTTTGAACTGTGCCATTGTTAACATTACCCAAAGTGTATTTACAACAATTTTTCAAACATTGAGGCTATATCGATTCTGTAGAATCCGTCTCGATACATGTATCCCCAAGAAGTGCATGACGATATTTTGCTGTATCGATATTCTGAGCACAGGCCTAGAGTGGTGCTGAATTTACATTGTGTAAAGCTGGGGGTGTTGGCTATGGAAGTAAACTACTTCTCAGCAATGTGGTAAACAGCTTTTGTCCTCTGCAAGTTAGGTGTCAGCAAATTCAGCAACATGATGCAAGCTTTTTCACTTGCAGAGTCTTTCTTGTTTTATCGGCCTGTCTGTGACTTCGACACAGGCTATATGCTGCAGTAAACTGAGGTCTGTCTGGATCCAGGGCTGCAGTGATTTTAATCTCCATGGACAAAGGTCAGCTGCTGGTGAGCAAGTGTTCCCAAGAGTAAAAAAAAGTAGTTATAATTAAAGGGACTGTGAGGAGTTTCTAAATAATTTTAAAAAAGTCTCCCTTTTAGATATTTGCCTGATGGAAATACACACTTTAAGATGAGTTTTATAGCATCAAAATAGGTTATCTATAAATGCTATTCCTTAGCTAAGTGGTCGGGTCGGACAGGGCTGGACTGGCCTGGATACTCAACTTCAGGAACAAGACAATTAAAACTAGAGCAAATCTATATTATTCAGACACGTCTTAGAGCACCGGGCTGTAAGTAGCGATATATCGCCGGCTACAAAACTATGATACTAAGTTTTACAAAAATTGCTTGTTGTCACACATCAAAAACTACCGCTACGTAACTAGAAAGAGATACATTACCTCGTCTCTTTGCATCCTGTAAGTTGTTGAAAAAAGAAGTTGTAAAGCAATGCAGAGCTCTGAGGAAGGTCTGAGCTGCATTTTTATTATCATCAACAAACACACGCTTTGGCTTGTGGTGCGTTCCAGTTGTAGTCAGAAGTAGGAATCTCCGAGTTCCGAGTAGGAAACTACAACTGGAACGCCCCCCGAAGTCGGAGTTTCCTTCACCGCCACCCCCGAGTTGACAATGGAAGATGGATGCCCCCAGTGTGAACAGTTATTTAGCTCCTGTAATAATCAATTTATTTGCACTTCTGACTGGGGTGTGTCGCTCTAGATCAGCTGTATACATAGTATTGTTAGACTTATATTTACAAAAATGCTGCCATAGTGATAATCACATTCTTCATACAACAACGCAGAACGCCGATAAGTCGGAGATGATGTCACTCCCAGTTCCGAGGTTACTGGAACGAAAGACATGGCTAGACATACAGCTGCTGCAGTTCATGGGTAGCAAAGTCTTAATGTCGCCGGAACCAGATTCTCCTCACAGGCCCTTTAAGACCATGCACTTCAGTTGTTTTGGCTTACGATTTAATAAATGACAATTACAGAAAAAAAATCAGTTGAGGAATTACATATTACCAGTAGTTCGGAAAACTGCAGAGTTTTCTATATCCTGCCTCCACCAATGTTATGTCACAGTGTTGTGTATCTGTACAAATTGTCCCTGTAGACTTTAGGGTTTGTAGTTACTAGATGCTACCCAGCAAATCGTCGTGTACTTCTGGTCTGTGTTTCAGCATTTAGCTTCTGAACGATTTAACATTAGTCCTGTTTGTGTGTGAGTTCAGGGCTACGTGAACATGCTGTCAGATTTGACACATATGAATCAGGCTTTAGTCGATGTGTTAGTGTTGTTCCACATTTTGACATATTTCTGCTGGACTGTTGGTGTGAAAAGTCCACACCAGCATTTTTTGAACTGAAAAAGTCACATTTCAAGGATGACAAGAGAACACTTCTGTTACTTTTTTTTTTTTTTAAACAATATGTGCTGAAACTTCACAAGGACTTGAAAACATGTTTTCAGACCTACAGATGAGTCCTCGTTTGTCTCTAAAACTATTTCCTGCTGCCAATGTTAGATCCAGCTCTCAGAGGAGTTCATTCTTCTTACAGCTTGTGATCAGTTTTGGGTTCTTTTAAGAAAATATGGGTCAAACAGATTTTTTTATGCTTTGTTGGAATGTGTTGCACTTTTGTTTTTTCAGCATTTGCAATCATTTCAGAATCAAGTCTTCACTAACAGGTTTGAGTTGTCAGTATTTCACTGTGGTGACTGCACTATGGATTTAGATGAAGAAATGTTTTAAGGATCTGTTCTTTACACTGCGTTTATGTTCATGGTGTTTGGTAAGTATAAACTGCTTTTCTTTTGATAGATTGTGATTTCAATTAACTTTATTGCTGCTGTGTTGAATGCTCACATTATGTGTATGAAAAGTTCTAAAGTGACCTTTTAGTCTATCATGAACTGAGTTGGACACTGAAGATTTTGGTCTCAAATTTCAATTTGTAGAAGGAAATGATTTCTATTTTTATATGTTGAAAAGAAGCATCAGCATGTACTGTAACGAACAGTGAGATACTTCAAAGGCCTATTCATTATTGGTTCATGAATTTGAAACAATAATAGTTTTATTAAAATGTATGGCTTCATGTTTTTTTTTTCTTTTTAACAGCAGGGGGCAGAATCATCCACATTTACCTCATTTTTTGCCCCAAAACTTGTCTCTTAGATTTTTGACATTGAAAGTCTTCAGGACTGATGTAACAATTCACCTATTTTTTAATGAGATTTAAGCTACAACGAGCTATTAGTTCACGGGACGATCCTGTGACATCAGCAATTATTGACGTGAAATAACGACATACAACTAAAATGATTTTGGCCTAAAAAAACAGCTTTTTATTCACAACACCGAGTAACAATGAAAGCCAATATTAAGCCCCACCCCACGTTGAGTGCATCCCCATATTACACACCGTCCACAATATGATCAGCCCAAGTGTATTTTACTTTTTAGTTTGGAACTTTTAATTTTCATTTTCAAACTATATTACATTCCTGACATAGAACTCTAAATTACACGTCATGCAATATTATTGATAACAGTAAAATTAAGATAAAGTAAAGTTCACAATAAATAAATAAAATAAAAAGAATAAAAATAAATAGATAAATAAAATAAAATAATAATAATAATAATTTGTGCTGTCAGACGATTAAAAAAATTATTCTAATTAATAACCGGATTTATAGTTAATTAATCTAATTAATCACATTTTAATCTCATATCTGCTTAAAGTCCCCAAATAAAGAATTTGAATTCTAGGATATTATAAAATTGTAGTGCATGACTAATCAAATGAATACACTAAGAAGTGAAGATTTGTAAATCCACATTTTTATTGGTGACTAAATAAAACCAAAGTCAGGGCAACTTGTCCAGAAAATTCTAAGCTCAATCAGGCAACTCAAATTACACTTTAAGTGTGTTTCATAAATCAAATTCAAAAAAAGAAAAAGGTTGAGGACATCCAGCAAACCAATTAGCCCTGATGCATTATTAAAGAATGTAGTACAAATAAAGATAAATAAATCCAAAAATAAAATCAGACTAAGTCTTAAATATGCCATTCCTGTTGTCACCTGGGCTTTGTTTGGTTTGACTAGAGACGCATGTGTGAAGTGACGTGCCACTGCCATGTACGGGTCCTCCAGCTGGACAATATCAAAATGTTTGTGTGCTATGATTAATCTTGTGATTAATTTTTATAACGCATTAATTTGCGGTGTAATTAATTAATACAATAATAATTTCTTTAATAATACAAGAAAGAAAAAGGCGGAAGGTTAAATGACAGACATCCCACGTGGCCAAATATAGGACATCATTTTTCATGATGCACTATTGTAATACAGTTCATAGTACACTTGAATTACATCCCATATTGTTCAGATAAAGTGTAACGCAGTCCATCTTCATTTGTAGACTTGCAGTCATTTGTTCCATTGTGTGAACCTGTTTAAGCTTCTGTCTCCATTGAGTTAAAGTTGGTGGTTTTGTTAAAACCACCATGATGAAAAATGTGACGTTTCGTGAATAACAACTGAACTAAAATACATATCACTATGAACCCGGTTGCTAATGGTATGTTTTCATGGTCAAAGAATCTCAATATTTAGATGAAATAAAGGTAGGACTAATATTTATGATAAAAATCACAATATGGGAGAGGACTGTGGTGCTGGCGGAGGTCTGCGCTCTGCAAGTGCTTTTCTAGTTCATTGATTGATACAATGTAACTATTAAATAATAAAATTTGACTTAAAATTTCATTTAAAAGTGGAGAGAAATTCTTGAGATTTTCCGTGCCTTTGAACTCAAAATATGCCAAGAAACATTAAGTTTGAATAAACTTCAGCCTGTGATTTGAGTGCTGAAGTTGTTGAAAGTTAAGAGAAAACTTTGGATTTTTATAATAAATGTAGAAATTTTTCAGCTGAAACAAATAAAAAAAACATCCAGTTAATTGCAAGTTCTAAAAATCAATATATTTTACTACAACCAAACAATCAACAAGCAAGAACAAGAGCTGAGCATTAAGAGTGGGAAAGAAAAGTTTGAATAATTAGTTTTCATGATTTTTAAACATTTTAAATTAGTTGTTTTTTGTTTGTATTTTGATTAAGACTTTAAGTCAAGGCAAAGTCTTGTGTTTACTTCCATTTCTGCATGTTACAACAGGCCTCTATCCTAACAGCTGTGAAAATAACTTAAAGTCTGGCCGAGGCATTCATATCCTCTACATCCCAAAACACATGAGCTTTAACAAAGGAAAAGTTCAACTTGTAAAGAATCTTACTATTGCACATTATTGAGCCAACCTCGTTTTTTGAGCAGTTTAATCTATATTGGATGATTACGAGACTTTTGGTGGCACCATGTACTGCTGTCTACTGTGCATCCCCAAATTAATATACACTCACTGGCCACATAATTAGGTACTTCTACCAGGCTGGACCTCCTTTGGTCAGCAGATCTCTTTAATTTCTGGTGTCATAGATTTAACAAGGTGCTGAAAACATCCCTCAGAGATGTTGCACCATATCTCCATGACAGCATCAGACAGTTGCTGCAGATTTGTCAGCTGCACATAAAGAATCTCCTGTTGCAGTGTTTTGTTTGCAGTGGGGAAACAATTGACTCAGCAACAGCACAAACAGCAGTAGTTACAATAACTACTTTAAAGTTACCCAATAACTAGGCTAATAACAAACTTAGAAAAAATGGCCTGCTACTTTACATCCTTGTGTGATTTATTGATCTTCAAAATACAACAGTGTGAAGAAAAAAATGATCCAAAAGTAAATGTGCATTTGAACTGGAACAAAGAAACTGAGCTGTCGGTGTGAAACAGGCATTTTTCTTTACAGAGAGTCTGAAGTATTTTCAGTTATCGTGCCCGTGATTAGATCAGTACGTTCTCACAATAACACCTGTTTATTAACTGACAGGAAACAGTCCTGTGTCTCCATGGTAACAAAGTTCAGTTTGTTTCTCATCAGCTCGCCCCGCTCCCTGTTAAAGCCTCAGACTGTGCAGGAAACCACAGCCCAGCTGTCAATCACCACCAGGGTCTTATCAGGGTGCAGCAGTGGCTGATGGGAGTTGTGAGCAGCAGGCTCTGTCTGATCAGACAGCTGGTCCTGATTCGTCCTCACTTCTCCTGGGGTTCATCAGAGGAAACTCAACATGCTTCTCATGGTGGCTCTGTGCTGCGTGTGCTCAGGTGGGTGTTTTCAGCCAATCAGAGCCCAGTCAGTGAAGCAGCCCCGTCTCAGTGACATGACTGTAGTATGTTATTAAACTGAGGTGTTATGATGGGACCTCATCAACAGGTTTGGTGTTTACAGGTGATGTTTGACTGACCTCCATCTGTCTGTCTGTCCACAGCCCTGGTTACCACAGCAGCGAAACTCCATGAGGACAGATTGTCTGTGACCAGGAAAGTCGGAGAGAAAGTCTCCTTCACCTTTAGAGGTGTTAATCAGTGTGTTACTAGCTATTTGTTCTGGATACAGAAAAAAGATACAGACACATTCAGAGTGATTTTGAGGTTTGATAAGACCAATGGTGCAATAGAAAAAAATTTTTTTAATCATCCTCAGAAAAACGATTTCGCACCTTTGAAAACACAGAACACCTACGAGCTTCAGATTCAGAAGGTGAATCCCTCTCACTCAGCCACATATTACTGCTTCTGTGAGAGATGGGGCTCTCCACAGTGAGAGATGATGTGAGGAGGCTGAACAAAAACCTTCAGATGAACAGGTGTTAAAGTAGAGCAGAGAGGAGAATTTTAACCTCATAAAACTTTATCATGGTCCTGTTAAGATTTTTTTAGGGGAAGAGTCTTGACTTAAATCAAACAAAATTAACCAAATTAAATGATTGTACGATCCATTTTAAAGTCTAAGTAAACAACATTTCTTTGTTAGTTTATGCTGAGGGTGGCATGGCCGTGCAGCAGGTAGTGCACGTTCCTCACAGCAATATGGTTGCTGGTTTGATCCCTGAGTCAGCCAGGATCTTTCTGTGTGGAGTTTGCATGTTCTCCGTGTGTTTGTGTTCTCTCCGGGCACTACTGCTTTCTCCCTCAGAACAAAAACATGCTCAAAAGGTTGACTGGGGACTCTAAATTGCCCTTGTATGAGTGTGAATGGCTGTCCATCTCTCTATGTGGCCTTGCAATTAGTTGGCAAACTGTTCAGGGTGTTGTGTTAGCTGGAATAAGCTCTGCCCCCGACCCCAAAAGGGATACGTGATATAGATAATGGATTGATTGTTGCTTTGATTGTTGTGTTAATACCTGAAAGCCCATGTCAGTAAAATTAATAGTATTCTTGATCAGACCCATTAACACAACACCAACGCTTCAGTTGGAGCAACTTTGGTCAAGTGTCTTGCCCATGGACACATCAATATGTGGCAGATGGAGCTGAGCTTAACCCTCAACCTTTTGACACCAAATTGTGTTGGAATTAAACATAGTGACAGCTCAATCAAAACCAACAGCCAGTAGGATGGACGTCTTTGTCCCTGCTGAGAGTTATCATACCATTGTTTTTTTTCTTTTTTTTTTTTTTGAAATCTTTTTGAAACATCTTAGAGTATGCATTGAAAATGCTAGATCAAAACGTGTTCAGTTGTGGACAAGACCAAAACGTAAGTATTTGGTCTGCGGGTTGGCCTTGGCAGGGAGGACATGTGGGGTCAGTATTCGGGTATATGTTTGCCAGTCTGGTCAGGTGCACCCTCAGAACAACTTTAAGTTGTATTACCTGATGTCTAGCACAGGGAGAGGATGAGTTTATCAAGCTAGGCACTGCTGTCCATTGGTTATCAGCCATTTCTCTTCCAAGAGCTATCTCCCAAAGCCTCCTAACATCTTTGAGGGAGCTGGGCATGCATTCATCTACACACCTGTACAAAACTGAAATTACACCATGATCAATAATACTTAATGCTGGGAAATCCGGAAAAGCATTAAAATGGTTTTGAATAAAATGCATTATCAAGAGGTATCTAAAGAAGTGGCTTGTGGGTAGCTCAAATAACTGTGAAAGTTGAGTGGACAATGCGAATTTGTCATCAACGCACAGATCAGATATAAATTTAATAACTTTTAAGTGCCATGCCCTGAAGGTACTATCAGTAAGTACCAATAATGATACATGAAACTGGGCAAACCTGCAAGTATTCTGGGTCTCTGAAGAGCACTTTTTTAATTTAATGTGGTCCATCATTCCATATGAATGATAATATACTTTTTTCCAGTAAATTAAATAATTCTTTTTTAATTAGAATAGGGATGCTCTGGAAATAATAGAGAAATTCTGGCAGAATTATTATTTTTACAAGATGAATTCATCCAACAATAGAGAGAGGGAGGTTCTTCCACCTTTCCATATCCTTTTTACATTTTCCAAATAAAATGCTAAAATTTTTAGTGAACAAGGGTAAATAGCATGACACATCACTAGCTGGTTGTAAACTAGTATAACCAGTAAATTAGAAGATGAAATTGAATTTGAATTTTTAAAGGACTATGAATAAGTATTGCCATTCAACACAGTCAAACGCATTTTCACCGTAAAGCGATATCACCATTTCTGGGGAGTTTGATGGGGACATATATCTCATATTAAATAGTCATCTGATATTTGTGCTTGAATGTTTATTAGAAATAAAACCTGCTTATCTTTTATACTATTTGTGGAATGAACTTTCTAGCCTCCTCGCCAACATCTTTGATAAAATTTTATAATCCACATTTAGCAGAGAAATTGGACGGTAAGAGGCACACTGAAATGGGTCCTGACCACGTTTTGGCAGGAGTGTTAAAGTAGCTTGCCTTAAGGCTGGGGGAGATTTCCAGTGATTAGTGAGTCATCAAACATAGCTTTAAGTAAAGGGCATTTCTCAGGGGCAAATTTCTTCTAAAATTCGGTCATCTGGCCCACATGCTTTGCCACACCTTAGAGACTTAATGGCATCCATAATTTCTGCTTTCGAGATGTCCCCTCCTAGTGTAGATTTTTCTTCCACTGGGACAGATGGAAAGTTAAGTTATTGAGAAAATTACTGAATAAAAACAGATTGTCTCTACACTCAGAGTACAGCATGTTGTAGTACTTTTTGAATATGTTGTTTAATTCTTTATGATCTATGTCTCCTTATAACCCAGGTATTAAAAATCAATAATTGCCATAATTTGGCAGCACATTTGATATCTATCTGGTAAATGTTGAATAAATATTTCCACAGTTTCTTAATTTTCTGGTTTCATTGCAATCATTTCAGATTTGTGAAAACAAATGTTTATTAATGTTCAATTTCATGATTTGGGTTAAACTAAGGCCTGTGTACAGGGTTACACTTTATGTTTGAGTATGATTTATCCTCAGACCTGCTGTGCTTTCCTTTGGTCTATGGGACCAGGTCAGAGTTTTTTATCTGGCATTATTCGTGCAGGAAAAGCCTGCAGAATACAGACACAATCGCAAAAGGCAACCATTCATTCAGACATCCTCTACAAGGGTGAGCTACAGGTGTAATTAAAACTGAATCCTGATTTCTTGTAATATCGGTGTACTTCTGACAAGGGGGGCTGACTAACACCATTTTAAACCACATCACATTTTTGGGTAATTATTTTGGGTCAAAATTTCCTCTAGGCTGTCACCTTTGGTCAGTCTTAACTTCACTCAATTACTCAGAACAATAAATGATGATGATGACCTCCTCTGTTGGATGCACCTTCCATTTTCTATTTTAGGCAGGATATGAACAGTTAAAACTGCCATTCTCCCCAAGCTTAACTATCTTTTTACAAAACCCAAAATTCAAATCATTGTATTCTGTTTTTATTTACGATTTACACAACGTGCCAACTTCACTGGAATCTTTCAACCTATGTTCAATTGAATACACAGCAAAGACAAGATACTTAATGTTTGAACTGAGAAACTTAATTTTTTGCAAATTTTAGCTCATTTGGAATTTGATGCCTGCAACATGTTTCAAAAAAGCTGGCACAAGTGTCAAAAAAGACTGAGAAAGTTGAGGAATGCTCATCAAACACTTATTTGGAACATCCCACAGGTGAACAGGCTAATTGGGAACAGGTGGGTGCCATGATTGGGTATAAAAGCAGCTTCTCTGAAATGCTCAGTCATTCACAAACAAGGATGGGGCGAGGGTCACCACTTTGTGAACAAATGCGTGAGCAAATTGTCCAGCAGTTTAAGAACATTTCTCAACCAGCTATTGCAAGAAATTTAGGGATTTCATCATCTACGGTCCATAATATCATCAAAAGGTTCAGAGAATCTGGAGAAATTACTGCACAGAAGCGGCAAGGCCCAAAACCAACATTGAATGCCTGTGACCTTCGATCCCTCAGGCGGTACTGCATCAAAAACCGGCATCACTGTGTAAAGGATATCACCACATGGGCTCAGGAACACTTCAGAAAACCACTGTCAGTAACTACAGCTCGTCTACATCTGTAAGTGCAAGTTAAAACTCTACTATGCAAAGCCAAAGCCATTTATCAACAACACCCAGAAACGCCGCCGGCTTCGCTGGGCCCGAGCTCATCTAAGATGGACTGATGCAAAGTGGAAAAGTGTTCTGTGGTCTGACAAGTCCACATTTCAAATTGTTTTTGGAAACTGTGGTCGTCGTGTCCTCTGGACCAAAGAGGAAAAGAAAAGAACCATCCGGACTGTTACAGGCACAAAGTTCAAAAGCCAGCATCTGTGATGGTATGGGGGTGTATTAGTGCCCAAGGCATGGGTAACTTACACATCTGTGAAGGCACCATTAATGCTGAAAGGTACATACAGGTTTTGGAGCAACATATGTTGCCATCCAAGCAACGTCTTTTTCATGGACGCCCCTGCTTATTTCAGCAAGACAATGCCAAGCCACATTCTGCACGTGTTACAACAGCGTGGCTTCGTAGTAAAAGAGTGCGGGCACTAGACTGGCCTGCCTGTAGTCCAGACCTGTCCCCCATTGAAAATGTGTGGCACATTATGAAGCGTTAAATACAACAATGGAGACCCCGGACTGTTGAACAACTTAAGCTGTACATCAAGCAAGAATGGGAAAGAATTCCACCTGAAAAGCTTCAAAAATTGGTCTCCTCAGTTCCCAAACGTTTACTGAGTGTTGTTAAAAGGAAAGGCGATGGAACGCAGTGGTAAAAATGCCCCTGTGACAACTTTTTTGTAATGTGTTGCTGCCATTAAATTTTAAGTTGATTATTATTTGCAAAAAAAAATAAAGTTTCTTAGTTCAAACATTAAATATGTTGTCTTTGCTGTGTATTCAATTGAATAGAAGTTGAAAAGGATTTGCAAATCATTGTATCTGTTTTTATTTACCATTTACACAACGTGACAACTTCACTGGTTTTGGGTTTGTACAATGATCCCAACCCACCCATCTTTCACTTATTTTAAATCTCTCAACTCAATCAACAAAAGTAAACATCAGCTAATTTCAGTGATTTTACAGCTGAACATTCATATCAAACATCTGTGTAAATAAATGTAATGTTTTATTATCTCCATTGTCTGTAAATATATCAGAATTAATGCTAATTAACAATGAGTCAATAAACTTTTTTTTTACTTTTTTTTTGCTGACAGAGGTGAAAATATACAAACAAGTGATGTGAGCTTATCCTCAGGAGACCAAGTATATCTGTGAGTCTTCATGTTAATTCATCAGCTCTCTGCTTTATAACCTTTTCTTAACTTAAAACTGATGTCAGATTCAGACAGTAATATTTTAATGATCCACAGAAGGGCGTTTATGTTGGTGAGGATCAGAGAGATCTTTTTTTTTAAAGTTTGATTGTGGTTTATGGAGCAGATGGTTCAGCTGCAGAGGTTTTTGTATGAGAAGATTTCACTGTGGAGACTCAATTTCCTCAACTTTGTTTCTGGAACCACACTCTTTGTTTCAGGTAAGAATAAACATTTATTTCATTTCATTTTCTAAAATACGACTCTAAATATGTTTTGTATTTTTCTGATCAAGACATTAAATCCTTTAGAAATGACAGATTTTATTTTTCTAATGTACAACCGGTATTTTTTTTTTTTTATAAACAAGTCTGTCATTAATGTCAATCAGAACTGTCTGTATGCTGTAGGATTTTAATGAATAAAAAGTGCGTGTTGTCTTAAGAAAAAGGTGACTTAAAGCAGAAGAAATGTTGATGCATCACTGTGTATTTAAGATTATACATCACACACTGACAGATAAAATATAAACTTTTTAAATGTTTTTCCTTCATCCTCTTTTTTTTGCTCTAAATAAGAACAAATCACAACTCAAATGAACAAGAATCATATAATACTGCCCATAAGAATTTATTTGGAAGCAGTCTAAGAACAATCGTATGTACGTTTATTCTGGGTGAAAAAAAGCAAAACAAAACAAGAAAGACATTTTACTTTAAAATTAAAGAAAATTATTGATCATCAACAAAAATTATCCAGAGGGCTTCAAAGAGTTAGAAAAAAACTCATCCTAAAAATGTTCAATAGATTATTCGGTCAATGTATTATGTTGTTTAAACTTTGACATTTATTAGCACAGCTTCCATTTACAGAAGAACTATAAAATACTTTTGGTAGTTTTGAAGCTTTATTCATGAGAAACGACCAGTTTCTGACATAAACAATGTCACGCGAATAAATAACATGATAATATTGTGACTTTGAAAGAAATACCGATGTCATTATAATCATGTGCACCTTTAACAGAGACTCTGTTCTGCCTAAAATTTAATTTTCCAATTTTATAACATTTGTTATTAAAGGCCCTGACATAAAACATTAAAAACAGATGTCTTAAATAAAAAAGAAAATAAATGCCATAGTTATGAATATGAACTAATTGAAGTATGACACAAAATAGTAATTAATAATAATGTTATTTATTATTTTTTTTAAAGGAAGTTTCAAAATATTTCAAAGTAAAAAAAATTTTACTGCAGTTTTTCCCAATAACATTTCAAAAAAGGCAGTGAAAATGTGCATCATTATTTATATAAACAAAGGATAACACAGACCATACAGAGCCCCTTTCAAAACCCAAGAAGACAATTTAATTTTTTCACAAATTAAGAAAAATAAAATCAAGTAAAAATGAGTAAATACAATTAGATAAATAAAGTATAAAATCATATAAGATAAGATAAAATTAATTAAAATGAATAAACCCAATGAAGACCCTTTTTTACTAAGTCACCACATTTTAAATGATCATAAAATGATGAATCACATTTTTAAATCCCAAATCAAACAAAAACAGCCAGGAGGCCTTTCGTTGTCTTTTTTTTTTTTTTTTTCACTTATATTGTCTGATAACAGAGCTGTTGTCAAGATTTAACTGGTGTGAAATTAATCTGTGACTTGTTTGGTCTTTCTTCCTGATCTTAAGAGTTTGTTTGTACTTTTGAAGACATGAGAGTAACAAGAGAGAAGCTGAGGGTTCTTCAGATGAGTTGAGAATGATTAAAAAATCTATGATATTATGGCTTGTTCATGGTTTTCACTGTGTACTCGTTTGACTTCCTGTTAGCTGTCAGATGGTTTAGCTCAGTGGTCTGGTAGCAGCTAATAGAGGATGTCCTAAAATGTTGACTGTAGTGGTGTTAGAGAGTGTTGGAGAGAGCAGAGCTCCTGTGGTCCTCAGGATCAGACTGACTCAGTGTGAGATGATTCTATTTCTATGTCCTGATCTCCAGATGATCCCGTGGGGCCTCCTGTGGTCAGTGTGTTCCTCTCAGCAGCAGCTTCATCCAGAGGTGTGCAGCTGGAGGAGAAGAGCTCCCTGCTGTGTGTGGCCTCCTCCATGTTTCCTCCTTGGGTCAGCTTCTCCTGGAGACGTCAGGGGAAGAGTGGAGGTTCAGAGGAGCCGCTCTCTGCTGATGGACGGACGCTGAAGCTCACAGAGTCTGGATGTTCTGCCTCCATCTTACAGATCAAGTCCTCAGAGATCAGCTCGTATGATTACAACTGCTCCGTGCAGCACGAGGGGGGAACAGTGGAGGCTCAGCTGCAAACAGGTGATGAATCCTTCATGACTTGAGCTGCTTTTGGTCAACAGAAGCAGGAACTTCATGTTCCAGGAGCTCAATGGTTCCTGTGGCTCAGATGTGCTCTTTCTTTCTAAATGTCCTCGACTGTGTGAAGCAGACTTCTGATGTTTTTGAGTCACAGAGAAGATGACACAGCTCATCCAACAACGATAACACTTTAATAAGAGACAGACATGCTGACATCATCATTGGTACTACATCAGTTAGCCTGTTAGCATGGAGGAGGTTTATCTGCTGCTGTTTATGACTGTGCTCTATTGAACCATCCACACTGATTTAGGCTCCACACTCACAGGGGGCATCTTCACCCGCTCTAACCTTCAGAGCACGTCTGAGCAGAGCTTCATGTTTTTACATTTTAGTTTCTGTTTCACCAGCTCTAGTTTCTGGACAGACTTAGGCCGCTGAACACCTTCTGTTGAAAAGCTCCTTTTGTATCTGCAGCTCTTGAGCTTTAACTCTGAGATTTTGTCAAAAAGAAAAAATCTGACATCTGATTTTTACTTTTTTTCAGCCTTAGAAGTTTCTACCCACCCACCACCTCGAACATCACCACCAACATCAGCTCCACCTCCACCTCCACCATCTCTCCCACCGTCTCCTCCTCCTCCGTCCCCCTCCGTCCCGTCCCCGTTCCAGGTGAAGCTGCTCCTGCTGCTCTACACGGTGCTGATCCTGAAGAGTCTGGTGTACTGCTGTGGACTCTTCCTGATGACCGTCCTCAGGAACAAGAGACCGTCCACAAACTGAAGACCTGCTGAGGGACCATCATCATCAAACATTCATCTCATTTATCTCTTTAATCATTTACTAAACATGTAAATAATGATTTTATGAAGATACAATGTCCTTGACAGCATTCTGTGGTCACAGATTATAGAAAAAGGTCGATGAGAGATGCATCAGGGACTTTTCTGTACCTACAAAAAAGAACATTTTGATCATTAGAACATTTATTAGATTTAAACAACATTAATTTCCATGTCAGTTTTTATCTTGTTCTCTGTTTTATTCTTCATATTAAGTGTTGTTTTATAATTTTTGGTGTTGCTGTGAACAGTCATAACAGTGAATGTTAATTTTCTTCACAGATGTTTCAGACTAAATTAAATACAACACAAATAGTAAACATGTTTAATGTTTGTAATCTGACTCTGTTAAAGCACATTTATATTAAATAAATCATTTTTTTTATGATTTCTTTTTTAAATCTCTAGAAAATCAAAATACACCTGTGAAAATTTGTGTGTAAATTCAACAAAAATGAATAAAAATAAAGTTTGGTTGACTGTATGTGTTTATTTTCTTAACCCTATAACGCCCATTGTATCATATTTGATACATAGTTTTATAATACCTCTATCTACTCAATATGATCAACAAATTACAAAAAAAAAAAACATCTGGGTACAATCAGATAAATGATAAAAATGTCCTCAAGTGGATTATCAGTTGCCAAAAACACCTGATGTATCAAATGAGATACAAAAAATCTATTTGTTCAATTTTATTTTGATTTTTATGAATTTTAGCAGAAAGTGAAACATTTTAGCTCCAAAAAAATAGAATTTCCCGGCTATAATCTATGTTCTTGGGCCTTAAAGGGTTAACTTAATATAAAAAGCCCATTTATCACCAGTGTCTGTGTGTTTGTGGTTTCAAACACTTTAGAGCTCATGTTCTGCTTTAAAAGTTTCATTTACTCTTTAGGGTGTTTCCACGTCTCCTCCATGTTATGAAGTTCTGCTCTGCTCAAATATAAAGTCCACAGCAGCAGGACTCTCCCTCATCACCTCTCTAAGGCCTAAAAAGGGGCAGTAGCTGCCTGAACATTTAACCATCATTCTTGTACCAAAAAAAAAAAAATTAAAAACAATTTTTACGGATATCAACAAAAAGTAGGAGCACATGAAGGCTTCTCTTTACCTCTCTCAACAAAAAAATGTATCTCAAATTTATTGAAAATTATTCTAATTTAACTTCAATTGGTGGAGTGTAATTTAATTAAATTTTGCAAAATGAAAAATATTTGAAGGTGATCGAATATAAATCAAAAACAGTATAATTCAGGACATTTACTGGGCCAAAAATGAAAAGAAAAATTATACATACATCAACTTTTGTATTTAAGATGATGAAGCATCAGGGCCTGGTCATCCCAATATTTTTTTCTTATTTTATTCTGTTTAACACTGAAAAAAATATAGGCTACCATAAATGCATATATATATATATATATATATATATATATATATATACATA
Organism: Scarus forsteni; assembly: GCA_036419115.1. Classification (NCBI taxonomy): domain Eukaryota; kingdom Metazoa; phylum Chordata; class Actinopteri; order Labriformes; family Labridae; genus Scarus; species Scarus forsteni. The sequence continues at coordinate 13,805,618 of JAZDUH010000087.1, read as the reverse complement.
TATATATATATATATATATATATATATATATATATATATATATATATATATATATATATATATATATATATATATATATATATATATATATATATATATATATGTATGTATATATATGTATATATGTATATATATATATATATATATATATATATATATATATATATATATATATATATATATATATATATATATATATATATATATGTATATGGTATATGTATATATATATATATATATATATATATATATATATATATGTATGTATGTATGTGTATATATATATATATGTATATATATATATACCATATATATACCATAAATATCTATCTATCTATCTATCTATCTATCTATCTATCTATCTATCTATCTATCTATCTATCTATCTATCTATATCTATATATCTATATATATATATATATATATATATATATATATATCTATATATATATATATATATATATATATATATATATATTTATATATATATATATATATATATATATATAAATATATATATATATATATAATGATTTCCCGCATGTATTCTCCCCGCACTCCTTTCTTCTGTCATGGATAGAAGTTTATTTTATTGAAGAGAAATAAAAAAAAATCTGTATTTATTACCATTTAATTACATATTAGCTGATTTTAAATTAATTCTTGTCCAACAAATGGGTTAAGTTATATCTTTTAAATGATTTTTTGTAATTTCATGTTTTCAAATTAATGTTTAAATTAAATGTTTTACATTAAATGTTTGTCACATTTTAACAAAGTTCTGTTTCATCAGTGGAGCTGAATGTTGTAAATCTTGAATTCTTTGTTTTTATTCCCATGATGGTTTTCTTGAGTCTGTGTGTGAATAAAGAGGTTTCATTAGTGCTGTGTTAAATCTTTGGCGCCTCACTCACAGAAACAGTGAGCTGATGAAATGATTTTCAAACCCTGTTGAGATGAGACGTCCTTCAGGCTCACAGCTCTGACTGAGAGCAGAGGAGACCTTCTGCTCACATCAGCTCTTTGTCTTTGTCTTCTCCTGCTTTGGAGGATTTCTTCAACACTTTCTCAGCGTCTGCAGGAGATGAGCTCCGTGGGTTCCTCTCTGCTGACACCGAGCTTCTTCTCATCCACACACGAGCACAGGTTCAACCTCTGGAGGGTTTGATGCTTGTTCCAGGAACTTGAGCGTGTTGTGAGGCCTGCTCAGGTATTTGCTCTGATATTTCTCTGTGTGAGAAAACTGCTCTGCTCGGACTCTCTGCTGTGACACTAACAAGAAGAATCATTAGAAAACATTCAAGGAGTTCACACATCAGCTCAGAGTTTTCATCAAAGTCTAATGAGGAGCTTTTTACACTTTGGAATAAAAACAGAACAGAGAGATTTCTGAGCTCTGCCCTGTGGACATCAGGACCAAAGACAGCTTTACACATCATTTCACTTTATCAGCTCATCATCCAAACACTGAGGAGGAAACTTTGTTTAGTCGGAGCTTTAAATGAACACACAGAGATCTGAGACAGTCTCAAGAGTTTCAGTCGCTCTGTGGGAGAAACTTTAAAAACAATACAAATTAAGGAGAATAGTTTCATACATTTAAAACATGTAGCAAACCTAAAATGCATGTTGCTTTTCATTAAAAATGACAGAATTGCCTGATGTTCACTGAAATTTAAAACATAAATCTGCCAACAAGTTAAGCAAACATTATTCCTTGTTATAAAACAGTAAAGTTATTGTAACATCTTTCTGTTTTTTAAGATTAAAATTTAGACTGGCTCACAGTTTATCTGATGTTTTAGGAATACAGCTACAGCAGAAAACTGCATATTTTAATTATTTCTGTTTTATATTATTTATTTATTTTTTTTTACAGTTTTAAACAAACAACTTCATCTGCCATAGTTTTAATTAAACATTTATTGTTTTTTCAAAGGGCTGTTATTAAAAAAATATCACAAAGGAGGCCCAATCTTAGTTGTTGGACAGAAAATTAGAGTCAAAGAGTTTATCATAAATATATATATCCTGTTGTGTGTATATTTGACGGTGTGGTTTGTAATAATCAGTCTTTTCTTCTCAGAGCTCCTTGAATGGAAACTCGGTCTGAGACAGTCTGCAGTGATAAACTCTGCTCTCATTCACTCCTCCAACGTCTCTAACATGTTTTTATTTAAATGATGATCCTTCTAATTTTCAATAATACATATTTAATATGTTTTAACCTACAATTTAAAATCATATTATATTTGGAGATAAGGCTAAAAGGAAATAAATTACTGTTTGTCTTCTCTTCAATTAAACAAACAATAGACTTTAATAATCTGGAGTTTTTCTAAAATGCCCCCCCCCCCAAAAAAAAACCTACATTACAGGTTGTTTTATGTTATGATTAATTTATTTCAATATTTATTCTTTTAATTTTGTCAGGATTACAAAAAATAAGTTTTAGAATGTAAATGAAACTAAATTAAATAAGATGAACACGTCCTTATGTTGCATCATCTTTTTAAAAAAAGATGTTTTTTTGGCCGAGTTATATTCACTTTACCAGATTAATAAACCTGTCAGGTGGTCTGATAGTCTGCTAAAGAAATGTGCAAATATGTATGTTCCATAAGAGAACATCAATTACAATTAATTGAAAAAAAAGATATTTGATATTTATTTTTGAAGGGGGTTAGGAGAAGCCTTGATTTGATCCAAATTTATGTTAATATCCCAAAAATTCACTGATGCCTTTTGCCCTAAGGTAGTCAACATTTATTATTTTATGTAGTGTTGAGTCAAACCTTTGTTACTTTTTCATTCAACTATTTTAAATGTTTTCATTAATTCATTGTTTTTGTGTGAGTCAGAATTTTAACCCTTACATTACAGACAGCAAAAATACAACAGTGTGTTTAAAAGACATTTTTAATACAATACCCTGTGAAATGTGATTAATATTAAAATAAGAAGGACATATGTCCAACATTCAGCTTATTTTCACATTTAAACCACAGAATCATCAGCGTACGACTTTTTCTGTATGAGGGTCTAAAATAAAGGAGAAACAGTTTTCATATTAAGTCTGGTCACAAAACAATTTAAATAACCTACTGAATGTGTGTTTTTTTGTTTTGTATCATATTTAACATTTCATTTTTTCTCTTGAAGAATTTTTGATTTATTAAAATGATTTGATAAAAATATAAACATGTTCACTAATCGGCCGCATCAGTAAGTTCACCAGTTCAACTCCTCTTTAAAAAAATACAGTCAGAGCAAATATACCAATAAATGAAAGTTTATGTTGTTAAAATACAGTTCATATCTTTGTTAAATTTTTAATACAGTTCATTTTTTTATTGGTCAAAATATCTTTAAAATGTTACATTTGCATCACATATCACATATAAACATACAATAACATTGAAAACATTTAATATATCATTTCCAATCATATTTGAATATGAGAAGGTTTGGAAACATTTTTCTCCTTTTAAACTAACAAAATACTTTAACATTGAACATTGTTTCTCTTCCAAACCTCAAATATATATAAAAACAAATATTTACAGGACATATGCTCTTTTATTTTCAAAACAACTCAAACTTTTTGGATATTTTGTATTTTCTTGTTTTGAAAGCTAACGCAAAATGAAATGAACAGAAACTGAGTCAAGTGAAACAAAAAGGTCCTAACACAGCATTCTAAGTATTCAGACGTAATTATTCTTTATTAATTTATAAGATCGTTAAATAAGGCAGAAAGTCTGATTTTGTAGGAGCTCAAACTTCCTCTGAACCACATTTAACATGTTTTAACCTGAACTTTAATTTTCTTATCTGCTGTTTTTAAAGCATGAAAATGATTTTAACGTAGTAACATAAAACTCCTTTTTAATTATCTGACACGTGTATATGACGTCATATTGAGTGTAAAAAGAGAGTAAAGATGATGATTTTCTTAATCTCATTTTTACTGAAAATAAAAACTGAACAAAATAAAAAGTCTCATTAATGTAAAGAAAAAATCCTGAACATCTGGTCCTGAAAAATGCTAAATAAAATATAGATATTTTTAATTATGCAAAATTAGTTTCAGTTTATTTTTTAGGATTACACAAATGAAAATATGAAACAGAAACAGGATGGACAAACAGGTCCTGAGTATTAATCAACTTAAAAATGCTTTTCCAGGTTTTAGGCCAGAGTATTTATATTTTTTTAATTTACTGAATAGTTGAATCTGAATTTTCTGGGGTTTTACCCTCCCCTGAACAGTGGTGGATGTTTCTTATCTTATTTTGGTCATTTTCCAAAAGCAGGAGAAAATTAAAGAAAATGAATAAATTAGACTTCATCTGGAATTAAATTTTGTTAAATAGGAACAGAAATATATTTCTGTGACACAATCATATGACATTCTCGTGTATTTTAACACCTGGAACTTGATCATGGTGTCCTGATGAAGACTGAGGAGTTGACCTTTGACCTGTCCCTGCTAAAATAAAGGATTTTTAACCATCAAAGTGTCTCTGATTTCTTCTGTTTTTAATCTCTACCTCCATCCTTGAATCCTAGAAGAGCACCCAGATCTACATTTTTGTCTTTACACACCTCGACCCAGTGCAGCTCCAAACCGACATGTTTGATCTTCATTAAAAGAAATAAAATGGAAATAATAAAAAAAAAAAAAATGTGACTTTTCCAACATTCATGTTTTTGTTGTGTTTGATGGATCAGATGCTCTGAAAGAAAACACTGTTTAAAAATATAAACATATTCACTTCCTGGCCACATTATTAGGAACACTCATTTAACTGTTAACTAGAGAGAAAAGATTGGTAACTAATCACATGGCAGTAACTCAGTGCATTTAGGTACTTAGACATGGTCCAGACAACCTGCTGAATTTCAAACTGACCACCAGAATGAAGAAGAAAGGTGATTTAAGAGACTTGGTGTTTTTTGTCAGACCAGCTGATCCATCAAACGGCTGATCTACTGTGATCTCCACACACGACCTTCTCTAGGTTTACAGAGAATGGTCTGAACAACAGAAAATATCCAAACACACCACATGTCCACCTTTCTGGGACTGTGTCTAAATTCCTGCATAAATAAACTCATTCATGCAGCTGCAGGGTGTCTCCATGAGAGGGCGCTTTCCTCACAGATACTTCAACCATTGACCTTAACAGAGTAACAACACAGGGGGTCTCATTTCAGACATGAGGGTGGGCAGGTTCAGCATGGTCCAGTCATGGTCCAGCCAAGTCTCAGTCCAGGAAAGAGGGGAAAGTTTAAGTCTCTCTGTGACACCAAGAGGAAAATAAGCCTCTAAAATCCAGTTAATATTCATGTTGAATTCTCAATATTAATGAGAATGTTCATTTTAATGGTCAAAACATTTATATAAAACAAACATTTCTGAATGCTGTAAAAAATGTCAGAGCCGTCAGATAACAAAAAACTTTACCAGTATGTGTTTACATAGTTTTACTAAATGTAATCAAAGAGATTGTATCTTCATAAAATCATTATTTACATGTTTAATGAATGATTAAAGTGATAAATGAGATGAATGTTTGATGATGATGGTCCCTCAGCAGGTCTTCAGTTTGTGGACGGTCTCTTGTTCCTGAGGACGGTCATCAGGAAGAGTCCACAGCAGTACACCAGACTCTTCAGGATCAGCACCGTGTAGAGCAGCAGGAGCAGCTTCACCTGGAACGGGGACGGGAGAAACTTCTAAGGCTGAAAAAAAGTAAAAATCAGATGTCAGATTTTTTCTCTTTGACAAAATCTCAGAGTTAGAGCTCAAGTGCTGCAGATACAAAAGGAGCTTTTCAACAGAAGGTGTTCAGCGGCCTAAGTCTGTCCAGAAACTAGAGCTGGTGAAACAGAAACTAAAATGTAAAAACTAGGGCTGTCCCTTTAGCGCATTAATTAGATTAATTAATTACACCGCAAATTAATGCATTAAAAAAATTAATCGCGATTAATCATAGCACACAAACATTTTGATATTGTCCAGCTGGAGGACCCGTACATGGCAGTGGCACGTCACTTCACACATGCGTCTCTAGTCAAACCAAACAAAGCCCAGGTGACAACAGGAATGGCCTATTTAAGACTTAGTCTTATTTTATTTTTGAATTTATTTATCTATTTTTACTGAATTCTTTAATAATGCATCAGGCCTAATTGGTTTGCTGGATGTCCTCGACCTTTTTCTTATTTTGAATTTGATTTATGAAACACACTTAAAGTGTAATTTGAGTTGCCTGATTGAGCTTAGAATTTTCTGGACAAGTTGCCCTGACTTTGGTTTTATTCTGTCACCAATAAAAATGTGGATTTACAAATCTTCACTTCTTAGTGTATTCATTTGATTAGTCATGCACTACAATTTTATAATATCCTAGAATTCAAATTCTTTATTTGGGTACTTTAAGAGATTAAAATGTGATTGCTACGTATGGAGGTAGTTTCTGACCTCCAGCACTCCTAACGAGCCTCTCACTCAGCTCACCTGTTCTCAGTGCACCCAGCTGGTGCTCATCAGCCGGGGTAGCTTATAAAAGGAGGCCCTTTCCCTCATTTTGGGGTGTGACACCAAAGAGCCAACACCTTCAGTTGGTTTTCTTTTGGTTTGTGTGAATGAGTGATGAGAGAGGGTGTGGGATTGTGTGTCTTTGATGAAAAGTGATTTAATACAAGAGTTGTGAGATTTAATCTCTTAGGAGAATTTTTCATTCAGTGTTTTCCCTCCACCAAGCAACTCCACTGTTGTTTAAAGCCTTTTTTTTTTTTTTTTAAGTTTGTCTACTCTTTTGGTAGAATTAATGGGTGGCTGTGGGGAGTCATACCTCCACTCCACCTTTTAGAACCCAGAGGCTTTATTTTTGTGTTTGAAAAAGGTGCAGATTTTCTTTTTGTTAGGGCGTTTTCACACCAACCACATTTAGTGCGCACCAAAGTAGTTTTGGCCCAGGGTTTGGTATGTTAAGTATCAATGTGAATGCAACCACCGCACTTTGGTGCACACCAAATCAGCCGGTCCGAGACCTCCATGAAGGGGTGGTCTCGATTGGGGGGACTAAGGGCATTTTCACCTGATGTGAAAATGCCCTTAGTTTCTCTGTCCGTGACCCCTGTCCTTCATGTGACGTGACTTGCAGAAACGTAAAAGCGATTAATTAGATTAATTATAAATCCAGTTATTTTATTTATTTTTTTATTTATTTTTTTTTTTATTTTTTAAATCATCTGACAGCACTAATTATATCTAAATCATAACTCCTTTTATTTTGTTCTGTGTTTGGGCTTCTAATTTTATTTTTATTTTTTTATTTGCTGTAGTAAAAAGAGAACCTCCTGAATAATGTGACTCAGTGAACCAAAAACTGAAGAACAGATGCATCTGAGCAGCAGATTCTTTTCATGTTTAATGAGATCATATTCCTCTCTGCTCTGTGCCTCACTGCTCCACTTTAACACCTGTTCATCTGAAGGTTTTTGTTCAGCCTTCTGTCATGTCACTGTGCAGAGTCCATACATGAGCAGTAATATGTGGCTGAATGAGAGGGTTTCACCGTCTGAATCTGAAGCTCAAAGCTGTTCTGTGTTTTCACAGCTGAGAAATCTTTTCTCTGAGGATGGTTTTCAACCTCTTTTTCTACTTTACCATTGCTCATAACACACCTCAAAATCCTTCTGAATGTGTCTGCATCTTTTTTCTGTATCCAGTACAAATAACCATAAGCACACTGATCAGTGCCTCCACAGATGAAGGAGACTTTCTCTCCGACTCTCCTGGTCACAGACACACTGTCCTGTTGGAGCTCTGCTGCCGTGGTAACCAGGGCTGTGGACAGACAGACAGATGGAGGTCAGTCAAACATCACCTGTAAACACCAAACCTGTTGATGAGGTCCCATCATAACACCTCACTTTAATAACATACTACAGTCATGTCACTGAGACGGGGCTGCTTCACTGACTGGGCTCTGATTGGCTGAAAACACTCACCTGAGCACACACAGCACAGAGCCACCATGAGAAGCATGTTGAGTTTCCTCTGATGAACCCCAGGAGAAGTGAGGACGAATCAGGACCAGCTGTCTGATCAGACAGAGCCTGCTGCTCACAACTCCCATCAGCCACTGCTGCACCCTGATAAGACCCTGGTGGTGATTGACAGCTGGGCTGTGGTTTCCTGGACAGTCTGAGGCTTTAATGTAGAGATGCATCACCTTTTTGCATTTGTGTTGCAGCTTTTACATTCATCTTCTCTGTTAATGTAAAGTGATCTGTGTATGTACTCTATACAGAATAATACAGAATAATGTGTTCTGTGTTATTCATCATGGTGTTTGGAAAGACAAATAATTCTTAAATATTGCAAATAAAGTCTATTTGCAGTCTTTGGTTTCTCTTCTCCTTCCTCTAACTTCATGAAGCTGCTCAGAGTGAGTAGTTCAGTACAAACATGTACAGATGAAGCCACTTCAGTTTCAGTAAATATCAGCCACTTGGACTCTGATCAAGGACTTTTATTCATTTAGTTAGTTTTTTTTCTCACCATATCTGGATGGTGGTGGATTATACAAAGAGCAGTGAGCAGCAGTTCTCTGGACAAAATGTAGATGTCAGGTCAGAATGGTTGGAGATGGTAGAAAGGAAACAGGAACTGAAATAACTTTTCATTATAACTGAGATATGAAGAAGACCATTTCTGAACACACAGCATATCAAGTGCTGTCCAATAATTAATTTAACACTGTTTTTATTATTAGAAACAGAAGGATGTTTGATTTCGAAAGAATGACCCATTGCTCTCAAAATCATGTGTATCTTTTACTGTGCAGACTTTACACTCAGGCTCTCTGTCAGAGCTGTGATGAATGAAAAAGTAAGGCCTGAGATGAACTCACTGAGGTTTGTCTGTCTGTCTGTGAACAAAATAACTCAAAAAGTGATGGATGGATTTTGATGAAATTTTCAGGAAATGTTCAGCATGGGAAAAGGAAGAACTGATTCAATTTTGGTGTTGATCCGGATCACCGTCTGGATCCGCCATGACGAAAAATGCGATTTTCAGGAATAACTACTGAACTAAAATAGATATCATTATAAATACAATTGCTAATGGTATGTTTTCATGGTCAAGGAATCTAAATATTTAGATGAAATAAAGGCAGGGCTAATTTTTATGGTAAAAATCACAATATGGGAGAAGACTGGAGGTCTGCGCTCTCCAAGTGCTTTTCTAGTTTATTTTTTAGCCTTTTTTTAACCGGAAAAATGACCCTCATTCATAACAAAATCTCTTCTCAAGGATTGGGAGCCCCTGGCCACATAAAAAGTGATTATTATTTATGTTTTCAGTAAGAAAGAATGGATAAAAGGTCATTTGAAGTCTACTGGGACATTTGAAGGCTTCTTTTAGAGTAGTGTGACACTTAAAAAGACAGCTACAATCTACAGAAATAAAATAGAGAGCTGTAAGTTGTCCTGAATAAAGCAAATTTTGAAGGTGATTAATTGTGGCAACTTTTTAATAAAATGGTCAGAAAAAGGCAGGGTCATTTTATCAAAATCCGCCCATAACTTTCTGAATTATGTTGCTAACAGGGACACAAACAAACAGCAATGGGATAACATCCTCCTTGCTGGAGGTCATAAATTACCCACTGCTTTTATGCAACTGATGTGAGACTTATAACTTCACACAACACGTGTGGTGTCATATTGAAGTAGCCTAATTAATCAATGTCTACATTCACAATGATAAATCTCATGTGCAGTGTTTCAAACTCACTGTTAGCCCGTGCACTCATCCGCCACTGCTCTGAAAACAGCTGTAAATATATGTGACTGTGAAAGATGTAGACAAAGAGTTCCTGCAGTGATCATCGGTGATTGGCAAGACTTCATGGTGGTTGTGCTATAGAAACAACAAACAAATTAAAATTGATGTTTCCCATTCAAGGGGTGAAGGAGGGTGGACTTGTTTTGATTTGTCTCTTTTTAAAGATTTTGGGCATCTGTTCCTTTTGATGGGGATGTCCTGACAGGCGATACAAGATAAAGTATTCAGGTTAGAAAAGAAGTAACCGAGGGTGATTTTTTTTGGATTTTTAAAAACAGAATATGAACATGTTCTGTTTTTTAAAAAGGGTTTTTGGTGTTTATATGCTTCCATGTTTTTGCTAACAAGGGTTAATTGCTGCATGTTAATGTAGCCACTGATGCTGCCACCACCATGTGTGTTCAGAGTGATGTGCAGTGTTAGTTTTCTGCCTCAGTGTTTTCCATTAAGGCCAAAAAGTAAAATTTTGGTCTCATCTGAACAGTGCACCTTGTCCCACGTTTGCTTTGTCCCTTACATGACTTTTGACAAACTGCTCACAGAACTTCTGATGGTTTTTTTTTAACAATGGTTTTCTTTTAACAATGGCTTTCTTGTTGCCACCTCTCCTCTCCATAAAGGCCAGATTGTGCAGTGCAGACCTGAAGTTGTCATGTGAACAGACTCCCCACCTGAGCTGTGGATCTCTGCAGTTTATCCAGAGTCACCATGAGACAGCACAAATGCAAGAAGGTGATGCATAAATAAAGTCCAGTGATCCAAGACCTTAATGAGGTCTAGTCCAGGGGTTTGCTACCAGACCCAAGTGGCTCTGTGACTCAGAGGACAGAAAATCAAAACTTATTCTTTGTCCTGCATCAAACTCTAATTTACTGATGTTATTTCTGCATGCTCAGCACCTTCTGCAAACAGCATGCATTTTTTTCTATTAAATAATTATTACTTGTTTTTTACATTGTCAACTTTGTGTCATGTGTGAACCTCCAGTGACCTCTGTGTGACCTCTGTGTGACCTGCAGCAGCTCAGAGTGAGAGCAGGACGCTGCTGCATCTTTTTCACACGAGCTCACCTGTGATGTTGTTTTTAAAACATGCTGCTGCTGCAGATGGAGATGTGTCGGAGATGAAGCTTCAGAAAGATCAGAGAAACAGGAAGACGTTAAATTCAGCGCAACCGTGACTGTGTTTTTTAAGTGGGACATTTATACTCAAATGTTCAGGTGGATGTTTTTTTTTTATTAACATGTCTGCTGTGATGTGATAGCTGTCAGCCTCCCCCCCCCCCCAACTTTCTCTCTCTCATTCAATTTGTTTATCAGAAATATTTTTTATGAGACATCAAGATTGAATTTAAACTTAAAATTGGTTATTTAAATAGGATAAGCTCCAAAAAACACAGACTTCAAAAGCACCTCAACAAGACTGCCTTATGATTATTATAAAGTTCTGTGTAAAAATGATCTAAATGAATTATTGCCACAAAATATGATGATACAATGATTTTAAATTAAAGCAACAAAAGCACATGACCCATTATAGAGTCATGTCGAGCGGTGAAGCAGTTTGTTCATAGATCTGATGTCATCATGATGATGGAGAATCAGCAGCTGCTGCTGTCAACATTTAAAGGTTCAAATGTGTTTTGTGGCTCCAGACAGATTTTTTTGGTGGGCATGATGGGCAAAATGGTTCTTTTGATTGGAAAGGTTGCAGACCTTTTTAGACGGAGACATGGAGCTGTTATGAAGTTGGTGCTTCAGTTTAGGGCTTGGATTTTGCTCAGTTTAATAAAAAACAACTTCTTACTTAACAAATAAGGGGCACCTCTGTGACTATAAGGCCTAAATGAAAGTTGATGAAGAATTTAAGAACCAAACCACAGGAAACAGACCAAGTCTCCATGGTAACATTAGCTCCGCCCACGCTACACGTAAAGCCTCAGACTGTGCAGGAAACCACAGCCCAGCTGTCAATCACCACCAGGGTCTTATTAGGGTGCAGCAGTGGCTGATGGGAGTTGTGAGCAGCAGGCTCAGTCTGATCAGACAGCTGGTCCTGATTCGTCCTCACTTCTCCTGGGGTTCATCAGAGGAAACTCAACATGCTTCTCATGGTGGCTCTGTGCTGCGTGTGCTCAGGTGGGTGTTTTCAGCCAATCAGAGCCCAGTCAGTGAAGCAGCCCCGTCTCAGTGACATGACTGTAGTATGTTATTAAACTGAGGTGTTATGATAGGACCTCATCAACAGGTTTGGTGTTTACAGGTGATGTTTGACTGACCTCCATCTGTCTGTCTGTCCACAGCCCTGGTTACCACAGCAGCAGAGCTCCAACAGGACAGTGTGTCTGTGACCAGGAGAGTCGGAGAAAATGTCTCCTTCATCTGTGGACGCACTGACCAGTGTTATAATAATTATTTGTTCTGGTATCAGAAAAAAGATGCAGAAACATTCAGAGTGATTTTGAGGTTTGACAGGGGCAATGGTTCTATAGAAAAAGAGACTTTTAAACATCCTCAGATAAAAGATTTCTTACCTGTGAAAACAGAGAACACCTACGAGCTTCAGATTCTGACATTGAAACGTGCTCACTCAGCCACATATTACTGCACCTGCTGGAAACTAAGCTCTGCACAGTGAGAGATGATGTGAGGAGGCTGAACAAAAACCTTCAGATGAACAGATGTTACAGTAGAGCAGTGAGGCACAGAGCAGAGAGGAATTTAACCTCATTAAACATTATAATCCTGTTAACATTTGTTAAGGGAAGAGTCTTGGCTTAAATCAAACATAGAAAATGTAAATTTACATATTTGAAACAGCAATAACTTGAAAAGCACTCAGAGAGCGCAGACCGCCGCCAGTGCCACAGTTCTCTCCCATATTGTGATTTTCACAATAATATTATTTCATCTAAATATTTAGATTCTTTGACCATGAAAACCTACCATTAGCAATAAGATTCATGAGTTTCATTCAGTTATTCATTCATTTTTTCCTCATGGTGATCCGGATCACTCCCAAAATCTAATCATTTGTTCCTTGTCCCAGACATTTCCATGAGATCTGATGAACAAACAGACAGACGCCAGCAATAACATAATCTCCTGGTGGAGGTAACACATTTGAAATGAATGTTAAATTAATTTTGAAGTCTAACTGACCAATATTTTAATAGTTTGTTTTTGTCGTGGGAGCAGTGGCGTAGCAGGTAGTGCACATGTCTCACAACAGTAAGGTTGATCTCGTCTGATCCCTGTGTAGGTAAGAGTCTTTCTGTGTGGAGTTTGCATGTTTTCCATGTGCATGTGTGGATTCCCTCAGGGCTTCCTTTGAAGCTTCCCCACACAGACCAAAAACATGCCCATTAGGTTGATTGGTGACTCCAAATTGCCCTTAGGTGTGAGCATGAATGGTTGTCTGCCTCTTTTTGTGGCCCTGTGATTGGCTGGTGACCAGTTCAGGGTGTGCTCCACTTTGCCCAAAGTCATCTGGGATAAGCTCCATCACCCCCAAGACCCCTAAAGGGATCAGCTATATAAATAATGTATGGATACATGAATGAATGTTTTCAGTTCATTTTTTATATATCTTGAAGGCCCTGAAAATAAATAAGCAGTTTTCTTGATCAGACTCATGAACACACCACTGACGCGGCAGTTAGAGCAACGTGGGTAAAATATCTTGTCCCTGGACACATGGACCTTTTGAAAGAATAAGCTGAAATAAACCAGAGTGACGGATTAACCAAAATCAAAAGCCAAAAGGATGGATCCCATTGTCCCTGCTGACTGCTGTTATACTGTTACTGTAACTGTAAAACTTCTATTTCAATGTGGAAAATTATTTTTTATTTTTCAATGACTGAGATCTGACTTTGTTTTGAGTCATGCTATGCCCCAAAACACACCTCTAATCATGTGTTTCCACATAGTACATGTGCCCTCTTCCACAGTGCCGTGCAGGCCTGGATAGGGATGGGAATCGAAAACCAATTCCAGTTGAGAATCGTTAACAGCTCCATCAAAGAATCAATATCATTAATCTTTTTGCTTATCAATTCCCTTATCAATTCCCTTATCAATTCCTTCCACTGGAATTGAATGGGGGGGGGAGGGAGGGTGACGACTGTTTTTAACATGTATAGCACTTTGTGCTGCATTTCAAATGTATGAAAAGTGCTTTATAAATAAAGTTTGATTTGATTTGATTTCCACTGACAGGGTTCAGAAGCATCAGAACTGTAGATTAATTTTCATTGCACCTACTACACAACCTTAAGTGAGTGGAAACACCAGCAACTTGCAGAAGCAGATATCTATGCTGTGACGTGTTTGACATTGTTGCCACTGAGAATCAGACCAACATTTGCCCACTCGCAAAATCTGCAGGAGTTGATAAAGAATTGGATCAATTAGCAGGATCGTTAACAGCATTGGTATTGATGAAATCTTATCAATTCCCATCCCTAGGCCTGGAAGCTTGAAAAACAAGGTAAAGATCACAAATGAAATACAACAACACTCACAGTGGGTTTACGAGATAACAGGAGGAGGCACGTGTAGACAACAGGTTACGTTTCCTACCTGATGGTAATTTGCTGTGGGCATCAACATTTTTTCCAATATTCAACTCTACTTTAAAATGACCCTTAAATCTCAACTTTTTTTCCAGTGTTGACTTGATGTGCTTAGATTGATGGGGAGGGGGAACTCTCACAAAAAAGAGGAAAAACCTGCTGCATATCTTTAGTGACCGGGCATGGAAATGTTCTGGTGGTCAGTTGTAGATCACAGAACCGGGTCACAAAGCTTTGGTGCAGGTTTTCAGCCAGTGTTGCATATCTGTCTCTTTTCTTATTCAAATAAATCTCCATTTTGAATGTGCGCCTTTAACAGCTTCCCGCAAACACACTTTGCACCAGGTCAGGCAGCATTTTTAACTTACCCTGCAGGGTCAGGTTCAGTCTGTCCAAGTGACACAGCATGTTGACAAAAAAGGCAAGATCCATAATCCACTCGAGGTCCGAGACCTCGGGATAGTCCTTGTCCTTCTCTTCCATGAACCCTGCTGTTAATCTCTCTACACTGGCTTCCAGTGGCAGCTCGAATCAAATTCAAAGCTCTTCTTCTGGCATACAAAACAGTGACAAAAATGGCTCCTACGGGCATCAACATTTTTTCCAATATTCAACTCTACTTTAAAATGACCCTTAAATCTCAAAACTTTTTTTCCAGTGTTGACTTGATGTGCTTAGATTGATGGGGAGCTCTCTCACAAAAAAAAAAAAAAAAGAAAAAAACGGTTGCATATTTTTAGTGACCTGGCATGGAAATGTTCTGGTGGTCCGCTCCGCAGACAGAGTGAGGCACAGGCTGTGGAAACAGACTGATTGGGACAGATCAGGTGCAGTTTGCAGCAGTGGCATGCATAGTCTTTTTCAAGGGCGGGCAGGGCAGGCCGAAAGGGTACTAAAAAGGGCACATACAATGTGTTCTTGCCACTGAAGAGGGCACTCCAGCCTACCTGGACTCCCTCATCCAGGTCTACACTCCCTCTCGCCCACTTCGCTCGGCCTGCGAAAGACACCTGGTGCTCCCAGCCCAACATGGCTCTAAATCTCTAGCCAGACTCTCCTTTTCTGTTGTTCCCAAATGGTGGAATGAGTTACCTAACTCCATCGATCCGCAGAGTCCCTTTCTACTTTTAAGAGATGTCTGAAGACTCATCTGTTCAGGGAACACTTTGGCACTTAATCTGATCTTCTCCTCTTTGTCCTCAGAGGTAGAATGAATCAGAAGGTCTCAGACCAGCTCTTAATGAATATTTAGCACTGAATTTTGAATGCTTGGAATGTTGATCGATGTTGTTGACTTGAATTTTTGTTGCAGACTTGAAATATTCGTTGTGACTTGAATTATTCATTGTGACTTGAATTATTTGTTGTGATAAGCTGCATTATATACATATATACATATATATATATATATATATATATATATATATATATATATATATATATATATATATATATATATATATATATATATATATATATATATATATATATATATATATATATATATATATATATATATATATATATATATATATATATATATATATATATATATATATATATATATCAAAAACTGGCACTTGTTCTGGCACTAGATGGCAGCACCTGTGGCCAATTGACTTGAAGCACTTCTAAACACTTGCTAAGGTTTTTCCCCTCAGTCTGAATTCTTGGTTGTGTTGCACATCACTTTGGACAAAAGCATCTGCTAAATGAAATTGTAGAATTGTAAATGAAATTGTAGTTTCACGGCATCCAAAAGCTCAAAGAAGCGAGAGAGTACCTTTACTTTTGACTGCCACCTCACAGTGCAGTGCAGCAGCAGGTCACCTGGAAGCCCTTGGTCCAGCTCAACGATGAGATTCCTGAATTGCCTATGGTTAAACGCACGTGTGCAGATGTAGTCGACGATTTCCATCACAGGCTTCATGACGTCTAAATGCAATGATTTAGAAAAGAGTTGCTCCCTGTGGATGATGCAGTGGAAGTTCCAAAACTCAGGAAATGTTTGGTCAGCTTTGCACAGCCCCACAAGCCCGTTCAAGGATCCGATCATGCCTGACGCTCCACTTGTGACTATTGCAGTTAGTTTCGGTATGGGCAGATTTGCTTTCGCAAATGCAACCATCATTGTTTCTTTCACATCTATGCCATGGGTTCTGTCGTTTAATGGCACAATATCAAGGAGTTCTTCTTTGATCACACAATCGTTTGACACGGACGGTGCAAATATTCCCAACTGAGGCTTGTCTTGTATGTCACAACTCTCATCCAATGCAACACTAAAATACTCACATGCTCATGCAACTACATGCAACTGTGATTCAATAGCTGTGTTAATGTCCGATATTCTGCATTCAACAGTGTGGTGGGACAGTTGGACGTCTGATTCCATTCGTTTTAGTTTGTTGTCTTCAGGAGACAATATTTCAACTGCGTCACTGAGGCATTTTTTAACGAAGTCCCCTTCACTGTCTGGCTTTTTAGCCTGTGCAATGTTCCAAGCCAGTTGATATGATGTAAGCGTTACAGTCTCTGTGTGCTTCGTAAATTTTTGGAAAAACTGTATCTACTTTTCTGCCTGACTTTTCAAATTTACCAACTTGTGCTTGCAAAGTTCAGTCCCTTTTGGAAACTCCTGGTCGATGCTACCAGGGAGTGAGCTGAAGATTTGAAGCTTTGAAATGCGCTAATGATGCCTGACATATAAGGCAGAATGGCTTGCCATTACGTTCAACAAAAAAAATATAAACTCTTCCACTCTGTTAAAAACGTCCTGTGTTCATCTTCATATTTTCGTTTTGCTGTGCTTTTTTTCCCCTGCCATTTTGAGAGCGAACTTGACACAAATTGACTACTCAAATGATCTCACGCAGATGCGGGTTTGACGTCACTCAAACCGGCTTCTTCTTCTTCTGTGCAACTCAAACTGGCTTACCTGGTCAGCTTGCCACATAGGGAATGAATGGCAGCGCCAGGCCGAGCGTTTTTGATGCTTGTCATGTGAAAGCCCCTTAAGAGCCGCATGAGTCTCGGGAGCCACTGGTTGGCCAGGCTGGTCCTGATGATTTTCTGGACTGTAGTGTGTTTTTCCACCCCAGAGGGCAGTTTAGTGTGTTTTGCCAACCAGGAGAGTACAACGACACAAGTTTTGGCACCAAAGAGGGCACCTTAGTACATGTTTTTCAACAGCTGGGCCACGAGGGGGTGTACACCACTGTTTACAGTGTGTATAGACTGCTACATGGCAGGACATTGTGGAAACTGGGCATCTGTTTAATTTAATTTAGTTTGGTTTTTGAGCTCACTTCATACTATTGTGCATCACAGAGTACACAAATATGCACACACTTATCTAAACAGCATGAACATATTATATATGTGGTCGTCAAATGACTTTCCAACAATCCATTTAGCCCCACATTTATCAGCACATCTGCTCTTATGGTCTATTCCCACGGGACATTAAGCATTCAGCAAATTATCTTCATTCAGGACACACTCTCTACCCTGAGAAGATGTTGACAGCCTCACTTTTAGGTTTACTCAAAGGCAGGCAGCTGTTAGAGACAAATCTGGATTATACCTCTATAAACCCCTTAGACAAAGAAAAGCCAGAAAAGAGTAAAAGGGATTAATGTTGTCAGGTGCACCACTGACAGACTGGTGGTTGCCAACTCTTTCACAAATCCTCCCAACTAACACATGTAAATAATCCAGTTGATTTAAAATTTATGAACAAGACTGTGTGCTTTCCCACCTTAAGCCAGTAATCATACTTGAAAACTACCTGAAAAAAACAACAATAGTAAATGTTATCTAATGTTTAGTGGCACTAAATAACATCCATTAATGGACTTAAAGAAATGTCAGTGATTTTACAACATTTAAAAGTGTTTAAAGTTGAATATTAGTGTAAATAAATTAATGTTTTATTATCTTTTCTGTTCTGTAAATGTGAATGATTTGTTGCTAATCAAAAAGTGAGTTCGGAAAAAGATTTTCTTTTCTGACTGAGAGGAAGATATACAAACAAATGATGTGAGTTTATCCTCAGGAGAAAAAAGTGCTGGAGCATCTGACTTAAACATTAATACTAAATTGATCCAGAGGAGGGAGTTTATGTCAGAGAAATGTGTTTGATGTTTGATTCCTGTTTATGGTTCAGCTGCAGAGGTTTTTGTATGAGAAGATTTCACTGTGGGGATGGACTTACGGGAGCTTTATCTCTGAAACCAGACTGTTTGTTTCAGGTAAGAATAAATATTTGTTTAACTCAGTTCTCTAAAATAAGACTCTAAATACTTTTTGTGTTTTTGTTGATCAAGACATCAAATCCTTTAAAAATAACAGATTTAATTTTTCTGCTGTGCAGAAGGAATTTATTTTATAAACAAGTCAGTCAGAACTGTCTGTATGTTGTTTGACTTATATAAGTATTAAGAAAAAAAGTGACTCAAAGCAGCAGAAATGTTATTGTCTCAATATGTTTAAGATTATTAATGTTACACACTCACAAATGGGTACAGTATGAATTTTTTTATGAAACTTTCTCATCATCCTCATTTTTTTGCTCAAAATAAGGAGAAATTCCAGCTCAAATTAGAAAGAATTAGGAGGATTTATTAAAGAGCAACCTAGGGACAATTATGATTTTTTCCTGATTATAAAACAAATCATCTTTTTCTTTAAAAATATAAAGAAAAATATTTATTGAACAACAAAAAAGTTAAAAAAAAAAAACTGTAATTGTAAGAATGTTCAGAAGATTATTAGGTCAATGCAGTTGATTGTTTAAATTTTTATGTTTATCAGTACATCATTTATAAAAGAACTGTTAAATATTTTTGGAGTTTAGAAGCTTTATTCATGATGACAGACCTGGATCAGACATAAGTGTTGGTCCTTTAATCATGTACAATGATGATAGTGTGACGGTGAAAGAAAATATTGATGTTTTCTTATAATCACGTGCAACTTTAATGGACTGATCTGTTTAAAAAGTAAATTACCAATTTTATTTTATCTTGAAGACCCTGTCATTCAACAGGCTAATTGATGTCTTCTATCAAATTTAGAAAAACAAAATGGCATGGTCATGAATGTGAATTGATATATATTGATTTTTTTTTTATCATAAAGGCCCAAATATTTCAAAGTTTAAAAACATGATCCCATAGGTTGGTTTCTGTTGATTTCTGTTTTTAATTCATTATATTTTTCCCAAGCAGTTTTCAAACAAGGCAGTGAAAATGTGCATCATTATCTGAATATATAAAAGAAAGCAGAGAACATACAGAGTCCCTTTAAAAGCTCTAGAAGACATTTTTTGTTTACAAATGAAGAAAAGTAAAATTAATTTGAAAAAATTAAAATGAAAAAAACAAAACAAAAAAACAAACAAAACAAAACCCATAATGACCCTGTTTACCTCAAGTCACCACGTTTTAAATGATCCGTAAATGAGGAATCACATTTTTAAGTACCAAATAAAAAAAATAACCAGGAGGTTTTTCATTGTCTTTCTATTACTTATATTGTCTAATAACAGAACTGGTGTCATGGTTTAATTGGTGTTGAGTTGATTCGTGTCTTTTGATTCAGTGTTGTTTGGTCTTTCTTCCTGATCTTAAGAGTTTATCCTTGCTTTTGAAGACATGAGAGCAACATGAGAGAGGTTGAAGGTTCTTCAAATAAGTTGAGAATGAGAGGATTTGAAAGAATAAAGTGCAATAAACTCAGTGTTCAGACTGAAATGTGTCTAAAAGAAAAACTTGTCCTGGGGTTCTGCAGAGGGCCACAGGATTTTTTTTTTATTTTGCTCCTGTTGCCTTTTTATCATCTTCAGCTGAGTGGTTGAATATAACCATTCTCCTCTGACAAGACATTTAGGCCCAGAGAACTGATGCTCAATGGATAATTGCTCTTTTTCAGACCATTGTCTGTAAACTCTACAGATAGTTGTCATAAAAATCGTAGGTCAGCAGTTTCTGGCAGATCAGCTCTGGCACCAACAACCATGCCACTCTCCAAGTCTCTTAAATTTCCATCATCAGTGGTGTAAAAAGTCCTTGAAACCCATACTTGAGTTAAAGTAAAGATATCTTATATAAAATATACTCAACTAAAAGTGAAAGTCACTCATTAAAAAATCACTTAAGTAAAAGCCTTAAAGTAGCTACTATTAAATGTACTTAAGTATTAAAAGTAAAAGTACAAACAAAGAGAACAGGTACAAATAGTTGTTGCTCTCCCAAGCTTTATCAAGTTTAACTCTTCCTCCCTCCCTCAGCTCCCTTCACCTCTTACTCCCTCTCTCCATTCCTCCCTCACGTAAAGTCCACAAACTTGGGGTTCATCTTTAGCAGAAGTTGATTTTCAAAATTGCATGAGTTTAGTCGAGCTCTTCGCGGGCTGAATACAAGTCCTGCAATCCCGAACAGTCGTTCACAGGCTGCAGAAGCAGGCAGAGGAGTGTTCAGCTTTGTGCAAGAGCACGAACAGTTCGTACGATCCTCTTCAAAATAAAATGTGAAAATAAGTGTAATTTATATTCACATTTTATTATGTAGCGAGTAACTAAGTTGACAATTTAAAAGTAACAAAGTAAAAGTATCATTTTTTAATTTTTAATGTAGTGAAGTAAAAGTAAAAGTTGCAATAAACATATAAACTCAAGTAAAGTATAGATACTCCCAAAACATACTTAAGTAAGGTAACTAAGTACTATTACTTCGTTCTTTTACACCACTGTCCATCACCTTCTTCTTTGACACTGAACTGAACTTTTGGAGTACGGTGAAGACTTTAGGACATCGTCAGGCATCAAACCTCTGACAAAACAGACCTGGGTCTCAGACAAAATGGCCTCCTGTCTCAGGAGAAGCTGTCTCAAGTGTTTTGAAACACCATTAAATGATGTTTTTAATCAACATATCCATGATAATACAACGTGTTCATGGTTTTCACTGGGTACTTTTTTGAGTTTGACTTCCTGTTAGCTGTCAGATGGTTTAGCTCAGTGGTCTGGTAGCAGCTAATAGAGGATGTCCTAAAATGTTGACTGTAGTGGTGTTGGAGAGTGTTGGAGAGAGCAGAGCTCCTGTGGTCCTCAGGATCAGACTGACTCAGTGTGAGATGATTCTATTTCTACGTCCTGATCTCCAGATGATCCCGTGGGGCCTCCTGTGGTCAGTGTGTTCCTCTCAGCAGCAGCTTCATCCAGAGGTGTGCAGCTGGAGGAGAAGAGCTCCCTGCTGTGTGTGGCCTCCTCCATGTTTCCTCCTTGGGTCAGGTTCTCCTGGAGACGTCGGGGGAAGAGTGGAGGTTCAGAGGAGCCGCTCTCTGCTGATGGACGGACGCTGAACCTCACAGAGTCTGGATGTTTCGCCTCCATCTTACAGATCAAGTCCTCAGAGATCAGCTCGTATGATTACAGCTGCTCCGTGCAGCACGAGGGGGGAACAGTGGAGGCTCAGCTGCAAACAGGTGATGAATCCTTCATGACTTCAGCTGCTTTTGGTCAACAGAAGCAGGAACTTCATGTTCCAGGAGCTCAATGGTTCCTGTGGCTCAGATGTGCTCTTTCTTTCTAAATGTCCTCGACTGTGTGAAGCAGACTTCTGATGTTTTTGAGTCACAGAGAAGACGACACAGCTCATCCAACAACGATGACACTATAATAAGAGACAGACATGCTGACATCATCATTGGTGCTACATCAGTTAGCCTGTTAGCATGGAGGAGGTTTATCTGCTGCTGTTTATGACTGTGCTCTATTGAACCATCCACACTGATTTAGGCTCCACACTCACAGGGGGCATCTTCACCCGCTCTAACCTTCAGAGCACGTCTGAGCAGAGCTTCATGTTTTTACATTTTAGTTTCTGTTTCACCAGCTCTAGTTTTTGGACAGACTTAGGTCGCTGAACACCTTCTGTTGAAAAGCTCCTTTTGTATCTGCAGCTCTTGAGCTTTAACTCTGAGATTTTGTCAAAGAGAAAAAATCTGACATCTGATTTTTACTGTTTTTCAGCCTTAGAAGTTTCTATCCTCCTACCACCTCAAACATCACTCCCACCGTCTCCGTTCCAGGTGAAGCTGCTCCTGCTGCTCTACACGGTGCTGATCCTGAAGAGTCTGGTGTACTGCTGTGGACTCTTCCTGATGACCGTCCTCAGGAACAAGAGACCGTCCACAAACTGAAGACCTGCTGAGGGACCATCATCATCAAACATTCATCTCATTTATCACTTTAATCATTCATTAAACATGTAAATAATGATTTTATGATGGTACAATGTCCTTGACAGCATTCTGTGGTCACAGATTATAGAAAAAGGTCGATGAGAGATGCATCAGGGACTTTTCTGTACCTACAAAAAGACAATTTTGATTATTAAAACATTTACTAGATTTAAACAACATTAATTTCCATGTCAGTTTTTATTTTGTTCTCTGTTTTATTCTTCATATTAAGTGTTGTTTCATAATTTGTGGTGTTGCTGTGAACAGTCATAACAGTGAATGTTAATTTTCTTCACAGGTGTTTCAGACTAAATTAAATACAACACAAATAGTAAACATGTTTAATGTTTGTAATCTGACTCTGTTAAAGCACATTTATATTAAATAAATCATTTTTTTATGATTTCTTTTTTAAATCTCTGGAAATCAAACGTCTCCTCCATGTTATGAAGTTCTTCTCTGCTCAAACATAAAGTCCACAGCAGCAGGACTCTCCCTCATCACCTCTCTAAGGTCTAAAAAGGGGCAGTAGCTGCCTGAACATTTAACCATCATTCTTGTACCAAAAAAAAAAAAAAAAAAAAATGTAATAATTGTTATGGATATCAACAAAAATTAGTAGCACATCAAGGCTTCTCCTGACCTTTCTCAACAAAAAAACATATCTGAAATTTATTGTAAATTCTTATTTAAATTCAATTGTTGGAGTGTAATTTAATTAAGCCTCATTTATTTGCACATTTTGCAAAAAGAATATTGTAAGGTGATCGTAATATAAATCAAAAACAGTAAATATAATTCAGAAAATTTACTGGGCCAAAAATTTAAAACATATATATATCATTTGATTCTGTGCAATACTCAAAAAACTTTTCCCAGCAACTCTTCCTTTCTATCATGGACAGAAGTTTATTTGTTGAATAGAAATTGAAAAATCTGTGTATTTATTACCATTAAATTAAAGATTAGCTGATTAACTCTTGTCCATAAACTGGTTTAATTAGATGTTTTAGATTGTGTTTTTTAATTAAACATTTCCAAATTAATGTTTAAATTGTATGTTTTACATTAATGTTTGTTTGTTTTCACATTTAAACAAAGTGTTTCTTCATCAGTGGAGCTGAATGTTGTAAATCTTGAATTCTTTGTTTTTATTCCCATGATGGTTTTCTTGAGTCTGTGTCTGAATAAAGAGGTTTCATTAGTGCTGTGTTAAATCTTTGGCGCCTCACTCACAGAAACAGTGAGCTGATGAAATGATTTTCAAACCCTGTTGAGATGAGATGTCCTTCAGGCTCACAGCTCTGACTGAGAGCAGAGGAGACCTTCTGCTCACATCAGCTCTTTGTCTTTGTCTTCTCCTGCTTTGGAGGATTTCTTCAACACTTTCTCAGCGTCTGCAGGAGATGAGCTCCGTGGGTTCCTCTCTGCTGACACCGAGCTTCTTCTCATCCACACACGAGCACAGGTTCAACCTCTGGAGGGTTTGATGCTTGTTCCAGGAACTTAAACGTGTTGTGAGGCCTGCTCAGGTATTTGCTCTGATATTTCTCTGTGTGAGAAAACTGCTCTGCTCGGACTCTCTGCTGTGACACTAACAAGAAGAATCATTAGAAAACATTCAAGGAGTTCACACATCAGCTCAGAGTTTTCAGCAAAGTCGAATCAGGAGCTTTTTACAATAAAAAGAGAAACACCTGTATGTTTACAGCCTTTATTTTATTTCTGTTATTTTATTTTTTATTTCATTTTTTTTAATCGTTGGTGGAGTGCAGTGCAAAGTGAATTAATGTCAAAAATGCATAGTCACAATAAATGGAAGAACAATAACACCATGAAAATAGTGACAGCTAAAAAAAACAGTGTCAGGAAAAGAAGTTTATAGCCCTTACTTGTAAAAAGAAATATATAATTTATCAGGAATTTGTGAAAACTTTAAAAACAATAAAAATTAAGGAGGAGAATAGTTTAATACATTTAAAACGTGTAACTAACCTCAAATGTATGGTTTTTCATGATGAGTTGATGAAGTGTAAATTAATAAAGAGCACATCAACAATGATACATTGACAAAAGTAAAGCGAGGGCTTAAATGGACTAAACAAGACAACAGCAACAGCAAGAACAAAGAGAAAGAAATAAAATGTTAACATGTATGATTCTAAAATGAAATGTAACTTTTAACTGGGTTACAGTGCAAAATTTGTTTACAAAAACACTAATAATAATAAAAACAAGGGGAAAAGGACTCTGAAAAATAAAAAACATTTAAGTATATTAGACACATAAAAGTTAAATATACAAACAGAACAAAACCTTTAATTTTACAACCTTTGCTTTATTTTATTCAGTAACTTTTATTATTTCTCAGCGTTAGTCAAAGCAGTGAAAAGAGAATAAATTTCACAACAAGAATGATACAGAGAAAATAAAGTTCACAGCCTTTATTTGATAAAAGACAAAAAATTTACAAGGAAAATTCAAAAATGTTGTAAAACTTAAGGGAACTGACTAATATATAGAAACACATTTAACCTCAATTAGATACAACATTTTGTTTTTGTTAAAATGATTAAATTGCCTGATGTGCACTCTGAAATTTGCAGCATAAATTTGTCAATAACTAAGGAGATATTTATAATTGTTATAAAAACAGGTAAAATATTGTACAGTTGTTCTGTTTCTAAAATAATTTATATTTTTTAATCGACTCACGGTTCATCTGATGCTTTAGAATTACAGTCAAAATAGTAAAATTTATAGTTGTTACACAATGATGATGCATATTTTTTTTATGAATTCTCAGTTTTTACAGTAAAATCCAAACAAATACAGCCACCATCTTTTTTATTTAACTTTAATTGGTCTTCAAAAGAGCTGTAATTAAAAAAATAAACCAGAGAGCAGGTCCAAAATGTACTTGTTGTTTTACAGAAAATTAGAGTCAAAGAGTTTATCATAAATATATATTTCCTGTTGTGTGTATATTTGACGGTGTGGTTTGTAATAATCAGTCTTTTCTTCTCGGAGCTTCTTGAATGGAAACTCGGTCTGAGACAGTCTGCAGTAATAAACTCTGCTCTCATTCACTCCTCTAACGTCTCAAACATGTTTGGATTTAAATGATAATCCTTCTAATTTTCAATAATACATATTTAATATGTTTTAACCTACAATTTAACATCAGATTATATTTGGAGATAAGGCTAAAAGGAAATAAATTACTATTTGTCTTCTCTTCACTTAAACAAACAATAGACTTTAATAATCTGGAGTTTTTGAGGTCAAAGTCTCTTAATTTTTTGGAATTTAAAAACCACATGTTTTTCTGTAATTGCTCCCCCCCCCCCCCCCCCCCCCTAAAAACTACCTACATTGCAGGTTGTTTTATGTTATGATTAATGTATTTCAATGTTTATTTTCATTTTTTTTTAGGATTACACAAAATAAGTTTTAGAATGTAAATTAAACTAAATTAAATAAGATGAACACGTCCCTATGTTGCATCATCTTTTTTGAAAATGATAGTTTTTTGGCCTAGTTATTTTCACTTTACCAGATTAATAAACCTGTCAGGTGGTCTGATCGCCTGTCAAAGAAATGTGCAAATATGTTCCATAAGAGAACATCAATTAAAATGAATTTAAAAAAAAAAAGATATTTGATATTTATTTTTGAGGGGGTTAGGAGAAGCCTTGATTTGATCCAAATTTATGTTAATATCCCAAAAATTCACTGATGCCTTTTGCCCTAAGGTAGTCAACATTTATTATTTTATGTAGCATTGAATCAAATCTTTGATACTTTTTCATTCAACAATTTTAAATGTTTTTTATTAATTCATTGTTTTTGTGTGTGATTCAGAATTTTAACCCTTACATTACAGACAGCAAAAATACAACAGTGTGTTTAAAAGACATTTTTAATACAATAACCTGTAAAATGTGATTAATATTAAAATACGAAGGACATATGTTCAACATTCAGCTCCTCCGATGAAGCCGCAGTTAATTTTCACATTTAAACCACAGAATCATCAGCGTACGACTTTTTCTGTATGAGGGTCTAAAATAAAGGAGAAACAGTTTTATATTAAGTCTGAAGTCACAAAACAAATGAAAGAACCTGCTGAATGTTTGTGTTTTTGTTATGTACCATATTTAACATTTCATTTTTTCTCTTGAAAAATTTCTGATTAAAAAGATTTTATAAAAATATAAACATGTTCATTAATCGACCTCATCATGAAGTTCACCAGTTCAACTCCTCTTTAAAAAAATACAGTCAGAGCAAATATACCAATACATGGAATTTTATTTTTGTTAAAATACAGTTATTATCTTTGTTAAATTTTTAATACAGTTCATTTTTTTATCGGTCAAAATATCTTTAAAATGTTACATTTGGATCACATATCACATACAAACATACAATAACATTGAAAACATTTATTATATCATTTCCAATCATATTTGAATCTAAAAAGGTTTGGAAACATTTTTCTCATTTTAAACAAACAAAATACTTCAAAATAATAAATTGTTTAACTTCCAAACCTCAAATATATAAAAGACAAATATTTACAGGAAATATGCTCTTTTATTTTTCAACAACACAAACTTTTTGGATATTTTGTATTTTCTTGTTTTGGAAGATCACACATGACAAAATGAACAGAAACTGAATCAAGTGAAACAAAAAGGTCCTAACACAGCATTCTAAGTATTCAGACGTAGTTATTCTTTATTAATTTATAAGATCGTTAAATAAGGCAGAAAGTCTGATTTTGTAGGAGCTCAAACTTCCTCTGAACCACATTTAACATGTTTTAACCTGAACTTTAATTTTCTTATTTGGTGTTTTTAAAGCATGAAATGTTTTTAAATGTAGTAACATAAAACTCCTTTTTCATCATCTGACACATGTATATGACGTCATATTGAGTGTAAAAAGAGAGCAATGATGTTGATTTTCTTAATTTCTTTTTTACTTAAAATAAAAACTGAACAAAATAAAAAGTCTCACTAATGTAAAGAAAAAATCCTGAACATCTGGTCCTGAAAAATGCTAAATAAAATATAGATATTTTTAATGATACAAAATTAGTTTCAGTTTATTTCATTTTTTTCAGGATTACACAAATGAAAATATGAAACAGAAACAGGATGGACAAACAGGTCCTGAGGATTAATCAACTTAAAAAATGCTTTGCCAGGTTTTAGGCCTATTTGTTTATATTTTAATTTACAGAATAGTTTAATCTGAATTTTCTGGGGTTTTACCCTCCCCTGAACAGTGGTGGATGTTTCTTATCTTATTTTAGCCATTTTTAAAAAGCAGGAGAAATTAAAGAAAATAAATAAATCAGAATCCATCTGGAATTAAATTTGAATAGTAGGAACAGAAATATATTTCTGTGACACAATCAAATGACATCCTCGTGTATTTTAACATCTGGAACTTAATCATGGTGTCCTGATGAAGACTGATGAGTTGACCTTTGACCTGTCCCTGCTAAAATAAAGGATTTTTAACCATCAAAGTGTCTCTGATGTCTTCTGTTTTTAATCTCTACCTCCATCCTTGAATCCTAGACGAGCACCCAGATCTACATTTTTGTCTTTACACACCTCGACGCAGTGCAGCTCCAAACCGACATGTTTGATCTTCATTAAAAGAAATAAAATGGAAATAATAATTAATTAAAAAAATCAGACTTTTCCAACACTCTTGTGTTGTTGTTGTGTTTGATGGATCAGATGCTCTGAAAGAAAAAAATGTATAAAAATATAAACAGATCCACTTACCGGCCACATTATTAGGA
The DNA here is from genome assembly GCA_036419115.1 of Scarus forsteni. NCBI lineage: Eukaryota > Metazoa > Chordata > Actinopteri > Labriformes > Labridae > Scarus > Scarus forsteni. The sequence continues at coordinate 13,777,103 of JAZDUH010000087.1, read as the reverse complement.
ACACTCATTTAACTGTTAACTAGAGAGAAAAGATTGGTAGCCAATCAGCATGGCAGTAACTCAGTGCATTTAGGTACTTAGACATGGTCCAGTCAACCTGCTGAATTTTAAACTGACCACCAGAATGAAGAAGAAAGATGATTTAAGAGAGTTGCTGTTTTTTGTCAGACCAGCTGATCCATCAAACGACTGATCTACTGTGATCTCCACACACAACCTTCTCTAGGTTTACAGAGAATGGTCTGAACAACAGAAAATATCCGAACACACCACATGTCCACCTGTCTGGGACTGTGTCTAAATTCCTGCATAAATAAACTCATTCATGCAGCTGCAGGGTGTCTCCATGAGAGGGCGCTTTCCTAACAGCTTCAACCTTTGACCTTATCAGAGTAACAACACAGGGGGTCTCATTTCAGACATGAGGGTGGGCAGGTTCAGCATGGTCCAGTCATGGTCCAGCCACGTTTCAGTCCAGGAAAGAGGGGAAAGTTTAAGTCTCTCTGTGACACCAAGAGGAAAATAAGCCTCTAAAATCCAGTTAATATTCATGTTGAATTCTCAATATTAATCAGAATGTTCATTTTAATGGTCAAAACATTTATTTAAAAACATAAACATTTCTGAATGTTGAAAAAAAAATGTCAGAGCAGTCAGATAACAAAAAACTTTACCAGTATGTGTTTACATAGTTTTACTAAATGTGATCAAAGAGATCGTATTTTCATAAAATCATTATTTACATGTTTAATAAATGATTAAAGTGATAAATGAGATGAATGTTTGATGATGATGGTCCCTCAGCAGGTCTTCAGTTTGTGGACGGTCTCTTGTTCCTGAGGACGGTCATCAGGAAGAGTCCACAGCAGTACACCAGACTCTTCAGGATCAGCACCATGTAGAGCAGCAGGAGCAGCTTCACCTGGAACGGAGACGGTGGGACTGATGGTGTAGATGAAGGTGGAGCTGATGGTGGAGGAGATGTTTGAGGTGGTGGGAGGGTAGAAACTTCTAAGGCTGAAAAAAAGTAAAAATCAGATGTCAGATTTTTTCTCTTTGACAAAATCTCAGAGTTAAAGCTCAAGAGCTGCAGATACAAAAGGAGCTTTTCAACAGAAGGTGTTCAGCTGTCTAAGTCTGTCCAGAAACTACAGCTGGTGAAACAGAAACTAAAATGTAAAAACATGAAGCTCTGCTCAGACGTGCTCTGAAGGTTAGAGCGGGTGAAGATGCCCCCTGTGAGTGTGGAGCCTAAATCAGTGTGGATGGTTCAATAGAGCACAGTCATAAACAGCAGCAGATAAACCTCCTCCATGCTAACAGGCTCACTGATGTAGTACCAATGATGATGTCAGCATATCTGTCTCTTATTAAAGTGTCATCGTTGTTGGATGAGCTGAGTCATCTTCTCTGGGACTCAAAAACATCAGAAGTCTGCTTCACACAGTCGAGGACATTTAGAAAGAAAGAGCACATCTGAGCCACAGGAACCATTGAGCTCCTGGAACATGAAGTTCCTGCTTCTGTTGACCAAAAGCAGCTGAAGTCATGAAGGATTCATCACCTGTTTGCAGCTGAGCCTCCACTGTTCCCCCCTCGTGCTGCACGGAGCAGTTGTAATCATACGAGCTGATCTCTGAGGACTTGATCTGTAAGATGGAGGCGAAACATCCAGACTCTGTGAGCTTCAGCGTCCGTCCATCAGCAGAGAGCGGCTCCTCTGAACCTCCACTCTTCCCCCGACGTCTCCAGGAGAACCTGACCCAAGGAGGAAACATGGAGGAGGCCACACACAGCAGGGAGCTCTTCTCCTCCAGCTGCACACCTCTGGATGAAGCTGCTGCTGAGAGGAACACACTGACCACAGGAGGCCCCACGGGATCATCTGGAGATCAGGACATAGAAATAGAATCATCTCACACTGAGTCAGTCTGATCCTGAGGACCACAGGAGCTCTGCTCTCTCCAACACTCTCTAACACCACTACAGTCAACATTTTAGGACATCCTCTATTAGCTGCTATACCTGATGACTGAGCTGAACCATCTGACAGCTAACAGGAAGTCAAACTCAGACGAGTACACAGTGAAAATCATGAACACGCCGTAATATCATGGATATATTGATCAAAAACATCATTTAATGGTGTTTCAAAACACTGAGACAGCTTCTCGTGAGACAGGAGGCCACTTTGTCTGAGACCTGAGTCTCTCTTTTTGCGGATTTGACGCTTGAGAATGTCCTAAAATCTTCACCGTACTCCACTCCAAAAGTTAAGTTCAGTTTCAAAGGAAAAGGTGATGGAAAATGTAAGAGACTTGGTGGCATGGTTGTTGGTGCCTGACCAGCTGATCTGTCGGAATCTGCTGACCTACTGGGATTTTTTTGACAACTACAGTATCTGTAGAGTTTACAGAGAATGGTCTAAAAAAGAGCAAATATCCAGAGAGCAGTAGTTCTCTGGGCCCAAATGTCTTGTCAGAGGAGAATTATAGTCAGAGTGGTAGAAGATGATAAAATGGCATTAGGAACTTAAAAAAAACACTCATTACAACAAGGTGACCATCATTGAGCACACAGCAGGTCCAGTCTTGAAGCAGATAGACTACAGCAGCTAAAGACCACACCAGGTGCCACTGCTGTCAGTTGAGATCAGGAAACAGAGGCTGCATGGGCCTCCACAGTCACCAGATCTCAATCTAACAGAGCACCTTGGGGATGTGGTGGAACAGGAGATCCTCATCATGGAGGTGCAGCTGACGATCAGAATGCTCCTTATTGTTCTTGTCATTGTTAATCTGATCATTTTAGCATCATGAATTCAAACAGCTTCAGTGTGATCAGCTCCTTTGGTGCTTTATTTCACCAGGGTTCAGCTTTAAAGACTGAAAACACCCTCAGAAACATGAGGAGCTCAAGCAGAAAGGATCTGTGTCCACACACATCAGAATAAAAAATACAACTATAATTTTTAAAAACACATTTTCTGAGCTGAACCCCTCCACTCTGACAAATGCAGAATGAGTGAGGCTCTCCTCCTTCACATGTTTTGGACAGCCGCCTCCCTTCAGAAGTTTGAGGGAGTTTTTCAACCCTCTTGTGTCCCTCTTCAGAACCACAGGATGAGTTTTTCTTCTACACACATTTCAGTATGAACACCGAGTTTTATCGCATTTCATTCTTTCAAATATTCTCAGAAGAACCTTCAACGTCTCTCTTGTTGCTCTCCTGTCTTCAAAAGCACAGATAAACTTTTACAGTCAGGAAGAAAGACCGAACAACATTGAATCAAAAGACACAGATTAAGTCAATACCAGTTAAACCACGACACCAGCTCTGCTATCAGACATATACGTGACAGAAAGTCAATGAAAAACCTACTGGTTGTTTTTTTTTTGTTGTTGTTGTTGTTTGTTTGATTTAAACTCAAAAGTGTGATTCATCATTTATGGATAATTTAAAATGTGGTGAACATAGGTAAACAGGGTCATTATGGATTTTTTTTTGTTTTATTTCCTTGAAATTTTTTTAAATCAATTTTACTTTTCTTCATTTGTTAAAAAAAATAAATAAAATAAAGTTGTCTTTTAGGGCTTTTAAAGGAGCTCTGTATGTTCTCTGCTTTCTTTTGTATATTTAGATAATGATGCACATTTTCACTGCTTTGTTTGAAAACTGCTTGGGAAATAATACAATGAATTAAAAACAGAAAGAAGCAGAAATCAACCTATGGGATCATGTTTTTAAACTTTGAAATATTTGGGCCTTTATGATAAAAAAATCAAGAAATTACTGTTTGACTATTTTGTTTAATTTCTTTATGAATTCACATTCATGACCACGCCGTTTTGTTTTTCTAAATTTGATAGAAGACATCAATTTACCTGTTGAATGACAGGGTCTTCAAGCAAATGAAATAAAACTGGTAATTTACTTTTTGAACAGACCAGTCCATTAAAGTTGCACATGATTATAAGAAAACATCAATATTTTCTTTCACAGTCGCACTATCATTGTACATGATTATAGGACCAACATTTATGTAAGATCCAGGTCTTTCATCATGAATAAAGCTTCTAAACTTTTTAAGTATTTCACAGATCTTTTATAAATAAAAGCTGTGCTGATAAATCCCCCCCAAAATATCATCATTAGTAAGTTCTCCTGATTCTTTTTAATTTGAGATGATTTTCCCCTTATTTTAAGCAAAAAATAAGGATGTCAAGAAAGTTTCACTGAAAAGTTCCGATCGAACCCATTTGTCGGTGTGTGATGTTTGTGATTTTAAAAATACACTGATGCAATAACATTTCTGCTGCTTTGAGTCACCTTTTTTCTTCTTTCAACACAATTTTTGTTCATTCCAGTCCAACAGCATACAGACAGTTCTGACATTAATGTCTGACTTTTTATAATATAAATACCTGCTGCACAGCAGAAAAAATCCAATTGGTCATTTCTAAAGGATTTTACGTCTTGATCAACAAAAACACAAAAAGTATTTTGTCTTATTTTAGAAAACTGAATGGAAAAAAAGGTTTATTCTTACCTGAAACAAACAGTCTGGTTCCAAAGATAAAGCTCCCGTACCTTGCTCCCCCCCACAGTGAAATCTTCTGATACAAAAACCTCTGCAGCTGAACCATCTGCTCAGGAATCAAACATCAAACATTAAACAGATCTCTCTGAAACAAACACCCTTCTCTGGATCAGTTAATATTAATGTTTAAGTCAAGTGCTCCAGTTTTCTTCTTCCTAAAATCATATCATTGTTTTGTATATTTTCATCTCACTTAGAAAAGAAAATCACTTTTTGATTAGCAATAAATCTTTTGCATTTACAGAACGGAAAGATAATAAAATGTCAGTTTATTTACACAGATTTAAAACTTTAAAAATGAATGTTCAGCTATAAAATCACTGACATTTCTTTAAGCCTATAAATGGATGCTTATGTAATGCCTCTAAACATTAGATAACGTTTACTTTTCTTGTTTTTTTTCAAGTATGATTACTGGATTCAGGTGAAGAATTGCACACAGTCTTGTTCCTAATTTTTAAATCAACTGGATTATTTACATGTGTTTCGTATTCACTGTAGAAACAGTTGCTCTGATCTAAACTTTAGCTCAGTCGGTTGGGAGGCTTGGTTAAAGGGTTAGTGAACCACTAGTCTGTCAGTGGTGCACCTGACAGCATTAATCCCCTTTTTACTCCTCTCTGGGTTTTCTTTGTCTGAAGGGTTTTATAGAGGTATATTCCAACTTTTTCTCTAATAACAACTGCCTGACATTCAACAAACATCTGTTTCATGTAAAGAGAGCTTCTTACATGGAGATAATTTGCTGAGTGTTTAATGTCCAGTGGGAATAGATCACAAGAGCAGATGTGCTTATAAATGTGGGGCTAAATGGATTGTTGGAAAGTCGTTTGACGACCATATGTATGATATTTTCATGCTGTTGGGAAAGCGTGCGAGTTTGTGTACTCCGTGATGCACATTGAGATGTATAAATGAGCTCAACAAGCAAAACTAAATTAAAATGAACAGAATTAAACAGATGCCCTTGTTTCCACAATGTCCTGCCATGCAGTAACCTATACACACTGTAAGCAGTGGTGTGCACCCCCCTCATGGCCCAGCTGTTGAAAAACACGTACTAAGGTGCCCTATTTGGAGCCAAAACATGTGTTGCTGTACTCCCCTGGTTGGCAAAACACACTAAACTGCCCTCTGGGGTGGAAAAAAACACACTACAGTCCAGAAAACCATGAGGACCAAGAAATACTATGAAGAACCCAAGACCCCCTTGGGATATTTATTTGTTTACTTCCATGTGTTCTTCACATTCTAACGTTCTAATCTAACATTCAATCTACATAGTACTTGTGGAGGCTAATCCTGACTGCAAACTAAATTGAGTAGTCTGTCTAGTTAGTCTGTTTTAAGACTATATAATGTGGAAGTTGTATATCATATAAACATGTCTTGAAAAAGTCTATGTGCACCTGATCTGCCCCAGTCTCTTTAGTCTGACTGTTTCCACAGCCTGTGCCTCACTCCGTCTGCAGAGTGGATCATCAGCACATTTCCATGCTGGAAATACGCAGGGGTTCTATTTTTTAGTGGGAGTCGCTTCAGCTCCCCATCAATCTAAGCACATCGAGTCAACACAGAAAAAATAAAAGTTTTGAGATCTGAGGGTCATTTCAAAGCAGAGTTGAATATTGGAAATTATGTCGATGCCAACAGCAAATTACCATCAGGCAGGAAACATAACCTGTTGTCTACACATGCCTCCTCCTGTTATCTCATAACCCACTATGAGCTGGTGAAGTTGTGTTTCATTTGTGATCTTTACCTTGTTTTTCAAGCTTCCAGGCCTGCACAGCACTGTGAGGACACACAGACTATGTGGAAACACATGATTATAGGTGTGTTTTGGGGCATAGCATAGCTCAAAGTCAGTTCTTAATCATTAAAAAATACAAAAATGATTTTCCACCTTGGGGGTGGGGGGGTGGGGGGTGGGGGGTGGAGCTTATCCCAGCTGACTTTGGGCAAGGCAGGACACACCCTGAACTGGTCACCAGCGAATCACAGGGCCACAAAGAGAGACGGACAACCATTCATGCTCACACTCACACCTAAGGGCAATTTGGAGTCACCAATCAACCTAATGGGCATGTTTTTGGTCTGTGTGGGGATGCCTCAAAGGAAACCCTAAGGAAATCCACAAATGCACATGGAAAACATGCAAACTCCACACAGAAAGACTCTTACCTTAACAGGGATCAGACCAGATCAACTTTACTGCTGTGAGGCATGTGCACTACCAACTGTGCCACTGTGCCCATAACAAAAACAAACTATTAAAATATTAGTCATTTAGACTTCAAAATTAATTTAACATTTATTTCAGTTTTGTTTTTGTTGGTTCAAATATGTAAATTTACATTTTCTATGTTTGATTTAAGCTGAAACTCTTCCCCTAAACCAACTTTAACAGGATTATACCTGTAAGTTTAATGAGATTATATTCCTCTCTGCTCTGTGCCTCACTGCTCTACTGTAACATCTGTTTATCTGAAGGTTTTTGTGCAGCCTCCTCACATCATCTCTCACTGTGGAGAGCCTTGTATCAAACAGTAGCAGTAATATGTGGCTGAATGAGAGGGATTCACCGTCTGAATCTGAAGCTCGTAGGTGTTCTTTATTTCTACAGCTGAGAAATCTTTTTTCCGAGGATGTTTATAAACCTCTTTGTATATTTCACCATTGCCTCTATCAAACCTTAAAATCACTCTGAATGTGTCTGCGTCTTTTTTCTGTATCCAATACAAATTATTATTATAACACTGATAAGTGCGTCCACAGGTGATGGAGACTCTCTCTCCGACTCTCTTAAACACAGGTAAACTGTCCTGTTGGAGCTCTGCTGCCGTGGTAACCAGGGCTGTGGACAGACAGACAGATGGAGGTCAGTCAAACATCACCTGTAAACACCAAACCTGTTGATGAGGTCCCATCATAACACCTCACTTTAATAACATACTACAGTCATGTCACTGAGACGGGGCTGCTTCACTGACTGGGCTCTGATTGGCTGAAAACACCCACCTGAGCACACGCAGCACAGAGCCACCATGAGAAGCATGTTGAGTTTCCTCTGATGAACCCCAGGAGAAGTGAGGACGAATCAGGACCAGCTGTCTGATCAGACAGAGCCTGCTGCTCACATCTCCCATCAGCCACTGCTGCACCCTGATCAGACCCTGGTGATGATTGACAGCTGGGCTGTGGTTTCCTGCACAGTCTGAGGCTTTAACGTGTAAGTGCATCACCTTCTTGCATTTGTGTTGCAGCTTTTACATTCTTCTTTTCTGTTAATGTAAAGTGTTCTGTATATGTACTGTATACAGAATAATACAGAATAATGTGTTCTGTCTAATTCATCATGGTGTTTGAAAAGACAAATAATTGTAAAATATTTTAAATGCAGTCTGTTTACAGTCTTTGGTTTCTCTTCTCCTTCCTCTAACTTCATGAAGCTGCTCAGAGTGAGCAGTTAAGTACAAACATGTACAGATGAGGCCGCTGCAGTTTCAGTCCCATCCAAATACCAGCCACTTGGACTCTGATCAAGGAGTTTTATTTATGTAGTTGGATTTTTTTTCTCACCATCTCTGGATGGTGGTGGATTATATAAAGAGCAAATATCCAGTGAGCAGCAGTTCTCTGGACAAAATGTAGATGTCAGGTCAGAATGGTTGGAGATGGAGAAAGGAACAGAGTGGTTGGAGAAATAACTTTTCATTATAACTGAGATATGAAGAAGACCGTTTCTGAACACACAGCACGTCTGGTGCTGTCCACTAATTAATTTAATAACACTGTTTTATTATAAGACACAGAAGGATGTTTGATTTTGAAAGAATGACCCATTGCTCTCAAAATCATCTGTGTATCTTTACTGTGCAGACTTTACACTCAGGCTCTCTGTCAGCGCTGTGATGAATGAAAAAGTAAGGCCTGAGGTGAACTCACTGAGGTTTGTCTGTCTGTCTGTGAAAACAAAAATAACTCAAAAGTGATGATTGGATTTGATGAAATGTTTGCATGAAAAGGAAAACAGGAATAAAAATTCATTGAACTTGATTCAATTTTGGTGTTGATCCGGATCACCATGACGGGTAAAAAATGACGAAAAATGCCATTTTCAGGAATAAATAGAATATCATTATAAATACAAATGCTAATGGTATGTTTTCAATATGAACATGTTCTGTTTTTTAAAAAGGGTTTTTGGTGTTTATATGCTTCCATGTTTTTGCTAACAAGGGTTAATTGCTGCATGTTAATGTAGCCACTGATGCTGCCACCACCATGTGTGTTCAGAGTGATGTGCAGTGTTAGTTTTCTGCCTCAGTGTTTTCCATTAAGGCCAAAAAGTAAAATTTTGGTCTCATCTGAACAGTGCACCTTGTCCCACGTTTGCTTTGTCCCTTACATGACTTTTGACAAACTGCTCACAGAACTTCTGATGGGTTTTTTTTAACAATGGTTTTCTTTTAACAATGGCTTTCTTGTTGCCACCTCTCCTCTCCATAAAGGCCAGATTGTGCAGTGCAGACCTGAAGTTGTCATGTGAACAGACTCCCCACCTGAGCTGTGGATCTCTGCAGTTTATCCAGAGTCACCGTGAGACAGCACAAATGCAAGGAGGTGATGCATAAATAAAGTCCAGTGATCCAAGACCTTAATGAGGTCTAGTCCAGGGGTTTGCAACCAGACCCAAGTGGCTCTGTGACTCAGAGGACAGAAAAGCAAAACAACTTGTTCTTTGTCCTGCATCAAACTCTAATTTACTGATGTTATTTCTGCATGCTCAGCACCTTCTGCAAACAGCATGCATTTTTTTCCATTAAATAATTACTTGTTTTTTACATTGTCAACTTTGTGTCATGTGTGAACCTCCAGTGACCTCTGTGTGACCTCTGTGTGACCTGCAGCAGCTCAGAGTGAGAGCAGGACGCTGCTGCATCTTTTCACGAGAGCTCACCTGTGATGTTGTTTTTAAAACATGCTGCTGCTGCAGATGGAGATGTGTCGGAGATGAAGCTTCAGAAAGATCAGAGAAACAGGAAGACGTTAAATTCAGCGCAACCGTGACTGTGTTTTTTAAGTGGGACATTTATACTCAAATGTTCAGGTGGATGTTTTTTTTTTATTAACATGTCTGCTGTGATGTGATAGCTGTCAGCCTCCCCCCCCCCCCCAACTTTCTCTCTCTCATTCAATTTGTTTATCAGAAATATTTTTTATGAGACATCAAGATTGAATTTAAACTTAAAATTGGTTATTTAAATGGGATAAGCTCCAAAAAAACACAGATTTCAAAAGCACCTCAACAAGACTGCCTTATGATTATTATAAAGTTCTGTGTAAAAATGATCTAAATGAATTATTGCCACAAAATATGATGATACAATGATTTTAAATTAAAGCAACAAAAGCACATGACCCATTATAGAGTCATGTCGTGCGGTGAAGCAGTTTGTTCATAGATCTGATGTCATCATGATGATGGAGAATCAGCAGCTGCTGCTGTCAACATTTAAAGGTTCAAATGTGTTTTGTGGCTCCAGACAGATTTTTTTGGTGGGCATGATGGGCAAAATGGTTCTTTTGATTGGAAAGGTTGCAGACCTTTTTAGACGGAGACATGGAGCTGTTATGAAGTTGGTGCTTCAGTTTAGGGCTTGGATTTTGCTCAGTTTAATAAAAAACAACTCCTTACTTTACAAATAAGGGGCACCTCTGTGACTATAAAGGCCTAAATGAAAGTTGATGAAGAATTTAAGAACCAAACCACAGGAAACAGACCAAGTCTCCATGGTAACATTAGCTCCGCCCACGCTACACGTTAAAGCCTCAGACTGTGCAGGAAACCACAGCCCAGCTGTCAATCACCACCAGGGTCTTATCAGGGTGCAGCAGTGGCTGATGGGAGTTGTGAGCAGCAGGCTCAGTCTGATCAGACAGCTGGTCCTGATTCGTCCTCACTTCTCCTGGGGTTCATCAGAGGAAACTCAACATGCTTCTCATGGTGGCTCTGTGCTGCGTGTGCTCAGGTGGGTGTTTTCAGCCAATCAGAGCCCAGTCAGTGAAGCAGCCCCGTCTCAGTGACATGACTGTAGTATGTTATTAAAGTGAGGTGTTATGATGGGACCTCATCAACAGGTTTGGTGTTTACAGGTGATGTTTGACTGACCTCCATCTGTCTGTCTGTCCACAGCCCTGGTTACCACAGCAGCAGAGCTCCAACAGGACAGTGTGTCTGTGACCAGGAGAGTCGGAGAAAATGTCTCCTTCATCTGTGGACGCACTGACCAGTGTTATAATAATTATTTGTTCTGGTTTCAGAAAAAAGATGCAGAACCATTCAGAGTGATTTTGAGGTTTGACAGGGGCAATGGTTCTATAGAAAAAGAGACTTTTAAACATCCTCAGATAAAAGATTTCTTACCTGTGAAAACAGAGAACACCTACGAGCTTCAGATTCTGACATTGAAACGTGCTCACTCAGCCACATATTACTGCACCTGCTGGAAACTAAGCTCTGCACAGTGAGAGATGATGTGAGGAGGCTGAACAAAAACCTTCAGATGAACAGATGTTACAGTAGAGCAGTGAGGCACAGAGCAGAGAGGAATTTAACCTCATTAAACATTATAATCCTGTTAACATTTGTTAAGGGAAGAGTCTTGGCTTAAATCAAACATAGAAAATGTAAATTTACATATTTGAAACAGCAATAACTTGAAAAGCACTCAGAGAGCGCAGACCGCCGCCAGTGCCACAGTTCTCTCCCATATTGTGATTTTCACAATAATATTATTTCATCTAAATATTTAGATTCTTTGACCATGAAAACCTACCATTAGCAATAAGATTCATGAGTTTCATTCAGTTATTCATTCATTTTTTCGTCATGGTGATCCGGATCACTCCCAAAATCTAATCATTTGTTCCTTGTCCCAGACATTTCCATGAGATCTGATGAACAAACAGACAGACGCCAGCAATAACATAATCTCCTGGTGGAGGTAACACATTTGAAATGAATGTTAAATTAATTTTGAAGTCTAACTGACCAATATTTTAATAGTTTGTTTTTGTCGTGGGAGCAGTGGCATAGCAGGTAGTGCACTTGTCTAACAACAGTAAGGTTGATCTGGTCTGATCCCTGTGTAGGTAAGAGTCTTTCTGTGTGGAGTTTGCATGTTTTCCATGTGCATGTATGGATTCCCTCAGGGCTTCCTTTGAAGCTTCCCCACACAGACCAAAAACATGCCCATTAGGTTGATTGGTGACTCCAAATTGCCCTTAGGTGTGAGTGTGAGCATGAATGGTTGTCTGCCTCTTTTTGTGGCCCTGTGATTGGCTGGTGACCAGTTCAGGGTGTGCTCCACTTTGCCCAAAGTCATCTGGGATAAGCTCCATCCCCCCCAAGACCCCTAAAGGGATCAGCTATATAAATAATGTATGGATAGATGAATGAATGTTTTCAGTTCATTTTTTATATATCTTGAAGGCCCTGAAAATAAATAAGCAGTTTTCTTGATCAGACTCATGAACACACCACTGACGCGGCAGTTAGAGCAACGTGGGTAAAATGTCTTGTCCCTGGACACTTGGACCTTTTGAAAGAATAAGCTGAAATAAACCAGAGTGACGGATTAACCAAAATCAAAAGCCAAAAGGATGGATCCCATTGTCCCTGCTGACTGCTGTTATACTGTTACTGTAACTGTAAAACTTCTATTTCAATGTGGAAAATTATTTTTTATTTTTCAATGACTGAGATCTGACTTTGTTTTGAGTCATGCTATGCCCCAAAACACACCTCTAATCATGTGTTTCCACATAGTACATGTGCCCTCTTCCACAGTGCCGTGCAGGCCTGGATAGGGATGGGAATCGAAAACCAATTCCAGTTGAGAATCGTTAACAGCTCCATCAAAGAATCAATATCATTAATCTTTTTGCTTATCAATTCCCTTATCAATTCCCTTATCAATTCCTTCCACTGGAATTGAATGGGGGGTGGAGGGAGGGTGGGGACTGTTTTTAACATGTATAGCACTTTGTGCTGCATTTCAAATGTATGAAAAGTGCTTTATAAATAAAGTTTGATTTGATTTGATTTCCACTGACAGGGTTCAGAAGCACCAGAACTGTAGATTAATTTTCATTGCACCTACTACACAACCTTAAAGGAAAAGTTCGGTTCCTGCAGCTTTTACATTGTTTATAGAATGAAGAACAACAATATACTCACCCAGAAGGCTTTCCTGATGCAAACGGTGCTTCGGGAGATATTTAGATCCAAAATCGAGCAGCGGACACCGATATAATGGTAGCCTGTAGGGCATAGATCGCCGCTCCTAAAAACTGCATTAATCGTCCAAAAACTAATGTTTTTCACCAATATTCCATCATGATTCGCGCCGAATGGACCGCCATTGCAGCCTGTGTCTCTCCACACGGCGCTGTGTGGCTGAACTAACCTCTGAACTAACGAGCTGTTTACATGCTCTTCGCGCATGCGCAGTACTCTCTGGAGCGTTGCGATCGTTTCCTCATTTCTAAGAGCTCCTTATCTGTATACTGTTGCTCCAAACTGTAAGGACGTCCATCATATTCAAAGTACTCCTCCACAACATCTTCATCCCATAGTCATTCGTCCATTTTGTACAAAACTGGAAGAAGAAAGTTGATTTGTAGCTGCCGGACTTCCCCTGAAACAATGAGCACTTTTCTTTGCGCATGCGCAAAGGGCATGTAAACAGCTCGTCAGTTCAGAGGTTAGTTCAGCCACACAGCACTGTGTGGAGAGACACAGGCTGCAATGGCGGTCCATTCGGCGCGAATCATGATGGAATATTGGTGAAAAACATGAGTTTTTGGACGATTAATGCAGTTTTTAGGAGCGGCGATCTATGCCCTACAGGCTACCATTATATCGGTGTCCGCTGCTCGATTTTGGATCTAAATATCTCCCGAAGCACCGTTTGCATCAGGAAAGCCTTCTGGGTGAGTATATTGTTGTTCTTCATTCTATAAACAATGTAAAAGCTGCAGGAACCGAACTTTTCCTTTAAGTGAGTGGAAAAACCAACAACTTGCAGAAGCAGTTATCTATGCTGTGACCTGTTTGACATTGTTGCCACTCAAAATCAGACCAACATTTGCCCACCAGCAAAATCTGAAGGAGTTGATAAAGAATTGGATCAATTAGCAGGATCGTTAACAGCATTGGTATTGATGAAATCTTATCAATTCCCATCCCTAGGCCTGGAAGCTTGAAAAACAAGGTAAAGATCACAAATGAAATACAACTACACTCACAGTGGGTTTACGAGATAACAGGAGGAGGCACGTGTAGACAACAGGTTACGTTTCCTACCTGATGGTAATTTGCTGTGGGCATCAACATTTTTTCCAATATTCAACTCTACTTTAAAATGACCCTTAAATCTCAACTTTTTTTCCAGTGTTGACTTGATGTGCTTAGATTGATGGGGAGGGGGAACTCTCACAAAAAAGAGGAAAAACCTGCTGCATATCTTTAGTGACCTGGCATGGAAATGTTCTGGTGGTCAGTTGTAGATCACAGAACCGGGTCACAAAGCTTTCGTGCAGGTTTTCAGCCAGTGTTGCATATCTGTCTCTTTTCTTATTCAAATAAATCTCCATTTTGAATGTGCGCCTTTAACAGCTTCCCGCAAACACACTTTGCACCAGGTCAGGCAGCATTTTTAACTTACCCTGCAGGGTCAGGTTCAGTCTGTCCAAGTGACACAGCATGTTGACAAAAAAGGCAAGATCCATAATCCACTCGAGGTCCGAGACCTCAGGATAGTCCTTGTCCTTCTCTTCCATGAACCCTGCTGTTAATCTCTCTACACTGGCTTCCAGTGGCAGCTCGAATCAAATTCAAAGCTCTTCTTCTGGCATACAAAACAGTGACAAAAATGGCTCCTACGGGCATCAACATTTTTTCCAATATTCAACTCTACTTTAAAATGACCCTTAAATCTCAAAACTTTTTTTCCAGTGTTGACTTGATGTGCTTAGATTGATGGGGAGCTCTCTCTCTCTCAAAAAAAAGAAAAAAACGGTTGCGTATTTTTAGTGACCTGGCATGGAAATGTTCTGGTGGTCCGCTCCGCAGACAGAGTGAGGCACAGGCTGTGGAAACAGACTGATTGGGACAGATCAGGTGCACAGTTTGCAGCAGTGGCATGCATAGTCTTTTTCAAGGGCGGGGCGAAAATTTTAAAAAAGGGCACATACAATGTGTTCTTGCCACTGAAGAGGGCACTCCAGCCTACATGGACTCCCTCATCCAGGTCTACACTCCCTCTCGCCCACTTCGCTCGGCCTGCGAAAGACACCTGGTGCTCCCAGCCCAACATGGCTCTAAATCTCTAGCCAGACTCTTCTTTTCTGTTGTTCCCAAATGGTGGCATGAGTTACCTAACTCCATACGATCCGCAGAGTCCCTTTCTACTTTTAAGAGAGGTCTGAAGACTCATCTGTTCAGGGAACACTTTGGCACTTAATCTGATCTTCTCCTCTTTGTCCTCAGAGGTAGAATGAATCAGAAGGTCTCAGACCAGCTCTTAATGAATATTTAGCACTGAATTTTGAATGCTTGGAATGTTGATCGATGTTGTTGACTTGAATTTTTGTTGCAGACTTGAAATATTCGTTGTGACTTGAATTATTCATTGTGACTTGAATTATTCGTTGTGATAAGCTGCATTATATACATATGTATATATATATATATCAAAAACTGGCACTTGTTCTGGCACTAGATGGCAGCACCTGTGGCCAATTGACTTGAAGCACTTCTAAACACTTGCTAAGGTTTTTCCCCTCAGTCTGAATTCTTGGTTGTGTTGCACATCACTTTGGACAAAAGCATCTGCTAAATGAAATTGTAGAATTGTAAATGAAATTGTAGTTTCACGGCATCCAAAAGCTCAAAGAAGCGAGAGAGTACCTTTACTTTTGACTGCCACCTCACAGTGCAGTGCAGCAGCAGGTCACCTGGAAGCCCTTGGTCCAGCTCAACGATGAGATTCCTGAATTGCCTATGGTTAAAGCGCCGCGTGCAGATGTAGTCGACGATTTCCATCACAGGCTTCATGACGTCTAAATGCAATGATTTAGAAAAGAGTTGCTCCCTGTGGATGATGCAGTGGAAATTCCAAAACTCAGGAAATGTTTGGTCAGCTTTGCACAGCCCCACAAGCCCGTTCAAGGATCCGATCATGCCTGACGCTCCATTTTTGACTATTGCAGTTAGTTTCGGTATGGGCAGATTTGCTTTCGCAAATGCAACCATCATTGTTTCTTTCACATCTATGCCATGGGTTCTGTCTTTTAATGGCACAATATCAAGGAGTTCTTCTTTGATCACACAATCGTTTGACACGGACGGTGCAAATATTCCCAACTGAGGCTTGTCTTGTATGTCACAACTCTCATCCAATGCAACACTAAAATACTCACATGCTCATGCAACTACATGCAACTGTGATTCAATAGCTGTGTTAATGTCCGATATTCTGCATTCAACAGTGTGGTGGGACAGTTGGACGTCTGATTCCATTTGTTTTAGTTTGTTGTCTTCAGGAGACAATATTTCAACTGCGTCACTGAGGCATTTTTTAACGAAGTCCCCTTCATTGTCTGGCTTTTTAGCCTGTGCAATGTTCCAAGCCAGTTGATATGATGTAAGCGTTACAGTCTCTGTGTGCTTCGTAAATTTTTGGAAAAACTGTATCTACTTTTCTGCCTGACTTTTCAAATTTACCAACTTGTGCTTGCAAAGTTCAGTCCCTTTTGGAAACTCCTGGTCGATGCTACCAGGGAGTGAGCTGAAGATTTGAAGCTTTGAAATGCGCTAATGATGCCTGACATATAAGGCAGAATGGCTTGCCATTACGTTCAACAAAAAAAATATAAACTCTTCCACTCTGTTAAAAACGTCCTGTGTTCATCTTCATATTTTCGTTTTGCTGTGCTTTTTTTCCCTGCCATTTTGAGAGCGAACTTGACACAAATTGACTACTCAAATGATCTCACGCAGATGCGGGTTTGACGTCACTCAAACCGGCTTCTTCTTCTTCTGTGCAACTCAAACTGGCTTACCTGGTCAGCTTGCCACATAGGGAATGAATGGCAGCGCAAGGCCGAGCGTTTTTGACGCTTGTCATGTGAAAGCCCCTTAAGAGCCGCATGAGTCTCGGGAGCCACTGGTTGGCCAGGCTGGTCCTGATGATTTTCTGGACTGTAGTGTGTTTTTCCACCCCAGAGGGCAGTTTAGTGTGTTTTGCCAACCAGGAGAGTACAACGACACAAGTTTTGGCACCAAAGAGGGCACCTTAGTACATGTTTTTCAACAGCTGGGCCACGAGGGGGTGTACACCACTGTTTACAGTGTGTATAGACTGCTACATGGCAGGACATTGTGGAAACTGGGCATCTGTTTAATTTAATTTAGTTTGGTTTTTGAGCTCACTTCATACTATTGTGCATCACAGAGTACACAAATATGCACACACTTATCTAAACAGCATGAACATATTATATATGTGGTCGTCAAATGACTTTCCAACAATCCATTTAGCCCCACATTTATCAGCACATCTGCTCTTATGGTCTATTCCCACGGGACATTAAGCATTCAGCAAATTATCTTCATTCAGGACACACTCTCTACCCTGAGAAGATGTTGACAGCCTCACTTTTAGGTTTACTCAAAGGCAGGCAGCTGTTAGAGACAAATCTGGATTATACCTCTATAAACCCCTTAGACAAAGAAAAGCCAGAAAAGAGTAAAAAGGGGATTAATGTTGTCAGGTGCACCACTGACAGACTGGTGGTTGCCAACTCTTTCACAAATCCTCCCAACTAACACATGTAAATAATCCAGTTGATTTAAAATTTATGAACAAGACTGTGTGCTTTCCCACCTTAAGCCAGTAATCATACTTGAAAACTACCTGAAAAAAAACAACAATAGTAAATGTTATCTAATGTTTAGTGGCACTAAATAACATCCACTAATGGACTTAAAGAAATGTCAGTGATTTTACAACATTTAAAAGTGTTTAAAGTTGAATATTAGTGTAAATAAATTAATGTTTTATTATCTTTTCTGTTCTGTAAATGTGAATGATTTGTTGCTAATCAAAAAGTGAGTTCGGAAAAAGATTTTCTTTTCTGACTGAGAGGAAGATATACAAACAAATGATGTGAGTTTATCCTCAGGAGAAAAAAGGGCTGGAGCATCTGACTTAAACATTAATACTAAATTGATCCAGAGGAGGGAGTTTATGTCAGAGAAATGTGTTTGATGTTTGATTCCTGTTTATGGTTCAGCTGCAGAGGTTTTTGTATGAGAAGATTTCACTGTGGGGATGGACTTATGGGAGCTTTATCTCTGGAACCAGACTGTTTGTTTCAGGTAAGAATAAATATTTGTTTAACTCAGTTCTCTAAAATAAGACTCTAAATACTTTTTGTGTTTTTGTTGATCAAGACATCAAATCCTTTAAAAATAACAGATTTGATTTTTCTGCTGTGCAGCAGGAATTTATTTTACAAACAAGTCAGTCAGAACTGTCTGAATGTTGTTTGACTTATATAAGTATTAAGAAAAAAAGTGACTCAAAGTAGCAGAAATGTTATTGTCTCAATATGTTTAAGATTATTAATGTTACACACTCACAAATGGGTACAGTATGAATTTTTTTATGAAACTTTCTCATCATCCTCATTTTTTTGCTCAAAATAAGGAGAAATTCCAGCTCAAATTAGAAAGAATTAGGAGGATTTATTAAAGAGCAAACTAGGGACAATTATGATTTTTTCCTGATTATAAAACAAATCATCTTTTTCTTTAAAAATATAAAGAAAAATATTTATTGAGCATCAACAAAAAAGTAAAAAAAAAACTGTAATTGTAAGAATGTTCAGAAGATTATTAGGTCAATGCAGTTGATTGTTTAAATTTTTATGTTTATCAGTACATCATTTATAAAAGAACTGTTAAATATTTTTGGAGTTTAGAAGCTTTATTCATGATGACAGACCTGGATCAGACATAAGTGTTGGTCCTTTAATCATGTACAATGATGATAGTGTGACGGTGAAAGAAAATATTGATGTTGTCTTTAGAATCATGTGCAACTTTAACAGACTGTGTTCTGTTTAAAAGTAAATTACCAAATTTATTTTATTTTCTTAAAGACCCTGTCATTCAACAGGCAATTTGATGTCTTCTATCAAATTTAGAAAAATAAAATGTCTTGGTCATGAATGTGAATTGATATATATAGATTTTTTTTTATCATAAAGGCCCAAATATTTCAAAGTTTAAAAACATGATCCCATAGGTTGGTTTCTGTTGATTTCTGTTTTTAATTCATTATATTTTTCCCAAGCAGTTTTCAAACAAGGCAGTGAAAATGTGCATCATTATCTGAATATATAAAAGAAAGCAGAGAACATACAGAGTCCCTTTAAAAGCTCTAGAAGACATTTTTTGTTTACAAATGAAGAAAAGTAAAATTAATTTGAAAAAATTAAAATGAAAAAAAAACAAAACAAAAAAAAAAAAAAAACAAAACCCATAATGACCCTGTTTACCTCAAGTCACCACGTTTTAAATGATCCGTAAATGATGAATCACATTTTTAAGTACCAAATAAAAAAATAACCAGGAGGTTTTTCATTGTCTTTCTATTACTTATATTGTCTAATAACAGAACTGGTGTCATGGTTTAATTGGTGTTGAGTTGATTAGTGTCTTTTGAGTCAATGTTGTTCGGTCTTTCTTCCTGATCTTAAGAGTTTATCTGTGCTTTTGAAGACATGAGAGCAACAAGAGAGAGGTTGAAGGTTCTTCAAATAAGTTGAGAATGAGAGGATTTGAAAGAATAAAGTGTAATAAACTGTGTTCATGCTGAAATCTGTCTAAAAGAAAAACTTGTCCTGGAGTTCTGCAGAGGGCCACAGGATTTTTTTTTTATTTTGCTCCTGTTGCCTTTTGATCATCTTCAGCTGAGTGGTTGAATATAACCATTCTCCTCTGACAAGACATTTAGGTCCAGAGAACTGATGCTTAATGGATAATTGTTCTTTTTCAGACCATTGTCTGTAAACTCTACAGATAGTTGTCATAAAAATCGTAGGTCAGCAGTTTCTGGCAGATCAGCTCTGGCACCAACAACCATGCCACTCTCCAAGTCTCTTAAATTTTCCATCACCAGTGGTGTAAAAAGTCCTTGAAACCCATACTTGAGTTAAAGTAAAGATATCTTATATAAAATAAACTCAACTAAAAGTGAAAGTCACTCATTAAAAAATCACTTAAGTAAAAGTCTTAAAGTAGCTACTATTAAATGTACTTAAGTATTAAAAGTAAAAGTACAAACAAAGAGAACAGGTACAAATAGTTGTTGCTCTCCCAAGCTTTATTAAGTTTAACTCTTCCTCCCTCCCTCAGCTCCCTTCACCTCTTACTCCCTCTCTCCATTCCTCCCTCACATAAAGTCCACAAACTTGGGGTTCATCTTTAGCAGAAGTTGATTTTCAAAATTGCATGAGTTCAGTCGTGCTCTTCGCGGGCTGAATACAAGTCCTGCAATCCCAAACAGTCGTTCACAGGCTGCAGAGGCAGGCAGAGGAGTGTTCAGCTTTGTGCAAGAGCACGAACAGTCCGTACGATCCTCTTCAAAATAAAATGTGAAAATAAGTGTAATTTATATTCACATTTTATTATGTAGCGAGTAACTAAGTTGACAATTTAAAAGTAACAAAGTAAAAGTATCATTTTTTAATTTTTAATGTAGTGAAGTAAAAGTAAAAGTTGCAAAAAACATATAAACTCAAGTAAAGTATAGATACTCCCAAAACATGCTAAAGTACTGTAACTAAGTACTATTACTTCGTTCTTTTACACCACTGTCCATCACCTTCTTCTTTGACACTGAACTGAACTTTTGGAGTACGGTGAAGACTTTAGGACATCGTCAGGCATCAAACCTCTGACAAAACAGACCTGGGTCTCAGACAAAATGGCCTCCTGTCTCCGGAGAAGCTGTCTCAAGTGTTTTGAAACACCATTAAATGATGTTTTTTGATAGACATATCCATGATAATACAACGTGTTCATGGTTTTCACTGGGTACTTTTTTGAGTTTGACTTCCTGTTAGCTCTCAGATGGTTTAGCTCAGTGGTCTGGTAGCAGCTAATAGAGGATGTCCTAAAATGTTGACTGTAGTGGTGTTAGAGAGTGTTGGAGAGAGCAGAGCTCCTGTGGTCCTCAGGATCAGACTGACTCAGTGTGAGATGATTCTATTTCTATGTCCTGATCTCCAGATGATCCCGTGCGGCCTCCTGTGGTCAGTGTGTTCCTCTCAGCAGCAGCTTCATCCAGAGGTGTGCAGCTGGAGGAGAAGAGCTCCCTGCTGTGTGTGGCCTCCTCCATGTTTCCTCCTTGGGTCAGGTTCTCCTGGAGACGTCGGGGGAAGAGTGGAGGTTCAGAGGAGCCGCTCTCTGCTGATGGACGGACGCTGAACCTCACAGAGTCTGGATGTTTCGCCTCCATCTTACAGATCAAGTCCTCAGAGATCAGCTCGTATGATTACAGCTGCTCCGTGCAGCACGAAACAGTGGAGGCTCAGCTGCAAACAGGTGATGAATCCTTCATGACTTCAGCTGCTTTTGGTCAACAGAAGCAGGAACTTCATGTTCCAGGAGCTCAATGGTTCCTGTGGCTCAGATGTGCTCTTTCTTTCTAAATGTCCTCGACTGTGTGAAGCAGACTTCTGATGTTTTTGAGTCACAGAGAAGACGACACAGCTCATCCAACAACGATGACACTTTAATAAGAGACAGACATGCTGACATCATCATTGGTGCTACATCAGTTAGCCTGTTAGCATGGAGGAGGTTTATCTGCTGCTGTTTATGACTGTGCTCTATTGAACCATCCACACTGATTTAGGCTCCACACTCACAGGGGGCATCTTCACCCGCTCTAACCTTCAGAGCACGTCTGAGCAGAGCTTCATGTTTTTACATTTTACTTTCTGTTTCACCAGCTCTAGTTTCTGGACAGACTTAGGCCGCTGAACACCTTCTGTTGAAAAGCTCCTTTTGTATCTGCAGCTCTTGAGCTTTAACTCTGAGATTTTGTTAAAGAGAAAAAATCTGACACCTGATTTTTATTGTTTTTCAGCCTTAGAAGTTTCTATCCTCCTAGCACCTCGAACATCACTCCCACCGTCTCCGTTCCAGGTGAAGCTGCTCCTGCTGCTCTACACGGTGCTGATCCTGAAGAGTCTGGTGTACTGCTGTGGACTCTTCCTGATGACCGTCCTCAGGAACAAGAGACCGTCCACAAACTGAAGACCTGCTGAGGGACCATCATCATCAAACATTCATCTCATTTATCACTTTAATCATTCATTAAACATGTAAATAATGATTTTATGATGGTACAATGTCCTTGACAGCATTCTGTGGTCACAGATTATAGAAAAAGGTCGATGAGAGATGCATCAGGGACTTTTCTGTACCTACAAAAAGACAATTTTGATTATTAAAACATTTACTAGATTTAAACAACATTAATTTCCGTGTCAGTTTTTATTTTGTTCTCTGTTTTATTCTTCATATTAAGTGTTGTTTCATAATTTGTGGTGTTGATGTGCACAGTCATAACAGTGAATGTTAATTTTCTTCACAGGTGTTTCAGACTAAATTAAATACAACACAAATAGTAAACATGTTTAATGTTTGTAATCTGACTCTGTTAAAGCACATTTATATTAAATAAATCATTTTTTTATGATTTCTTTTTTAAATCTCTGGAAATCAAAATACACCTGTGAAAATTTGTGTCTAAATTTAACAAAAATGAATAAAAATAAATTTTGATTGATTGTATTTGTTTATCTTATCCTAATCTATGAGCCCATTTATCACCAGTGTCAGTGTGTTTGTGGTTTCAAACATTTTAGAGCTCATGTTCTGCTTTAAAAGTTTCATTTACTCTTTAGGGTGTTTCCACGTCTCCTCCATGTTATGAAGTTCTTCTCTGCTCAAACATAAAGTCCACAGCAGCAGGACTCTCCCTCATCACCTCTCTAAGGCCTAAAAAGGGGCAGTAGCTGCCTGAACATTTAACCATCATTCTTGTACCAAAAAAAAAAAAAAAAAAAAATGTAATAATTGTTATGGATATCAACAAAAATTAGTAGCACATCAAGGCTTCTCCTGACCTTTCTCAACAAAAAAACATATCTGAAATTTATTGTAAATTCTTATTTAAATTCAATTGTTGGAGTGTAATTTAATTAAGCCTCATTTATTTGCACATTTTGCAAAAAGAATATTGTAAGGTGATCGTAATATAAATCAAAAACAGTAAATATAATTCAGAAAATTTACTGGGCCAAAAATTTAAAACATATATATATCATTTGATTCTGTGCAATACTCAAAAAACTCTTCCCAGCAACTCTTCCTTTCTATCATGGACAGAAGTTTATTTGTTGAATAGAAATTGAAAAATCTGTGTATTTATTACCATTAAATTAAAGATTAGCTGATTAACTCTTGTCCATAAACTGGTTTAATTAGATGTTTTAGATTGTGTTTTTTAATTAAACATTTCCAAATTAATGTTTAAATTGTATGTTTTACATTAATGTTTGTTTGTTTTCACATTTAAACAAAGTTCTTCTTCCTCAGTGGAGCTGAATGTTGTAAATCTTGAATTCTTTGTTTTTATTCCCATGATGGTTTTCTTGAGTCTGTGTGTGAATAAAGAGGTTTCATTAGTGCTGTGTTAAATCTTTGGCGCCTCACTCACAGAAACAGTGAGCTGATGAAATGATTTTCAAACCCTGTTGAGATGTGAAGTCCTTCAGGCTCACAGCTCTGACTGAGAGCAGAGGAGACCTTCTGCTCACATCAGCTCTTTGTCTTTGTCTTCTCCTGCTTTGGAGGATTTCTTCAACACTTTCTCAGCGTCTGCAGGAGATGAGCTCCGTGGGTTCCTCTCTGCTGACACCGAGCTTCTTCTCATCCACACACGAGCACAGGTTCAACCTCTGGAGGGTTTGATGCTTGTTCCAGGAACTTAAACGTGTTGTGAGGCCTGCTCAGGTATTTGCTCTGATATTTCTCTGTGTGAGAAAACTGCTCTGCTCGGACTCTCTGCTGTGACACTAACAAGAAGAATCATTAGAAAACATTCAAGGAGTTCACACATCAGCTCAGAGTTTTCAGCAAAGTCTAATGAGGAGCTTTTTACAATAAAAAGAGAAAAACCTGTATGTTTACAGCCTTTATTTTATTTCTGTTATTTTATTTTATTTTATTTTTTTAATCGTTGGTGGAGTGCAGTGCAAAGTGAATCAATGTAAAAAATGCATAGTCACAATAAATGAAAGAACAATAACACCATGAAAATAGTGACAGCTAAAAAAAACAGTGTCAGGAAAAGAAGTTTATAGCCCTTACTTGTAAAAAGAAATATATAATTTATCAGGAATTTGTGAAAACTTTAAAAACAATAAAAATTAAGGAGGAGAATAGTTTAATACATTTAAACATGTAGCTAACCTCAAATGTATGGTTTTTCATGATGAGCTGATGAAGTGTAAATTAATAAAGAGCACATCAACAATGATACATTGACAAAAGTAAAGCGAGGGCTTAAATGGACTAAACAAGACAACAGCAACAGCAAGAAAAAAGAGAAAGAAATAAAATGTTAACATATGATTTTAAAATGAAATGTAACTTTTAACTGGGTTACAGTGCAAAATTTGTTTACAAAAACACTAATAATAATAAAAACAAGGGGAAAAGGACTCTGAAAAATAAAAAAACATTTTAAACATATTAGACACATAAAAGTTAAATATACAAACAGAACAAAACCTTTAATTTTACAGCCTTTGCTTTATTTTATTCAGTAACTTTTATTATTTCTCAGCATTAGTCAGAGCAGCGAAAAGAGAATAAATTTCACAACAAGAATGATACAGAGAAAATAAAGTTCACAGCCTTTATTTGATAAAAGACAAAAAATTTACAAGGAAAATTCAAAAATTTGTAAAACTTAAGGGAACTGACTAATATATAGAAACACATTTAACCTCAATTAGATACAACATTTTGTTTTTGTTAAAATGATTAAATTGCCTGGTGTGTACTCTGAAATTTGCAGCATAAATTTGTCAATAACTAAGGAGATATTTATAATTGTTATAAAAACAGGTAAAATATTGTACAGTTGTTCTGTTTTTAAAATAATTATATTTTTTAATCGACTCACGGTTCATCTGATGCTTTAGAATTACAGTCAAAATAGTAAAATTATTAGTTGTTACACAATGATGATGCATATTTTTATGAATTCTCAGTTTTTACAGTAAAATACAAACAAATACAGCCGCCAGTTTTTTTTTATTTAACTTTAATTGGTTTTCAAAAGAGCTGTAATTAAAAATATACCAGAGAGCAGGTCCAAAATGTACTTGTTGTTTTACAGAAAATTAGAGTCAAAGAGTTTATCATAAATATATATTTCCTGTTGTGTGTATATTTGACGGTGTGGTTTGTAATAATCAGTCTTTTCTTCTCAGAGCTCCTTGAATGGAAACTCGGTCTGAGACAGTCTGCAGTAATAAACTCTGCTCTCATTCACTCCTCTAACGTCTCAAACGTGTTTGGATTTAAATGATAATCCTTCTAATTTTCAATAATACATATTTAATATGTTTTAACCTACAATTTAACATCAGATTATATTTGGAGATAAGGCTAAAAGGAAATAAATTACTATTTGTCTTCTCTTCACTTAAACAAACAATAGACTTTAATAATCTGGAGTTTTTGAGGTCAAAGTCTCTTATTATTTTGGAATTTAAAAACCACATGTTTTTCTGAAATTGCTTACATTGCAGGTTGTTTTATGTTATGATTAATGTATTTCAATATTTATTTTCATTTTTTTAGGATTACACAAAATAAGTTCTAGAATGTAAATGAAACTAAATTAAATAAGATGAACACGTCCTTATGTTGCATCACCTTTAAAAAAATTATAGTTTTTTGGCCTAGTTATTTTCACTTTACCAGATTAATAAACCTGTCAGGTGGTCTGATTGCCTGTTAAAGAAATGTGCAAATATGTATGTTCCATAAGAGAACATCAATTAAAATGAATTAAACAAAAAATTATTTGATATTTATTTTTGAAGGGGGTTAGGAGAAGCCTTGATTTGATCCAAATTTATGTTAATATCCCAAAAATTCACTGATGCCTTTTGCCCTAAGGTAGTCAGCATTTATTAATTTATGTAGTGTTGAACCAAATCTTTGTTACTTTTTCATTCAACAATTTTAAATGTTTTTTATTAATTCATTGTTTTTGTGTGTGATTCAGAATTTTAACCCTTACATTACAGACAGCAAAAATACAACAGTGTGTTTAAAAGACATTTTTAATACAATAACCTGTAAAATGTGATTAATATTAAAACAAGAAGAACATATGTTCAACATTCAGCTTATTTTCACATTTAAACCACAGAATCATCAGCGTACGACTTTTTCTGTATGAGGGTCTAAAATAAAGGAGAAAACATTTTATATTAAGTCTGAAGTCACAAAACAAACCTAAGAACCTTCTGAATGTTTGTGTTTTTGTTTTGTACCATATTTAACGTTTCATTTTTTCCCTTGAAGAATTTTTGATTTATTGAAATGATTTTATAAAAATATAAACATGTTCACTAATCGGCCTCATCATGAAGTTCACTAGTTCAACTCCTCTTTAAAAAAATACAATCAGAGCAAATATACCAATACATGGAAGTTTATTTTTGTTAAATACAGTTAATATCTTTGTTAAATTTTCAATACAGTTCATTTTTTTATTGGTCAAAATATCTTTAAAATATTACATTTGGATCACATATCACACACAAACATACAATAACATTAAAAAACATTTAATAAATCATTTCCAATCATGTTTGAATATAAGAAGGTTTGGAAACATTTTCTCCTTTTAAACAAACAAAATACTTTAAAATAATAAATTGTTTAACTTCCAAACCTCAAATATATAAAAACAAGTATTTACAGGAAATATGTTATTTTTTTTATTTTCTAAACAACTCAAACTTTTTGAATATTTTGTATTTTCTTGTTTTGGAAGATCACACATGACAAAATGAACAGAAACTGAATCAAGTGTAACAAAAAGATCCTAACGCAGCATTCTAAGTGTTTAGACGTAATTATTCTTTATTAATTTATAAGATCGTTAAATAAGGCAGAAAGTCTGAACCACATTTAACATGTTTTAACCTGAACTTTAATTTTCTTATTTGGTGTTTTTAAAGCATGAAAATGTTTTTTTTTATACTTAAAATAGAAACTGAACAAAATAAAAAAGTCTCACTACTGTGAGGAAAAATCCTGAACATCTGGTCCTGAAAAATGCTAAATAAAATATAGATATTTTTAATGATATAAAATGAGTTTCAGTTTATTTTTTCAGGATAACACAAATGAAAAAATGAAACAGAAACAGGATGGCCAAACAGGTCCTGGATTTTCATCAACTTAAAAAATGCTTTTCCAGGTTTTAGGCCAGAGTATTTATATTTTTTTAATTTACTGAATAGTTGAATCTGAATTTTCTGGGGCTCTACCCTCCTCTGAACAGTGGTGGATGTTTCTTATCTTATTTTGGTCATTTTTCAAAAGCAGGAAAAATTAAATAAATAAATCAGAATCCATTTGGAATTAAATTTTGTTAAATGGGAACAAGAAATATATTTCTGTGACACAATCACATGACATCCTCGTGTATTTTAACACCTGGAACTTGATCATGGTGTCCTGATATAGACTGAAGAGTTGACCTTTGACCTGTCCCTGCTAAAATAAAGGATTTTTAACCATCAAAGTGTCTCTGATTTCTTCTGTTTTTAATCTCTACCTCCATCCTTGAATCCTAGAAGAGCACCCAGATCTACATTTTTGTCTTTACACACCTCGACCCAGTGCAGCTCCAAACCGACATGTTTGATCTTCATTAAAAGAAATAAAAAAGAAATAATAATTAATTAAAAAAATCAGACTTTTCCAACATTCATGTTTTTGTTGTGTTTGATGGATCAGATGCTCTGAAAGAAAAAATTGCATAGAAATATAAACATATCTACTTCCCGGCCACATTATTAGGAACACCCATTTAACTGTTAACTAGAAAGAAAAGATTGTTGGCCAATCACATGGCAGTAACTCAGTGCATTTAGGTATTTAGACACGGTCCAGACAACCTGCTGAATTTCAAACTGACCACCAGAATGAAGAAGAAAGGTGATTTTAGAGACTTGGTGTTTTTTGTCAGACCAGCTGATCCATCAAACGGCTGATCTACTGTGATCTCCACACACGACCTTCTCTAGGTTTACAGAGAATGGTCTGAACAACAGAAAATATCCAACCACACCACATGTCCACCTTTCTGGGCCTGTGTCTAAATTCCTGCATAAATAAACTCCTTCATGCAGCTGCAGGGTGTCTCCATGAGAGGGCGCTTTCCTAACAGCTTCAACCCCTGACCTTATTAGAGTAACAACACAGGGGGTCTCATTTCAGACATGAGGGTGGGCAGGTCCAGCATGGTCCAGTCATGGTCCAGCCAAGTCTCAGTCCAGGAAAGAGGGGAAAGTTTAAGTCTCTCTGTGACACCAAGAGGAAAATAAGCCTCTAAAATCCAGTTAATATTCATGTTGAATTCTCAATATTAATCAGAACGTCCATTTTAATAGTCAGAACATTTATTTAAAACAAACATTTCTGAGTGTTGTATAAAAAAATGGTTAGAGCCGTCAGATAACAAAAAACTTTACCAGTATGTGTTAACATAGTTTTACTAAATGTAATCAAAGAGATCGTATTTTCATAAAATCATTATTTACATGTTTAATGAATGATTAAAGTGATAAATGAGATGAATGTTTGATGATGATGGTCCCTCAGCAGGTCTTCAGTTTGTGGACGGTCTCTTGTTCCTGAGGACGGTCATCAGGAAGAGTCCACAGCAGTACACCAGACTCTTCAGGATCAGCACTGTGTAGAGCAGCAGGAGCAACTTCACCTGGAACGGGGACGGGACGGAGGGGGACGGAGGAGGAGGAGGAGGACATGGTGGGAGTGATGCTTGAGGTGGAGGAGATGTTTGAGCTGATGTTACAGGAGGAGAAGATGGTGGGAGTGATGGCGTAGATGAAGGTGGAGCTGATGTTGGTGGTGATGTTTGAGGCGGTGGGAGGGTAGAAACTTCTAAGGCTGAAAAAAAGTAAAAGTCAGATGTCAGATTTTTTCTCTTTGACAAAATCACAGAGTTAAAGCTCAAGAGCTGCAGATACAAAAGGAGCTTTTCAACAGAAGGTGTTCAGCGGCCTCAGTCTGTCCAGAAACTAGAGCTGGTGAAACAGAAACTAAAATGTAAAAACATGAAGCTCTGCTCAGACGTGCTCTGAAGGTTAGAGCGGGTGAAGATAGCCCATGTGAGTGTGGAGCCTAAATCAGTGTGGATGGTTCAATAGAGCACAGTCATAAACAGCAGCAGATAAACCTCCTCCATGCTAACAGGCTAACTGATGTAGTACCAATGATGATGTCAACATGTCTGTCTCTTATTAAAGTGTCATCGTTGTTGGATGAGCTGTGTCATCTTCTCTGGGACTCAAAAACATCAGAAGTCTGCTTCACACAGTCGAGGACATTTAGAAAGAAAGAGCACATCTGAGCCACAGGAACCATTTTGTTTTAAATGTGTGACAGTTTTATAGGGCTGGAGTTAATCAACATCAGTTTGAATATGAGGATTCACTCAAGCGAAGACGAGTTTCCAATTTACAGGGTTCATTCACAAGCTGTCAAGTGGTGTTTCTGTATTTAACAAAAAAGAAAAATATAAATTATATTGAGTAGCTTGATACAACAAATTATGCTCATTAATTTTTAACTAAGTCATCAGAATCTTTACAAATGAAAAGTTTTCTTTTAAAACAAAGTTCACCTTAAACAACCTAAATTGGCTTCAATATAGTCCATGAATGAAATCACATCACTTTTGACAGCCAGTGTGAAACACATCACACAGCAGCAGAGCAAACTGAACAATGGGCTCAAGAGTCCCTTCTAAGCTCCTGATCAGGCCCTGGTGGCTGCACCTGCGGCTGATTGCTGCATCCTGAACATGTGTGCTTGCTGATCCTCAGTGGAGTCACAGCAGACATGAAGGATTTTAACATATTGAGCTCCTGGAACATGAAGTTCCTGCTTCTGTTGACCAAAAGCAGCTGAAGTCATGAAGGATTCATCACCTGTTTGCAGCTGAGCCTCCACTGTTCTCCCCTCGTGCTGCACGGAGCAGCTGTAATCATACCAGCTGATCTCTGAGGACTTGATCTGTAAGATGGAGGCGAAACATCCAGACTCTGTGAGGTTCAGCGTCCGTCCATCAGCAGAGAGCGGCTCCTCTGGACCTCCACTCTTCAACTGACGTCTCCAGGAGAACCTGACCCAAGGAGGAAACATGGAGGAGGCCACACACAGCAGGGAGCTCTTCTCCTCCAGCTGCACACCTCTGGATGAAGCTGCTGCTGAGAGGAACACACTGACCACAGGAGGCCCCACGGGATCATCTGGAGATCAGGACATAGAAATAGAATCATCTCACACTGAGTCAGTCTGATCCTGAGGACCACAGGAGCTCTGCTCTCTCCAACACTCTAACACCACTGCAGTCAACATTTTAGGACATCCTCAGCTGTCACCTGTCATCTTCTGCTCGCAAAAAAAGTATACAGTGAAAACCATAAACAGGCTGTGATATCATGGAAATGCTGATCAAAAAACATCTTTTAATGGTGTTTAAAAACACTTGGAACAGCTTCTCCTGAGACATGAGGCCATTTTGTCTGAGACCTGAGTCTGTTTTGTCAGAGGTTTGACACCTGATGATGTCCTAAAATCTTCCCCGTACTCTCCTCCAAAAGTTCTGTTTAGTTACAAGGAATACAGTCTCTCAGGTTTATAGAGAATGGTCTAAAAAAGAGCAAATATCTTGTGTTTAGCAGTTCTCTGGCCAGAGGAGAATAGTCAGAGTGGTTGAAGACGATAAAAAGGCAAGAACTAAAAAAACCACTAGTTTCAACCAAGGTTACCATTGGTGAGCACACAGCAGGTCCAGTCTTGAAGCAGATGAACTACAGAAACTAAAGACCACACCAGGTGCCACTGCTGTCAGCTAAGGACAGGAAACAGAGGCTGCATGGGCCTCCAAAGTCACCAGATCTCAATCCAACAGAGCACCTTTGAGATGTGGTGGAACAGGAGATCCTCATCATGGAGGTGCAGCTGAGGATCAGAATGATCCTTATTGTTCTTGTCATTGTTAATCTGATCATTTTAGCATCATGAATTCAAAGAGCTTCAATGTGATCAGCTCCTTTGGTGCTTTATTTCTCCAGGGCTCAGCTTTAAAGACTAAAAACACCCTCAGAAACACAAGAAGCTCAAGCAGGAAGGACAATACAACTATAATTTTGAAAACGAGAGTTATGTATGTAACTGCAGTTCTATGAATTCTGGATGACCGCCAGAGGCAGTTCTTAACACTGGATTATATCCGTCTCGCGCACGCGCAGGTCGAGTATTTAATATCAACAAAGTCACATGTGACCTGGGATGACGCATGATGTAGTTTAAATAGCCTGCATCATCGCATGAGACGCCCCTTCAGAATCTTCTCACCAAGATTCCGAGTGACAGAGAATTCTGGCAGTCATCCAGAATTCATAGAACCGCAGTTACATATGTAACACTCGTTCTATTTCATTCTTCCTGTCCGCCAGAGGCAGTTCATAACACTGGATGACTAATACCAGCAGGGTCACGAGGAATCTCAACTCACCGTGAACAATTTTAAGATTCTGAAAAACTGCTGCTGCCAGTGCCTTGGGAGCAGCAACATTTACCCTGTAAAAACAGGCAAAGGAACATGGTGTGGCCCAAGTAGCTGTGGCACACATCTCACCAAGAGGGACTCCCCGTAGTGCTGCCAAGGAAGTTGAGATGCTCCGGGTTGAATGACCCTTGATGTTAAGAGGCATTGGTAGACCCCTTGAGCTGTATGCCTCTTCAATTGCCATAACTATCCACCTGGAAAGTCTCTGCTTAGACAGGCCCTGTCCTTTCCTGTGTCCGCCATAGGAGATAAACAGATAATCAGAGCGACGAAAGCTCGGGGTTGCCTGGATGTAGTGCCGCAAGGCCCTAACTGGGCAGAGCAGCTCTGCTGAATTGACCCCCTCTCCCTACTTGGATGAGGGGAGAAAAGCTCCCAATTCAATGACCTGATTAATGTAGTCTGCCCCCAACCTCTTAGGGATGAACGCTGGGTTAGGCCAGAGTGACACTCTTGTGCCATCTGAGTTCCAGAGCATGCATGCTTCACTCACTGACAAGGCTTGAAGCTCACTCACTCGCTTTGCTGAAGCCACAAGAAAAGCAGTCTTTGATGATAGCCACTCAATCTCTGACTGTCCTAGAGGCTCAAAGGGGGGGAGGCAAAGGCAGGTCCCATGGGGGGCCCTTAAAAGCCCGTGGAGGGTTTCGCCGCTGGGCTCCCTTGAGAAACCGGGTCACCAGACTGTGGGACCCCAAGGTGTTTTTATCAACCATTCTATGCCTGACTGAAATCGCAAGCACATATGCCCTAAGGTGGAACCAGAGAGTCCCCTCTCGAGTAAAGACTGCAGAAACTGCAGTACTACTGGCACTGAGGTACTCTCAGGAGTCTCCCTGTGGGCCCTACACCATTCCGAAAAGAGCTTCCATCTGTTTGCATAAAGCGCCCTTGTGGAGGGTGCCCTGGAGTCATTTATGGTTTGAATAACTGCTTGGTCACAATCAGCTAAGAGTGGTTCAGGCCCCTCAAGGGCCATACCCACAATTGCAGGCGCTATCACCTCTGGATGGAGTCTCCACTCTCCCGGGGGAGGTCTCTGGCAGGATAGAAAGTCTGCCACCAGGTTTTGTGGTCCTGGCAGGTACATGGCCCTGAGGCTGGTAAGGCGAGGGAAAGCCCATACAAGGAGACTGTGTGCCACTCCCAGCAGCTGGGTTGACCTCGTGCCCTCTTGACGATTGACATTGTAGACTGCTGACATGTTGTCTGAATGCACCAGAACATGTCTGCCCTCTAGGAATTCTAGGAATTCGATGAGAGCCAAATGCATTGCCTGGAGCTCGAGCACATTTATGTGCTGTGTCACCTCCTGTGCAGTCCAAAGCCCTCTTACTGCTTTGCGCTTCCACACTGCCCCCCAACCAGATGTTGAAGCGTCAGTCACAACCACTTTGCGTCGCGAGGGTATTAAACCCAATGCAACACCTCTGGACAGAAACTTCCTGTTTCTCCATAGTTGCAGAGCCAGAAGACATTGGCTGGACATCATAACTTTCTTCAATCTCTGTACCCTTGGGTCTAGATGAAGGCCATTCATCCAAATCTGGAAAGGCCGTAGATACAACTGGCCCAGTGGCACCATTGATGTTACTGATGTTAGCTCACCCTACATCCTGAGGAAAAGACTGTACTGTAACCTCCTGCCTCTCTGGAAATGGCAGAGAAGCTGGAGTATGGCCTCTTCTCTGCCTTGTGTGGGGGAGGCCAGCATGTGACATGAATCCAGGATCATTCCAATAAACACCACCCTCTGGCTGGGTATGAGACAGCTCTAGGCATAGTTGACTGTGAGGCCCAGCTGTGACACATGGTGAAGAGGGGCTGAAGTGTCCTGATCTGCCTGCGACTGGGTCAACGCGCAGATCAGCCAGTCGTCCAGGTATGGTAGGATATGCATACCGCTGGCCTGCAGTGGGGCC
This sequence comes from Scarus forsteni, assembly GCA_036419115.1. Classification (NCBI taxonomy): domain Eukaryota; kingdom Metazoa; phylum Chordata; class Actinopteri; order Labriformes; family Labridae; genus Scarus; species Scarus forsteni. The sequence goes on along the minus strand of JAZDUH010000087.1, from coordinate 13,743,513 downwards.
AATGCTGCCCGCATGCACCGTGTAAAAACCCTTGGGGCAAGGGATAGCCCGAAAGGAAGCACCTTAAACTGATAAACTCTGTCTCCGAAGGCAAAGCGCAGGAACTGCCTGTGGTGGAGTGCAATCCACGGTAGTGAACCAACTCTGCTGAGTCACAGACTGTTGCACATCTGCTGTTCTCAGCATGTGGAAGGGCAACACCTTCAGAAATGTGTTCAGCCCACTTAGATCTAGAATAGGGCAAAATCCGTCCTATTTTTTGGGGATTAGAAAATACACTGAGTAGAACCCACCTTGCTGTCAGATGGTCCACTTCTTCAATGGCTTCCTTCTGCAGGAGGGTGGCTATCTCCTGGCTGAGTGCCTTTTGTGGGATCACTGACCTTGGTATGTCAGATCTCACTGAAAACTGGGGGATGGTACCCCTGGGAAAGAGTTGCCACCACCAAGGGTCTGAAGTACAGCTTCTCCAATAGCTGAGGTGCTGTTGGGAGAAGCGTCCGACAGCTGGCCCCAGGACCTTAGGGCCTGCCCTCTGGCCCTTAGAGTCTCTTGTTGGGCGAAACCCAGGCCTCTGACCCCTCTGGGTCTGAAGCGCAGACCGCGGGGGGTGGGGGGGATTGGGGGGGGTTGTCGGTGGTAATCAGGCCGCTCAAGGGCTTCTTGGGCAGGCAATCAACTGGGTTGGCAATCGAGGATGGCTAGTGCTATATGCCCCATGAGGCCTTCGTCTCTGAGTGGGCGCAGAGTCCTGAAGGCTAGCAAACTGTAACCAAATTTGGTTTGCCTGCACCCCACGCTCTAAGGCTTGTTGTGCCGCTGGCCCAAATAACTCCCTAGGCACTACTGGGAGAGTCCGAAGAGCCCTCCAACCTGGTTCAGGAATTAGAGACTGAGCTAACCATACTTGACGCCTAGTCAGGGTTAGTGTTGACATTAAGCTGCCAAGCTCCGTGGTCATAATGGCAAACACCTGCAAAGAAGAATCACTCAGGACTGCAGGGACTGTGACAGGGCCAGTATCAAATTGGGACAGCAAGTTACCAATACGCCCCATACGGGCCGCTGTATCGTAACACTTTATGAGAAAATCATCTGTGATGCGACACTGTGGCCTGGGGCAGCGAGCATCAGATCTCAAGACTTCATCAGGTGAAACAATGAGGGAGGCTATCGCTGGTTCTACGGCTGGCATCTGGCCCAGGCCATAACTGCCTGCAATCTGCATGGATGCCAGGACCCTACCATCAGATGTGTGATGAGATAGGGCCTTGAGGTCTGGCCGGCCTTATGGAGCTCCTCAATATATGGCTGGAATGGTGGAACAGAGAAGCTTGCCTGTGGGGTGGTCTGTCTGAAAAAGGCACTAGCTGGGGCACCAGACGCCTGGGCCTCATCCAAGCCCAAGCATGCCAATGCCATGCGCACCACTGGTTTAACAGAGGCTGGGCCAGCCTCTGAACCAACCCCAGATCCACTCACTGTCCACTGTGATCCCCTACCAGAGGCAGGATCAAATTCAGATGAATTTGATCCTGCTTCTGAGATGAACCCAAGGGGGTGTTCACACCCCCTTGGGTTGAACTGGCCCTGCTAAACTGGTTACAGGAAGCTCTTGTAGACAAGACATCTCCATCCCAACCTGGACTTGCTGCCCCACTGCTCGGCTGAAGGTTAATGAGCAGTGCCTTAATCTCTTAATCTCTGAGGCTAGTTTATCCACCTTAATGGCCAAACCATCCACCTTCTTGGGTCTCTTCTTAGGTGGAGCACACTCCGGCAGTGTGCCACTTACCCCACCATGCCTCTTGGAAGCCATACCAGATGGAGGCAGCTGGTCCCCCGGCTCCTGTCCTTCCACTTCAGCCAACCCAGCCAACCTCAGATCCCGTGGCATGAAACTGCAATTCATGCAAGGGTTATCTGAAAGTCCTTCCCTCAGCTGTGCGGCACTGAGGCATAAAGGGCACTCATCATGGCCATCGGATGCATGCAGCGGCGCCATGCATGAACGGCAAACATGGGACCCTAACATGTCAGACATGGTCATCTATCTGGGTGATGTTACCCGCGAGCGAAACCACTCGGTGGTAGCAAGCAGACAAAATCAAATCAACTCCCCTTCCACACTTATGGGGAGCGCTCAATACTACAAAAAGAAAATTGTCACTCCTAAACGAGCGAAACCAGCTGCGAAGCAGTCGGTGACAGTCAGCCGTCCTTCACTGAGATACAATCAGCCTCGCAGATTAAAAGCGCAAACACTTCTCACTGCAGAAAAATGTAAACAAAGAAACCCGGAGTCAGGCTCTTCTTAAATGAAAACCATGTACTGCTGAGGCGAAAACACCCGTGAGACAGTCAATTACAACCCGGTGTGCTACACCATGCTACTCTCAGTACGGCCGACGGTGAAAGAGCACACACTTTCACTGTGGGAAAAAGCAAAAAACCACAAAAGCAGGCTGAAGCCAGGGTCTTCTCAAACGTAAAAAACGTGCAGCTAGTAGGCTATAATACTTACCTTAGCAGCTTCCAGCTATCATGAGTGAATGACAGGGTCTTTAAGAAAATGAAATAAAACTGGTAATTTACTTTATAAACAGAACAGTACGTTAAAGTTGCATATGATTATAAAGAAAACATCATTTTTTTCTTTCACGGTCGCACTATCATTGTACATGATTATAGGACCAACATTTATCTCAGATCCAGGTCTTTTATCATGAATTAAGCTTCTAAACTTTATAAGTATTTCACAGATCTTTTATAAATGAAAGCTGTGCTGATAAATGTTAAGATTTAACAATCAACTTCAGTGACCTAATAATCTTCTGAACATTCTTAAAATTACAGGATTTTTTTTTTTTTACATTTTTTGTTGATGCATAATAAATATTCTTTATTTTTTAAAGAAAAAGATTATTTTGATGGTGTTTTATGACTGGGAAGTTCTCATTAATAAGTTCTCCTGATTCTTTTTAATTTGAGATGAATTTCTCCTTAGTTAAAGCAAAAAATAAGGATGTCAAGAAAGTTTCACTGGAAAGTTCATATCGAACCAATTTGTTGTTGTTTGACATTTATAATTTTAAAAATACAGTGATGCAATAACATTTCTGCTGCTTTGAGTCACCTTTTTTCTAAGCACAACACACTTTTTGTTCATTAAAGTCAAACAACATACAGACAGTTCTGACTGACATGTTTATAATATAAATACCTGCTGAACAGCAGAAAAACTAAATCTGCCATTTCTAAACAATTTAATGTCTTGATCAACAAAAATACAAAAAATATTTAGAGTTTTATATGAAATGAATAAATAACTAAAAACAAATATTTATCCTTACCTGAAACAAACAGTGTGGTTCCAGAGATAAAACTCCAGTACGTTGCTCCCCCACAGTGAAATCTTCTGATACAAAAACCTCTGCAGCTGAACCATCTGCTCCATAAAAAGGAATCAAACTTCAAACAGGTCTCTCTGACATAAACACCATTCTCTGGATCAATTAAATATTAATGTTTATGTCAGATGCTACAGTTTTTTTCTCTTCAACTCATAACATTTTTTTTGTATATTTTCCTCTCAGTCAGAAAGAAAATCTGTTTTCTAACTCACTTTATGATTAGCAATAATTCTGTTACATTTACAGAACAGAAAATACAAGAAAATAACCATTTATTTACACAGATGCTTGACTTTAAAAATGAATGTTCAGCTGTAAAATCACTGACATTTCTTTAAGTCCATTAAAAGGTGCTTTTTCAGTGCCATCAAAAATTAGATGACATTTACTGTTGTTGTTTTTCAGGAAGTTTTCAAGTATGATTACTGGATTGAGGTGGGAAGGAACACAGTTTTGTTTAAGGATTTTAAATCTACTGGATTATTTACATGTGTTATTTAGCTTAGTCGGTTGGGAGGCTTGGTTAAAGGGTTGGGAACCACCAGTCTGTCAGTGGTGCACCTGACAGTATTAATCCCCTTTTTACTCCTCTCTGGGTTTTCTTTGTCTGAAGGGTGTTATAGAGGTATAATCCAGGTTTGTCTCTAATAACAACTGTCTGCCTTTCTGCAAACATAAAAGTGAGGCTCTCAGTGTCTCCTTGGGAAAAGAGTGTTTTTCTTACATGAAGATCATTTGCTGAGTGTTTAATGTCTCTTGGGAATAGATCATAAGAGCGGATGTGCTTATAAATGTGAGTGCTAACTGAATTGTTGGAAAGTCATTTGACAACAAAATGTTTGATATTTTCATGCTGTTTAGATACGTGTTTGCATGTTTGTGTACTCTGTGCTTCCCATTGAGATGCATTATGGGCTCAACAAAAAAATGGAACTGAAGTAAACTGTATTAAACCGACATCCCCAGTTTCCCCAAAGTCCTGCCATGCAGCAGTTGTCTACACATGTCTCCTCCTGTTATCTCGTAAACCCACTATGAACTCGTGAAGTTGTGCTTAATTTGTGATCTTTGCCTTGATTTTCAAGCTTCCAGGCCTGCACAGCGCTGTGGAAGAGGACACACAGACAATGTAGAAGCACATGATTATAGGTGTGTTTTGGGGCATAGCATGACTCAAATCAAAGTCAGCTCTAAGTAATTAAAGACAAAAATAATTTTCCACCTTGAAAGAGAAGTTTTACAGTTACAGTCACAGTATAACAGCACTCAGCAGGGACAATGGGATCCATCCTTTTGGCTTTTGATTTTGATGGATCCGTCACTCTTGTTTATTTCAACTTATTCTTTCAAAAGATTCATGTGCTCAGGGACAGGACATTTTACCCACGTTGCTCTAACTGCAGCATCAGTGGTGTGTTCATGGGTCTGATCAAGAATATTGCTTATTTATTTTCATGACCTTCATTATATACTAGGGATGTAACGGTATGAAAATTTCATATCACGGTTATTGTGACCAAAATTATCACGGTTATCATTATTATCGCGATATTGTTGCAGTGTGCTCAAAATGTTCAGAAAGTACTTTAACACAGTCTTGAAAACATTTAACCCCTTTAATATTATAATTTTAACAGTTCTTTTGTCTTTTTTGTCAATAACTGTGTCAGGAAATGTCCTTTAGGAATATTTGTTTAAACTTTTTTCATGAGAAATAAAAGTAAACAATTCTGACAAGGATCTGTCTTTATTTTGTTATAAATGCTTAAACTGTGTGTAATTACAACAATAGCAAAAAACGAATTTGTACTTCACACAGGTTTCTCTTCATAAACAATTGTAAATGAACATGTTCAAAGTTTTGAGACGGCCAAAAATAAACAACCTGTTTTACATACACTCACACATTTTAGTTTGCCTGCACCATTAGTGTCCATGTTACTGCTCCTTATATTAGACCATGTCCAGGACTTTTTATTTATTTATTTTTTGTCTTAATAACGATAGTCCCTGAAGCAGTTAGCCCCCTTCATGACTCTCTTCTGGTCTCTCCTTGCCATGGCAGATGTCCTCAAAATCTCCTTCTTTAATATTTCCAAATTACGATTGGTTAAATCCATAAAACACAAACTATGACGGAAAAAGACGATCTATTACGACAAAATATGGCGAAACAGCAAATAAACAGCGAAAGATTGATTCTAATGCTGTTATTTACAACCTTTATACATTACAGGCAGACACAGATAGTTTCGCCTTTCCAGGCAAATAGCGGCATCACTGTAAGTTATTGACACAGACACAGGTATAACGGTTATTTTAAAAGGACACGGTAATGATTACCGTGGGAAATTTTATCGCGGTTTACCATTATACCGGTAACCCTTACATCCCTATTATATACATATAAAAATGAACAAAAACATCCATCCATCTATCCATACATTATTTATAACGCTTATCCCTTTTGGGGTCTTGGGGGGATGGAGCTTATCCCAGTTAACTATGGGCAAGGCGGGGCACACACTGAACTGGTCACTAGACAATCACAGGGCCACAAAGAGAGACAGACAACCATTCATGCTAACACCCACTCTTAAGGGCAATTTGGAGTCACCAATCAACCTAATGGGCATGTTTTTGGTCTGTGTGGGGATGCCTCAAAGGAAGCCCTGAGAGAATCCACACATGCACATGGAAAAAGATGACAACTCCACACAGAATGATTTCTTACCTAAACAGGGATCAGACCAGCAACCTTACTGCTGTGAGGCATGTGCACTACCTGCTGTGCCACTGTACCCACAACAAAAACAAACTATTAAAATATTAATCAGTCAGACTTCCAAATTAATTGAACATTTATTACCTCCGCCAAGGAGGTTGTGTTTTCGGGCCTGCCTGCCTGCCTGCCTACAAAATAACTCAAAGAGTTATGGATGGATTTTGATGAAATTTTCAGGAAATGTTCAGCATGGGAAAAGGAAGAAGTGATTCAATTTTGGTGTTGATCTGGATCACCGTCTGGATCCAGGAATTGTTCAAAATCACAATATGTGTGGGAACTGTGCTGCTTGGCGGAGGTCTGCACTCTCCAAGTGCTTTTCTAGTTTTAATTTTTGTTTTTGTTGCTTCAAATATGTAAATTTAGACTTTCTATGTTTGATTTAAGCCAAGACTCTTCCCGTAAACAAACCTTAACAGGATCATAATAGTGGTTAATGCTCTGTGCCTCTCTGCTCTACTGTAACATCTGTTCATCTGAAGGTTTTTGTTCAGCCTCCTCACATCATCTCTCACTGTGCAGAGCCCCGTATCACACAGGAGCAGTAATATGTGGCTGAATGAGAGAGTTTCACCTTCTGAATCTGAAGCTCACATCTGCCCCGTGTCTTCGCAGTGGTGAAGTCGTTTTTCTGAGGATGTTTATAAAAATCTTTTTTCATTTGACCATTGCCTTTATCAAACCACAAAATCACTTTGAATGTGTCTGTGTCTTTTTTCTGTATCCAATACAAATTATTATTAACACACTGGTCAGTGCCTCTACAGGTGAAGGAGACTTTCTCTCCGACTCTCCTGGTCACAGACACACTGTCCTGTTGGAGCTCTGCTGCCGTGGTAACCAGGGCTGTGGACAGACAGACAGATGGAGGTCAGTCAAACATCACCTGTAAACACCAAACCTGTTGATGAGGTCCCATCATAACACCTCAGTTTAATAACATACTACAGTCATGTCACTGAGCCGGGGCTGCTTCACTGACTGGGCTCTGATTGGCTGAAAACACCCACCTGAGCACACGCAGCACAGAGCCACCATGAGAAGCATGTTGAGTTTCCTCTGATGAACCCCAGGAGAAGTGAGGACGAATCAGGACCAGCTGCCTGATCAGACAGAGCCTGCTGCTCACAACTCCCATCAGCCACTGCTGCAACCTGATAAGACCCTGGTGGTGATTGACAGCTGGGCTGTGGTTTCCTGCACAGTCTGAGGCTTTAACGTGGAGCGGAGGCAGAGCTGATGTTACCATGGAGACTCTGCCTGTTTCCTGTGGTTTGGTTCTTAAATTCATCATCAACTTTCATTTAGGCCTTTACAGTCACAGAGGTTCCCCTTATTCATAAAGTAAGAAGCTGTTTTTTTATTTAACTGAGCAAAATCCAAGCCCTAAACTTAAGCTCCAACTTCATGACAGTTCGATATCTCCTTCTGAGTCTAGACCAGGGGTCGGCAACCTTTCCAATCAAAAGAGCTTTTTTGCCCACCAAAAAAATCTGTCTGGAGCAAGAAACACATTTGAACCTTAAAATGTTGAGAGCAGCACCTGCTGACTCCCCATCATCATGATGACATCAGATCTTTGAACAAACTGCTTTACCAACATGCCTGCTCTATAATGGGTCATGTGCTTTTGTTGCTTTAATTTAAAATTATTGTAATATCATATTATATGGTAATAATTATTTTAGAACTAAAGTCACAGCAATGGTGTGTCTACTTTGATTATCAGGTCATCAAAAGTAAGTCAGTTAATATTAACTGTGGTGTTATCACTGTTAGTACTTTTTAACTTTTTTGTTACTTAGTTTTTTCCCACAGGATCATGTTTTAACTGCAGTGGAGAAATCATAAATATTTATTTGACATCATCAGGTGGGATGGGGTCAGAGGGTCTTCCCCTGACATTTTTAAAATCAAATCATTTCTTTTCTGAAGTTTGATCATTTTTACACACAACTTTATAATAATCATAAGGCAGTCTTGTTGAGGTGTTTTTGAAATTTCAGTGTTTTTTTTGGAGCTTATCCCATTTAAATAATCAATTTTAAGTTTAGATTCAATCTTGATGTCTCATAAAAAATATTTCTGATAAAAAAATTGAATGAGAGAGAGAAAGTTGGGGGGGGGGGGGGGCTGACAACTATCACGTCACAGCAGACACGGTAATAAAAAAAACATCCACCTGAACATTTGTGTAAAAATCCCCCACTTAAAAAACAATCCACCTTGCGTTGGGTGTAACGTCTTCCTGTTTCTCTGATCTTTCTGAAGCTTCATCTCTGACACTTCTCCATTCACAGCAGCAGCATGTTTTAAAAGTAAAGTTCATCAAAAAAAATCTGCATTAAAACTTAAAACAGCATCACAAGTGAGCTCACATGAAAAGATGCAGCAGCGTCCTGCTCTCACTACGAGCTGCTGCAGATCACACAGAGGTCACACAGAGGTCACTGGAGGTTCACACATGACACAAAGTTGACAATGTAAAAAACAAGTAATAATAATTATTTCATAGAAAAAAAGAGTCTGGTTGCCAGCCCCTGGACTAGACCTTAAGGTCTTGTCTCACTGGACTTTATTTATGCATCACCTTCTTGCATTTGTGCTGTCTCACGGTGACTCTGGATAAACTGCAGAGATCCACAGCTCAGGTGGGGAGTCTGTTCACATGACAACTTCAGGTCTGCACTGCACAATCTGGCCTTTATGGAGAGGAGAGGTGGCAACAAGAAAGCCATTGTTAAAAGAAAACCATCAGAAGTTCTGTGTGCAGTTTGTCAAAAGCCATGTAAGGGACAAAGCAAACGTGGGAGAAGGTGCACTGCTCAGATGAGACCAAAATTTTACATTTTGGCCTAAATACGAAACACTGTGAGGCAGAAAACTAACCCTGCACATCGCTCTGAACTTACATGGTGGTGGCAGCATCAGTGGCTACGTTAACGTGCAGCCATTAACCCTTGTTAGCAAAAACATGGTAGCGCACAGTCATATAAACAACACCAAAAACCATTAAAAAAAAACAGAACATGCTCATATTCTGTTTTTAAAAAACAAAAAATCACCCCTGGGTTACTCCTTTTCTAACCTGAATACTTGATCTTGTATACGCCTGTCAGGATATCCTCACCAAAAAAGGAACAGATGCCTAAAATCTTTAAAAAGAGACAAATCAAAACAATCCTTCACTCCTTAAATGGGAAACATCAATTTTAATTTGTTTGTTGTTTCAATAGCACAACCAACATGAAGTCTTGCCAATTACTGATGATCACTGCAGGAACTCTTTGTCTACATCTTTCAGAGTCACATATTTTTACAGCTGTTTTCAGAGCAGTGATGGAAGAGAGTGCACAGGCTAACAGTGAGTTCACCTCAGGCCTTACTTTTACATTCATCACAGCTCTGACAGAGAGCCTGAGTGTAAAGTCTGCACAGTAAAGATACACAGATGAATTTGAGAGGATTGGGTCGTTCTTTCAAAATCAAACATCCTTCTGTTTCTATATTTATACATAAGTTAATAATAATATGTTATTAAATTAATCATTGGACAGCACCGGACATACTGTGCGTTCAGAAATGGTCTTCTTCATATCTCAGTAATAATGAAAAGTTATTTCAGTTCCTGTTTCCTTTCTACCATCTCCAACCATTCTGACCTCTCTCCTCTGACCTGACACCTACATTTTGTCCAGAGAACTGCTGCTCACTGGATGTTTGCTCTTTATGTAATCCACCACCATCCAGAGATGATGAGAAAAAAACTAAATGAATAAATAAAATTTCTTGATCAGAGTCCAAGTGGCAGGTATTTGGCTGGGAGGGAAAATTATAGTGGCTACATCTGTACGTTTGTACTGAACTAACTCCATGAAGTTAGAGGAAAGATAAGAGAAACCAAAGACTGCAAACAGACTTTATTTACAATATTTTACAATTATTTGTCTTTCCAAACACCATGATGAATTAGACAGAACACAATATTCTGTATTATTTTGTATAGAGTATATAAACAGAATGCTTAACATTAACAGAGAGGATGAATGTAAAGTTGTAACACAAATGCAAGAAGGTGATGCACCTCCACGTTAAAGCCTCAGACTGTGCAGGAAACCACAGCCCAGCTGTCAATCACCACCAGGGTCTTATCAGGGTGCAGCAGTGGCTGATGGGAGTTGTGAGCAGCAGGCTCTGTCTGATCAGACAGCTGGTCCTGATTCGTCCTCACTTCTCCTGGGGTTCATCAGAGGAAACTCAACATGCTTCTCATGGTGGCTCTGTGCTGCGTGTGCTCAGGTGGGTGTTTTCAGCCAATCAGAGCCCAGTCAGTGAAGCAGCCCCGTCTCAGTGACATGACTGTAGTATGTTATTAAACTGAGGTGTTATGATGGGACCTCATCAACAGGTTTGGTGTTTACAGGTGATGTTTGACTGACCTCCATCTGTCTGTCTGTCCACAGCCCTGGTTACCACGGCAGCAGAGCTCCAACAGGACAGTGTGTCTGTGACCAGGAGAGTCGGAGAGAAAGTCTCCTTCACCTGTGGAGGCACTGACCAGTGTGTTAATAATAATTTGTACTGGATACAGAAAAAAGACACAGACACATTCAGAGTGATTTTGTGGTTTAATAGAGGCAATGGTCAAATGAATAAAGACGTTTATAAACATCCTCAGAAAAACGACTTCAAACCTTTGAAAACAAAGAACACCTGTGAGCTTCAGATTCAGACGGTGAAACCCTCTCATTCAGCCACATATTACTGCTACTGTTTGATACAAGGCTCTGCACAGTGAGAGATGATGTGAGGAGGCTGAACAAAAACCTTCAGATGAACAGGTGTTACAGTAGAGCAGAGAGGCACAGAGCAGAGAGGAATATACCCTCTTTAAACATTATAATCCAGTTAACATTAGTTAAGGGAAGAGTCTCGGCTTAAATCAAACATAGAAAATGTAAATTTACATATGTGAAACAACAATAACTAGAAAAGCACTCAGAGAGCGCAGACCACCGCCAGCGCCACAGTTCTCTCCCATATTGTGATTTTCACAATAATATTAGTCCTACCTTTATTTCATGTAAATATTTAGATTCCTTGACCATGAAATAATACCTTTAGCAATTAGATTCATAATGAGTTCCATTTCAGTTCAGTAGTTATTCATTCATTTTTCGCCATGGTGATACAGATCACTCCCAAAATCAAATTTGTTCCTTGTCCCAATCCAGACATTTCCTGAAAATTTCATCAAAATCCAAATAATGTATGTGTGGCGACGGCAAGAGGGGTGGGGCAAACACACTGCCCCTCCCCTAGATGTGAACTTTTGGTTTCAAAGCAATTTTATTTTTAGCCAGAGAAAGGGAGCCAGACAACGCCACCCTGGGAGTTTCACCCAGGGAAATATTCAAATACAACACTTAAGGCACTCAGGTCCGTTCCACAAAGGAGAGCATGAGACGTGGTTCTTATAAAAATACAAAAATACTTTATTTTCACAAGTCATTAAAATTGATCTCTTTAAAAGAATCACTTGTGCGAAGGGCAGAAAAGGGGCCTAGCAGGGCTGGAGCTTACCAGTGGGAGGCCTGGGGATCACAAGGAGGAGGAGAACCTCAAAGAGGGGAGCACCTGGGTCTGTGACACTCGTGCACACACACACTCACTAGTGAAGAACAAAAAGAAACTCAAAGCCACAGGGTCCACGGCACACAGGGAAAGGACACCGCCACCAGGACACCAGAACCACCACCATATAGCTCCAGTCCTGCAAGGAGAGGGAAAATCAGTGGGGTTGGACACAAATCAAAATATACAATCCCAAAAGAATACAAAAATAGAGATATTTAACTAAGGCCACATGTGGCAGGAAAACAAAGTTAAAGAAATAATTAACCCAAAATTAAGCCTGTGAAAACATTTAACCACAGGAACAATTTAGAAATAAATCCACAATATTACAAATCACTTCAAGAAAGTACCAGAACTCAACTTGCCAAAAATAATTATTAAACAAGACAATTTACCAAAATTGTATTGCAAACAAAAATCCAAAAGTCTAAACAAACAAGAGAATTCTAATTGTAATTAATTGCAAGTTGATAACCAAACCAACAAACAAAAGAAAAATAAATCAAACAGAAAGAAACAAAGGAAATAAATCCTAATGTTAAATCAGGCTGTAAAGGTAACAGAAAATTAAGGTGGGCCAACCCTGCTACGTACACACATTTAAAATGAACGCAGGCCCATCAGATAACAGCACATGCACAATTACCAAAGGCTACACTAAATATCTGCAGCTAAGCCACACCACGCAGAGCACCGCCGAGCCGAGCGCAGCTAAGCCAAGCGGAGTAATGCAGGGTGCAGCCAAGCGCAGAGAAGCGATGTAAGACAGGCACAGCAAAACAAAAGCCAAGATAAGGCGAAATACAGCGAAGCAAAGCAAAGCAAAGCAGCAGTGTTTCAATCGTTCCCACGATCCAGCAGTCTTTAACGGCACACCAGATAACATGCAGGGACGCGGACAGAAGAAGCGACCTGCTCACGTGGCAACGCGAAACCCAGCCAGAGTATTACCGTAGATCGAGCGGCGAGTACCGCTCGAGCTGCTGCGGCACGAGCCGAACTGTTAACCAGTGAAAAAAAACAAATAAATCAGATAAAATCACTGCCCATTAACTGGCACCTCCACCTAGCAGCTAGTACTACATTACCTGTATTATTGCGGTGATAGGTCAATCTACCCGTCCCACGGGATCACATGCAAGGAGATGGCGGGGGAGGAGAGATGAGCTTCAGCTCCACAGATTCAGCGACCAAACAGCTAGCGACAGCAAGAGCGTCCAAACGGGAAACCCTGCAAGCTGTAGCAGAGACTCGCGGATCTAAAAACAAGCCAAAGGCCCAATAAATGCGGTGTCTGAGGATTAGCACAAGGACGGAGGCAGCTGCTGCTACGTTACCTGCACCGGTGCGGCTTGAGGGCGGAAGTGAGGCGGCCGAGGAATGGGCGGACCCCAGAGCCAGAGAGAGAGAGGGACCAGAGGGATGGTGCCTGTCTATATAGAGTCCCCTCATGCGCTGATAGGCTAACGAGTGGAGGCAAGAAACAGTCACACAGGAGCAGAGGTGAGAAAGCACCTCCTGCTACAGTATGGATAGATGAATGAATGTTTTCAGTTCATTTTTTATATATCTTGAAGGCCCTGAAAATAAAAAAGCAGTTTTCTTGATCAGACCCATGAACACACCACTGACGCTGCAGTTGGAGAAACGTGGGTAAAATGTCTTGTCCCTGGACACATGGACCTTTTAAAAGAATAAGCTGAAATACAGGAATAACAGATCCATCAATATCAAAAGCCAATAGGTCACCATTGTCCCTGCTGACTGCTATTATACTGTTACTGTAAAACTTATCTTTGAAGGTGGAAAATTATTTTTGTATTTTTTAATGAGTGAGAGCTGACTTTGAGCTATGTGTAACCGGCTGATCAGCGGTGATGTTCTGCAGCTGGGGCGGAACCAATGATTGGCTCAGCAGTTGTTCCGGGGGAGATAAATTCGGCCGGACATGCAGCTCTGTCCTTGTTTCCTTCCGGGACGGAGCAGGTACGAGCTGTATGTTTGATGATAGCTGTTGTTGTTTTGACTGTGCAGTAATTATATTTTGTCGTTGAAGGGGTTGGTATGGCGGCGTAAGTCTCGGCAGTCGATGTGCTGAGACGGTGAAGCGGAGCCTAGTGTTACGTCTTGAGGTAAGCGCTGGAATGAGGTCTGAACAGCCGAGGTAACAGAAGTTTTAGCTCACACCGCCATTTAGCTCTCTGTTTACGGTGAATTAAGCTCCGTTTCTCTGTTACAGTTTGCCGCTGTTGCCTTGTCTTTCTTGTCTTTGTTAGTTGTCCTTTTCAGTTGTCTTTTCCTTGTCGTTCTTGTTTTTTTTGCATTGTTTTTCTAGCCTTATCTTTCCTTTTTGTCTGTTCCTATCCCCGTTCGTTTCATTGTTAGCTTTTGGTCACCTTAGTTAAGTGATTTCAGTTTTCACTCCTTAAGTATGTTCTTTTGGTCTCCAGGTTAACTTTGGGGTTAGTTTGCAGAGACGCTGCTCAGTTCAGTAACAGTCTGCAGAGACGCTGCTCAGTTCAGTAACAGTTTGCAGGGACGCTGCTCAGTCAGTTAGTTAGCCTTGTATGTCTGTTGGGGTGACTGGGGGGCCAGACCTTTCGTTTGTTTGCATGCCTACTTAGTACTAGTTGTGTTACATTGTTTACGGTCTGACTTACCTGATTCTCCCCATCCATCCAGGGGTGTCTGCTCAATGTGCAACCCAGAGTTAATTTTGTGCCTATTTATTGAATAAAGAAACGTATTTTTTTATATATATATATTGTGATAAAGAAAATAAAGTTTGTATTTATATTTTTCTAACACTGTCTCTGTATTCATTTGTGCACTTGCCTGTGTTATCTTAAAAAGGGGAAACCCTCTGTTGAAGGGTCATAGATTGTGGACAAAATTTAGTATTCTTTAGGTGAAAGTCCTAAGGTGGCGTTGTTGGGTAATTGTAACACCAGAAGTCCCTCACCAGTCCTAACTTGGTCACACTTTTCTGGCGTTGTTGGCAGGATAGTTCACAATCAGAGGCATGTGTAGGTTGTTTTCTTTTTTTTTTTGTTGTGTTTCGATTTATTGGAGGGTTGCACTCGTGTTGAGATTCTGAGAAGTCAGAGGTTGTGAGCTGAGTGTATTTTAGGGAGTATTTTCCTTTCTATTCTTTTCGTTTCCTTTTTTCCCCCCTCTCTAAAGACAAGGCAACAGTGGGCGCATCGTGGGATCTGTTGCTGGTTCCTGTTGACTACGTGGGTGGCTGCTGTCGAGGTGTCCACCATGGCGGAGGAGCTGCAGGCCCTGAGGGAGCAAGTGAAGCAGCTGCAGGCGGACAAGCAGCAACTACAGGAGGAGGCTGCGGCGCAGGCCCAAGCTGGTCCAAGTACCCCAGAGACTATGATGAACACTACCGCCCCTGAACGCATCATCTACCTCCCACGAGAGAGGAAGTGTCCCATGTTTCGGGGACCTCATGGTATTGGAGTAGATGAGTGGGTGGAGGAGGTACAGGCCAGTATGAGGGCTAGACATTTGGGCTCTAATGATCAGGCCAACTTTATATTTGATCATCTAGAGGGTGAAGCTAGGGATGAAATAAAGTATAGGCCACGTACAGACCGTGAGGACCCCGAACGTGTTTTAAGTATTTTAAAGGATCTGTATGGGTGCCCCAAGTCGTATGTGTCTCTGCAGGAGGATTTCTTTTCTAGAAGGCAGTTGGAGGGGGAATCACTTCAGGAGTATTCACACGCCCTGAATTGCTTAATGGAGAAAGTTGTTGCTAATGCCCCCAATAGAATGACTAACTCTGCCGTTCTGCTGCGTGATCAGTTCGTGGAGAATGTTAATAACTCTGATCTTCGCAGGGAATTAAAGAGGTTGGTTCGGCAGAACTCTTCGCTGTCCCTACTTGCTGTGCGTGCTGAGGCAATTAGATGGGAGCGGGAGGGAAGCCCCACACATGGTAAAAGTCATTCTATTTCTCCTTTTTGTGCGATGCAGAGCTCCAGGGTCCAGCGCAGCATAGATTGCCCACCTAGCAGTTCTACTGCCGAACAGCTTGCAGCTTTAACTGCCCTGGTACATAAACAGCAGGAGCAACTTAGCCAGCTTACTGAGGCCCTTACAAAAATGCAGGTTTCTCCAGGCCCCAGACCAAGTCGCTTTAGCAGTGTCATATGTAGACGGTGTCAGCAGGCAGGCCATTATGCCCGTGATTGTGATAATGCCCATGTTTCACCTGGCCCCGCTAACCCTCCTCGTGTTCCCAGAACCCAGGTTGCTGCTGCTCAGTCGGAAACTAGAGCCCCTAGTGTGCAGAGCCCAACATCAGGCGGGGTGATTGGCAGGCTCCACAGACCCCAGCCAGGTAGACGAGGCCCTGATGGCCCGGTTAATTGCCCCTTGTCCCCAGGTGGACATTAATTTCGGCGGGGTGGAGGTTCGGTGCGTGTTAGACACAGGGTCTATGGTATCTACAATCAGGGAGAGTTTCTTTCTACAGCACTTTCAGGATAAGTTAAAGTCTTGTAATTGGTTGCAACTGCAAGCCGCATAAATAGCCTAAAGGATCCCTTATATAGGCTACATGGAGCCTGATGTTGAGGTGTTTGGCAGTTTTCTTCCTAGAAGGGGTGTGTTGGTCGTAAGAGACCCCCCTGGGCATGCTCCCCCACCTGAAGCTCCAGGGATTTTGGGAATGAACATTATTAGAGCTTGTTATGATGTTCTCTTTTCAGAGCATGGCCCCAAGTTGTTTGACCTACCTGCTGTATCCGGTGCCCCTGAGGCGTGGTTGAGAGCCCTCCAGTTGTGCCACCAGGCGGAGGTCAGGACCCCTACTTCCCAGGCAGGGTTAGCGAGGCTTAGGGGTAAGAGGTCAGTGCATATACCTGGGGGCACTACTAAGGTGGTTGCTGCTACCTGTTCAGCGCAGTTTGGGTCTTCTGGCACAGTCCTGGTTGAGCCTTTGGCTTTTGAGCATGTGCTCCCTGAAGGGCTTTTGGTTTCTCCTGCTCTAGTCAAGGTTCATAGAGGCACCGCGTACATCCCTGTTGTTAATGTTGGTGTTACTCCTGTTGTGCTTCATCCTCGTCGTCCTGTAGGGCTTTTGTCACAGGTGGACATCGTGGGCTTACCCCGGGGGGTTAGCGAGGCCAGGTCTGAACAGTCAGGGGGGGTTGCCACCGTAAGCTCGCAACTACGAGGGAGCAGTTCAGTGCAGGAACAGATCAGGGCTCTGGATTTATCTGTTCTTTCTGAGGCAGAGCAGCACAAAGTGAGGGCGCTGTTACTGAGTCATGAGCCAGTGTTCTCTGCATTTGAGGGTGACCTCGGTTGTACTGACCTTATCACGCATGACATTCCGCTTATTGATGATGTACCTGTGCGGCAGCGTTATAGGCGTATCCCTCCGTCCGAGTATGACTCAGTTAAAGCCCACATACACCAGCTGCTAGAGACCCAGGTGATTAGAGAGAGCTGTAGTCCCTATGCTTCCCCCATTGTGCTAGTGAAGAAGAAGGATGGCACCTTGCGTCTTTGTGTGGACTATCGTCAGTTGAATCGTAAGACCAGGAAGGATGCCTTTCCACTCCCTCGCATTGAGGAGTCCTTGGACGCACTTTCTGGGGCAAGGTGGTTCACCACAATGGACTTGGCCAGCGGCTATAATCAGGTACCAGTGACAGAGGGGGACAAAGCAAAGACTGCCTTTTGCACTCCTTTTGGTCTGTTTGAGTTCAACCGGATGCCATTTGGGTTGTGCAATGCACCAGGGACGTTCCAGCGGCTGATGGAGAGGATGTTTGGGGCACAGCATTGTCAGTCTTTACTGTTGTACCTTGATGACATCATTGTCTTTTCTTCCAGTGTGGATGAGCACCTGAGTAGGTTGGATGCTGTTTTGAGCCGCCTGCAGCAGGAGGGACTGAAAGTCAAACTGGAGAAGTGTTCGTTCTTCCAGAAAGAGGTTCGGTACTTGGGCCATCTCATCTCTCAGGATGGCGTCTCCACAGACCCAAGTAAAATCGCTGCTGTAGCCGACTGGCCGCATCCGACCAACGTCACTGAGCTCAGGTCCTTCCTTGGCTTCGCCAGCTACTACAGGCGCTTTGTGGAAGGGTTCGCAAAGCTGGCTGCCCCGCTGCATCGGTTGGTTGCTGAGTTGGCTGGGACAAAGAAACGGAAGGGACAAAGCAGAGGGTTGGGAGCTGGCTGGACTGAAGGCTGCGAGGAAAGTTTCCAGAAGTTGAAGGCCTGCCTAGTAAGTGCCCCCACCTTGGCCTTTGCTGATTTCTCTCTTCCCTTCATTCTAGAGGTCGATGCTAGCCATAGTGGCCTGGGTGCAGTGTTGTCGCAGGAGCAGGGCGGCAGAGTGAGGCCTGTCGCCTTTGCCAGCCGGAGTTTGCACCCAGCAGAAAAGAACTACAGCTCGATGAAACTGGAGTTCCTGGCCATGAAGTGGGCTATGGTAGAGAAGTTCAGAGAGTACCTGTGGGGCCAGTCGTGTGTGGTTTGGACCGATAATAATCCCCTGAGCCATTTGGAGACTGCAAGGTTGGGTGCCACTGAGCAGCGATGGGTCGCTGAACTGTCTGCTTTCAACTACAGTGTTCGCTATCGCCCAGGCCGCATCAACAAAAATGCAGATGCTCTCTCAAGGCAGTCCCAGGCTGGCATCCACAGTGGGCTTGGAGAGGTGCTCCCTGGAACCGCAGTACCTGATGTGCTACAGCAGTCGATCGCCCAGGTTAAGCCAGCAGTTGCAGTGCAGTCTGAAGTGACCGTCCTTCCCTCTCGCACCCCTGCGGACCTGCAAGCGCTCCAGCAAGCAGACCCAGCTATTGGGGCCTTCCTCCACTTCTGGCGTCAGCGTAGGGAACCGAGCCAGGCTGAGAGACAGGGGCTGAGCCCTCAGGTGCGGGGCTGGTCCGCAGTGGGGTCGAGTTGTTCAGGTGGGAGGCCTCCTGTATCGTCGGTTGTTCCGCCCAGATGGTGGGGAGGAGGTCTACCAGCTCCTGCTGCCTGAGAGTCTGAAAGAGGAGGTCCTGATGCAGCTTCACCAGAACCATGGGCACCAGGGTATCGAGCGGACCACTGAGTTGGTGAGACAAAGGTGCTACTGGCCGAGGCTGGACCAGGAGGTGAAGGAGTGGTGTCAGCGATGTGAGCGGTGCACCCTTGCTAAAAGTACACAGCCTAAAGTCAGGGCACCCATGGGACATCTGTTGGCTGCTAAACCCAACCAAGTGCTGGCCATAGACTTTACCCTGCTGGAGCCATCTCAGGATGGAAAAGAGCTCGTTCTGGTGATGACCGACGTCTTTTCAAAGTTTACCCAGGCTGTGCCTACCCGGGACCAGAGAGCAGCAACGGTGGCAGAGGTGCTGGTAAAAGAGTGGTTCTATCGCTACGGGGTGCCAGCCCGCATCCACTCTGATCAGGGAAGGTGTTTTGAGAGTGCTTTGGTTCAGCAGTTGTGCGCCCTGTATGGAGTGAAGAAGTCTCGAACCACACCTTATCATCCACAGGGAAATGGTCAGTGTGAAAGGTTTAATCGGACTTTGCATAACCTGTTGCGCACTCTTCCTCTAGACCAAAAGAGCCACTGGCCAGAGCATCTTCCCCAACTGGTGTTTAACTACAACTCTACTGCTCATCAGTCCACGGGTGAGTCCCCCCACTTTCTCATGTTTGGCCAGCAGCCCAACTTACCTGTAGATTTTCTGCTAGGTCACCTTCCTGAGCCCTCTGAGGGGAGAGTGTCCGACTGGGTGGCTGAGCATCGCTGGAGGCTGGATGTGGCTTTTGATGCTGCCAGGGATCAGATGCAGGCTGCAGCAAGGCGGCGAAAAGAGAGGCATGACCGAGGGTTGCCGGATCAGCCACTGGCAGCAGGTCAACGGGTGTATCTGCGGGACCATGCAGTGCGAGGCCGGAGCAAGATTCAAGATGCATGGGGATCCACAGTTTTCGAGGTGGTGAGGCCACCTGACCCAGGAGGGGTGGTGTACTCCGTTGCCCCAGTTTATGATCGGACCCGTGTGAGGCAAGTGCACCAGACGATGCTGAAGCCAGCCCCGCCCTTTGCTCCTGGACAGGTGCAGACTAGGCCCCTGCACTGTCCAGAAGTGGTATCGACGTCCGAAAGCGAGGAAGAGCCCGTGGACGATGGACTGTGGGTGGTGATGAAAGCACCAGCAGGTAACCAGCCCACTCCTGCTCACCCGACACCTTCTAGGCAGGTGCCTCCAAAGCAGCAGCCAGGGGCGAGTACAGCCAGCTCCCATCCTCACACCCCGAGGGACCCGAGCACCAACACAGTGGTTCCACGCAAGTCGGCCAGGAAGACGGCAGGGCAGCACTCCAATGTGCATCATCTTCCAAGATCAGTGCAGGGGGAAGCTAGTAGGGCTACAGCCTCTCAGGTAATGGGTTCTGGCAGTCTGGGTGCAGGTATCTTTCGCCCCTGGTCTTAATTTTAGTTTGTTTAGTTTTTTTATCAGCGGGCCGCTGATAAAATTTGGGGGGGGTGAATGTAACCGGCTGATCAGCGGTGATGTTCTGCAGCTGGGGCGGAACCAATGATTGGCTCAGCAGTTGTTCCGGGGGAGATAAATTCGGCCGGACATGCAGCTCTGTCCTTGTTTCCTTCCGGGACGGAGCAGGTACGAGCTGTATGTTTGATGATAGCTGTTGTTGTTTTGACTGTGCAGTAATTATATTTTGTCGTTGAAGGGGTTGGTATGGCGGCGTAAGTCTCGACGGGTCGATGTGCTGAGACGGTGAAGCCTAGTGTTACGTGCGGGGTAGCGCTGGAATGAGGTCTGAACAGCCGAGGTAACAGAAGTTTTAGCTCACACCGCCATTTAGCTCTCTGTTTACGGTGAATTAAGCTCCGTTTCTCTGTTACAGTTTGCCGCTGTTGCCTTGTCTTTCTTGTCTTTGTTAGTTGTCCTTTTCAGTTGTCTTTTCCTTGTCGTTCTTGTTTTTTTTGCATTGTTTTTCTAGCCTTATCTTTCCTTTTTGTCTGTTCCTATCCCCGTTCGTTTCATTGTTAGCTTTTGGTCACCTTAGTTAAGTGATTTCAGTTTTCACTCCTTAAGTATGTTCTTTTGGTCTCCAGGTTAACTTTGGGGTTAGTTTGCAGAGACGCTGCTCAGTTTAGTAACAGTCTGCAGAGACGCTGCTCAGTTCAGTAACAGTTTGCAGGGATGCTGCTCAGTCAGTTAGTTAGCCTTGTATGTCTGTTGGGGTGACTGGGGGGCCAGACCTTTCGTTTGTTTGCATGCCTACTTAGTACTAGTTGTGTTACATTGTTTACGGTCTGACTTACCTGATTCTCCCCATCCATCCAGGGGTGTCTGCTCAATGTGCAACCCAGAGTTAATTTTGTGCCTATTTATTGAATAAAGAAACATATTTTTTTATATATATATTGTGATAAAGAAAATAAAGTTTGTATTTATATTTTTCTAACACTGTCTCTGTATTCATTTGTGCACTTGCCTGTGTTATCTTAAAAAGGGGAAACCCTCTGTTGAAGGGTCATAGATTGTGGACAAAATTTAGTATTCTTTAGGTGAAAGTCCTAAGGTGGCGTTGTTGGGTAATTGTAACACCAGAAGTCCCTCACCAGTCCTAACTTGGTCACATATGCTATGCCCCAAAACACACCTATCATTGTGTTTCCATCAGAGATAGGATGAAATATCATTTGGCAATATATCGCGATACAGTATGTGACGAAAGGCATCGAGTTTGAAAAAAAATGGATCGCAAAATTAAGACGTCATGTCCGGGTAATAGCGCATGTGACCAGAAGTGACCACAACAAACATTAGCACCAACTACCTTGCCTCCAAAAAGCCGAATGATGGAGTCGAATGAGGTCGAAATTGAGGACGCTCAGCCTGGATACAAGTCATCTGTCTGGCAGTATTTTGGCTTTTTCATTAAAAAACACGAAGATAGCGAAGACGTGCCTACCGCTCGTTAGCATACACTCTCTCTAACCTCTCTAGGGTTAGAGAGAGTGTTATTGTTTGTGTTTGGCCTGTTAGGCCTTGTGTTTTCCTGTGTGCAACTAAAAACAAAAACAAATAAATTGTAATTACACAGTAATATTTTTTCTTTTTTACTTTTTTGATATTGTATCGTGACCCGGGTATATCGAGGTGCAGCGTATCGTGAGTTTCAGTGTATCCTATCCCTAGTTTCCAAATAGTCTTGTTAGGTATGTAAAGGATAGATGGGTCTTCTTCTTTCTTTTCTTTTTTGGGGGTTTCTTTTGTTTTCTCATTTACTTTGGACTGGTTTTCACGATGGAAAATGAAGTGGGTTAAGCTGTGTTGGTATAACTGTGTTTTCTGATGGACTTGAACGCATCATGCTTGAGGTGTGCCAGGAGTGGACGTCTATCTTCTTTTGTAAGGCGTCATTAGCCATCAGGTAAAATGGGCTGCAGCTGGGAGGTTTTTGGAGACGCCAACGTACAGACGCCTGAGGATTCGACACGGATTCCCACTGAGATAAAACCAGCATTGTCCTTTTGTTTAACCCCCCAACCAAAATACAAAAACTGAACTGAGAAGCCGACTGGGTTCACCGCTCACAGCTACGACGGAGTCCGCCATTTGACTCGCCGCCGACCAGAGCCGTCCTCGCCAGGTGCCCGGCCGAAAGACGTGTGGGTGAGCTTATCCCGCTTCGGTTGTTTCTGCGTGAAAACCAGTCCATTCTTTCTCTAGCTGTCTAGTATCACTTGTACACTTTAGGTTATGGTTAGCTATATGTTTTTTCTGTTTTGTTCTGGACCCGGGTGGGGCTAATCCGTAACAGTCTGTGTGTCCTCTTCCACAGTGCTGTGCAGGCCTGGAAGCTTGAAAAACAAGGTAAAGATCACAAATGAAACAAAACTTCACCAGCTCATAGTGGGTTATGAGATAACAGGAGGAGGCATGTGTAGACAACAGGTTATGTTTCCTACCTGATGGTGATTTGCTGTGGGCATCAACATCATTTCCAATATTCAACTCTGCTTTGAAATGACCCTTAAATCTCAAAACTTTTAAAAAAATCTTTTTAAAGATTAAAAAAAAAATTTAAAGCTTAGATGGCCTAGCATGGAAATGTGCTGATGGTCCACTCTGCAGACGGAGTGAGGCACAGGCTGTGGAAACAGACAGATTGAAGAGACTGGGGCAGATCTGGTGCACATAGACTTTTTCAAGGGCAGGGCTGAAAAGAAAAAAAAAAAGGGCACATACAAGGGCACATAATTGCATTCTTGCCATAGGGCACTAAGTTTCATTTAGTTTTCTAGTGCACTTTAGACATGTTTATATGATGTACAACTTCCACATTCTATCGCCTTAAAACAGACTAACTAGACATACTCCTCAAATTAGTTTGCAGTTAGGATTAGCCTCCACAAGTACTATGTAGATTGAACGTTAGATTAGAACGTTAGAATGTGAAGAACACATGGAGGTAAATAAATAAATATCCCAAGGGGGTCTTGGGTTCTTCATAGTATTTGTTGGTCCTCATGGTTTTCTGGACTGTAGTGTGTTTTCTCCACCCCAGAGGGCAGTTTAGTGTGTTTTGCCAACCAGGGGAGTACAACAACACATGTTTTGGCTCCAAAGAGGGCCCCTTAGTACGTGTTTTTCAACAGCTAGGCCATGAGGGGGGTGCACACCACTGTTTACAGTGTGTATAGACTGCTGCATGGCAGGACATTGAGGAAACTAGGGCATCTGTTTAATTCTGTTTAATTTAGTTTAGTTTTGTTTTTTGAGCTGACTTCATACTATTGTGCATCACAGAGTACACAGACACGCACTCTCTAAACAGCATGAAAATATCATACATATGGTCGTCAAATGACTTTCCAACAATCCATTTAGCACCCACATTTATCAGCACATCTGCTCTTCTGATCTATTTCCACGGGACATTAAACATTCAGCAAATTACCTTTATGTAAGAAGCTCTCTTTCCATGAAACACATGTTTGTTGAATGGCAGGCAGTTGTTCTTAGAGACAAAGCTGGATTATACCTCTATAAAACTCTTCAGACAAAGAAAACCCAGAGAGGAGTAAAAAGGGGATTAATGCTGTCAGGTGCACCACTGACAGACTAGTGGTTCACCAACCCTTTAACCAAGCCTCCCAACTGACTGAGCTAAATAGATCAGAGCAACTGTTTCTACTGTGAATACGAAACACATGTAAATAATACAGTTAATTTAAAAATTAGGAACAAGACTGTGTAATTCTCCACCTGAATCCAGTACTCATATTTGAAAACTTCCTGAAAAAAACAAGAAAAGTAAACGTTATCTAATGTTTAGTGGCATTACATAAGCATCCATTTATAGGCTTAAAGAAATGTCAATGAGTTTACAGCTGAACATTTTTTTTTTAAAGTCGAACATTAGTGTGAATAAACTGCTGTTTTATTATATTTTCTGTCATGTAAATGTGACATAATTATTGCTAATCATTAAGTGAGTTAGAAAACAGATTTTCTTTTCTGACTGAGATGAAAATATACAAAAAAAATGTTATGACTTTAGAAGAAAAAAACTGGAGCATTTGACATAAACATTAATATTCAATTGATTCAAAGAAGGGAGTATGTCAGAGAGACCTGTTAAATGTTTGAAGTTTGATTCCTGTTTATGGAGCAGATGGTTCAGCTGCAGAGGTTTTTGTATCAGAAGATTTCACTGTGGGGGAGCAACGTACTTGAGTTTTATCTCTGGGACCAGACTGTTTGTTTCAGGTAAGAATAAACCTTTTTTTCCATTCAGTTTTCTAAAATAAGACAAAATACTTTTTGTGTTTTTGTTGATCAAGACATAAAATCATTTAGAAATGACCAATTGGATTTTTTCTGCTGTGCAGCAGATATTTATATTTTAAAAAGTCAGACATTAATGTCAGAACTGTCTGTATGCTGTTGGACTGGAATGAGCAAAAATTGTGTTGAAAGAAGAAAAAAGGTGACTCAAAGCAGCAGAAATGTTATTGCATCAGTGTATTTTTAAAATTATAAACATCACACACCGACAAATGGGTTCGATCGGAACTTTCCAGTGAAACTTTCTTCACATCCTTATTTTTTGCTTTGAATAAGGAGAAATTCCAGCTCAAATTAACAAAGAATTAGGAGAACTTACTAATGATGATATTTTTGGGGGGATTTATCAGCACAGCTTTTATTTATAAAAGATCTGTGAAATACTTAAAAGTTTAGAAACTTTGTTCTTGATGAAAGACCTGGATCTGACATAAATGTTGGTCCTGTACTCATGTACAATGATAGTGCGACTGTGAAAGAAAAAAATGATGTTTTCTTATAATCATGTGCAACTTTAATGGACTGGTCTGTTCAAAAAGTAAATTACCAGTTTTATTTCATTTTCTTGAAGACCCTGTCATTCAACAGGTAAATAGATGTCTTCTATCAAATTTAGAAAAACAAAACGGCATGGTCATGAATGTGAATTCATAAAGAAATTAAACAAAATAGTCAAACAGTAATTTCTTGATTTTTTTTTATCATAAAGGCCTAAATATTTCAAAGTTTAAAAACATGATCCCATAGGTTGGTTTCTGTTTCTTTCTGTTTTTAATTCATTATATTGTTTCCCAAGCAGTTTTCAAACAAAGCAGTGAAAATGTGCATCATTATCTAAATATACAAAAGAAAGCAGAGAACATACAGAGCCCCTTTAAAAGCCCTAAAAGACAACTTTATTTTATTATTTTTTTTTTAACAAATGAAGAAAAGTAAAATTGATTTTAAAAAATTTCAAGGAAATAAAACAAAAAAAACCCCATAATGACCCTGTTTACCTATGTTCACCACATTTTTAATGGTCCATAAATGATGAATCACATTTTTGAGTTTAAATCAAACAAACAACAACAACAAAAAAAAAACAACCAGTAGGTTTTTCATTGACTTTCTGTCACGTATATGTCTGATAGCAGAGCTGGTGTTGTGGTTTAACTGGTATTGAATTAATCTGTGTCTTTTTATTCAATGTTGTTCGGTCTTTCTTCCTGACTGTAAAAGTTTATCTGTGCTTTTGAAGACAGGAGAGCAACAAGACAGACGTTGAGGGTTCTTCTGAGAATATTTGAAAGAATGAAATGCGATAAAACTCAGTTTTCATACTGAAATGTATTTAGAAGAAAAACTCATCCTGTGGTTCTGAAGAGGGACACAGGAGGGTGTAAAAACTCCCTCAAACTTCTGAAGGGAGGCTGCTGTCCAAAACATGTGAAGGAGAGCCTTACTCATTCTGCATTTGTCAGAGTGGAGGGGTTCAGCTCAGAAAATGTGTTTTTAAAAATTATAGTTGTATTTTTTATTCTGATGTGTGTGGACACAGATCCTTTCTGCTTGAGCTCCTCGTGTTTCTGAGGGTGTTTTTGGTCTTTAAAGCTGAACCCTGGAGAAATAAAGCACCAAAGGAGCTGATCACACTGAAGCTGTTTGAATTCATGATGCTAAAATGATCAGATTAACAATGACAAGAACAACAAGGAGCATTCTGATTGTCAGCTGCACCTCCATGATGAGGATCTCCTGTTCCACCACATCCCCAAGGTGCTCTGTTGGATTGAGATCTGGTGACTTTGGAGGCCCATGCAGCCTCTGTTTCCTGATCTCAACTGACAGCAGTGGCACCTGGTGTGGTCTTTAGCTGCTGTAGTCTATCTGCTTCAAGACTGGACCTGCTGTGTGCTCAATGATGGTCACCTTGTTGTAATGAGTGTTTTTTTTAAGTTCCTAATGCCATTTTATCATCTTCTACCACTCTGGCTATTC
Source organism: Scarus forsteni (assembly GCA_036419115.1). Lineage (NCBI taxonomy): Eukaryota > Metazoa > Chordata > Actinopteri > Labriformes > Labridae > Scarus > Scarus forsteni. Next base: position 13,716,841 of record JAZDUH010000087.1, on the reverse strand, counting down.
TCCTCTGACAAGACATTTGGGCCCAGAGAACTGCTGCTCACTGGATATTTGCTCTTTTTTAGACCATTCTCTGTAAACTCTACAGATACTGTAGTTGTCATAAAAATCCCAGTAGGTCAGCAGATTCCGACAGATCAGCTGGTCAGGCACCAACAACCATGCCACCAAGTCTCTTAAATTTTCCATGACCTTTTCCTTTGAAACTGAACTTAACTTTTGGAGTGGAGTACGGTGAATATTTTAGGACATTCTCAAGCGTCAAATCCGCAGAAAAACAGACTCAGGTCTAAGACAAAATGGCCTCCTGTCTCAGGAGAAGCTGTCTCAGTGTTTTGAAACACCATTAAATGATGTTTTTGATCAATATATCCATGATATTACGGCGTGTTCATGATTTTCACTGTGTACTCGTCTGAGTTTGACTTCCTGTTAGCTGTCAGATGGTTCAGCTCAGTCATCAGGTATTGCAGCTAATAGAGGGTGTCCTAAAATGTTGACCTTAGTGGTGTTAGAGAGTGTTGGAGAGAGCAGAGCTCCTGTGGTCCTCAGGATCAGACTGACTCAGTATGAGATGATTCTATTTCTATGTCCTGATCTCCAGATGATCCCGTGGGGCCTCCTGTGGTCAGTGTGTTCCTCTCAGCAGCAGCTTCATCCAGAGGTGTGCAGCTGGAGGAGAAGAGCTCCCTGCTGTGTGTGGCCTCCTCCATGTTTCCTCCTTGGGTCAGGTTCTCCTGGAGACGTCGGGGGAAGAGTGGAGGTTCAGAGGAGCCGCTCTCTGCTGATGGACGGACGCTGAACCTCACAGAGTCTGGATGTTCTGCCTCCATCTTACAGATCAAGTCCTCAGAGATCAGCTCGTATGATTACAGCTGCTCCGTGCAGCACGAGGGGGGAAAAGTGGAGGCTCAGCTGCAAACAGGTGATGAATCCTTCATGACTTCAGCTGCTTTTGGTCAACAGAAGCAGGAACTTCATGTTCCAGGAGCTCAATGGTTCCTGTGGCTCAGATGTGCTCTTTCTTTCTAAATGTCCTCGACTGTGTGAAGCAGACTTCTGATGTTTTTGAGAGAAGATGACACAGCTCATCCACTTACATATTGTTGCGCGTCCATAAATACCTTCGGTCACCGTTGCCGTCGCTTGGTGATGTCACGTCCGCTCGAGTTTCACCGCAATCATATCATATATCATATCATAGGATGTATAAGTGGACATTATTTCAGCTGTACCCTTTTTATTCACTTATCAACCACAAAACACTGCAGCTGATGCCCTGCAGCAGCATTATGGGAGAGATTCCCGCGGTCCATCTGGGTGGAACTCCTCACTGACTAATGTTTCCATGTCACGGACATGGATTGTTACTCTGTAGTCCGGATGAATAACTTTCTGTCTGGGGTACTGTCACACGTGCACACACCTGCTGATTGATCAACTTTTTTTACGTTCACATCGCGCAACAAACTATGTGGTAGTGTGAAAAGTGGCTGTCGCATCGTGGGAGGGTTAGCCCAGCCCCATCACGGCTGTACATGGACTTTGCGTGGAGAGTGATTGCAGAGGTAGTACAAGTAGCATCTAGTGTGAACGCAGCATAAGGCCGCTGAACACCTTCTGTTGAAAAGCTCCTTTTGTATCTGCAGCTCTTGAGCTTTAACTCTGTGATTTTGTCAAAGAGAAAAAATCTGACATCTGATTTTTACTTTTTTTTCAGCCTTAGAAGTTCCTACCCTCCCACCACCTCAAACATCTCCACCAACATCAGCTCCACCTTCAACTACGCCATCACTCCCATCTTCTCCACCTGTAACATCAGCTCCACCGTCTCCTCCACCTGTGCCATCACTCCCACCATGTCCTCCGCCTGTGCCATCACTCCCACCATGTACTCCTCCTCCTCCTCCGTCCCCCTCCCTCCCGTCCCCGTTCCAGGTGAAGCTGCTCCTGCTGCTCTACACGGTGCTGATCCTGAAGAGTCTGGTGTACTGCTGTGGACTCTTCCTGATGACCGTCCTCAGGAACAAGAGACCGTCCACAAACTGAAGACCTGCTGAGGGACCATCATCATCAAACATTCATCTCATTTATCACTTTAATCATTCATTAAACATGTAAATAATGATTTTATGAAGGTACAATCTTTTTGATTACATTTTTGTATAATCTTAAGTAGACACATAGTTAACAATAATCTGTACCACTGACGGCTCTGACATTTTTTTTTTTATTTCTGATTGTTTTTTACATCAGAAATGGAGAAAGTTGATCAGTGATTCAGATGTATGTTTTTAAGTAAATGTTTTGACCATTAAAATGAACATTCTGATTAATATTGAGAATTCAACATGAATATTAACTGGATTTTAGAGGCTTATTTCCCTCTTGGTGTCACAGAGAGACTTAAACTTTCCCCTCTTTCCTGGACTGAGACTTGGCTGGACCATGACTGGACCATGCTGGACCTGCTCACCCTCATGTCTGAAATGAGACCCCCTGTGTTGTTACTCTGATAAGGCCAAAGGTTGAAGCCCACAGTATCTGTTAGGAAAGCTGAATGTTGTAAATAGTGAATTATTTGTTCTACTTATTTTTATATTTTTCACATTTTAGACTATATTGAATTAGAACTGTATTTTATACAAAGTGTTTTTTTTCTGCTGGCGGTAATTTAAGGTATTAAAATTCTGACTCACACAAAAATCCTAAACTAATAAATACAAAACGATTGAACTGTTCAATGAAAAAGTAACAAAGCAACGTCCGTTCACACTGATTCATTTTACAAACAGTTACAGAAAAGAAAATACATATTGACTTCACCCTATAACGCCAATTGTATCAAATTTGATACATGCTTTTATAATGCCTCTATCCACTCAATATGATCAACAAATTATAAAAAGAAATCTGAATACAATCAGATAAATGATAAAAATGTCCTCAAATGGATTATCAGTTACCAAAAACACCTAATGTATCAAATGAGATACAAAAAATCTATAAGTTGAATTTTATGGATATTTTGATTTTTGTAGGATTTTAGCAGAAAGTGAAATAAAAATTAATCTCCAAAAAATTAGAATGTTCTGGCTATAATCTACGGTCTTGGGCCTTAAAGGGTTAAAATAAAAAAAAATCAAACAAATAAATTAATGGATGAATTTAACTGTTGGCCTTGGAAAATAAAAGAAAAAGAAATCTGTTATTCTTTGAGGTATCGACACATATATGTAAAATATCAAGGCTTCTCTCGACCGCTCTTGACAACAGTTGATCTAAGTTGAATCCTAATTGCATTAAATTTTATTTAATTACATTAAATTAGTGTAGAATAATATAGCTATTTGTATTTGCTCTCTTTAAGGAAAAATACTTGGAGATGGTCATAGTTTATGCCAAAAAAGTTACATTTTGTGACGGGGAGGATAGAGCCCTCTAAAAATTGGACTATTGGACAGAAATATTAATCTGGTAAATTAAATGATTATAACTCAGACAAAAAAAATATTGAAACATCAGGACCTGTCAATTCCATGTCTTATGCTTTTTCTTCATGTATTTATTTTTTTATAATACTGAAAGAAATTGCAATTGATTTTAATGTTAAGAAAAAGCAACTTTAGTATAATAAGAAAAAAAAAATCAGAGATTTTTATCCCCAGAAACTCAATTTTTTTTTAAAAGTTTAAATATTTAAAATCTAAATATATGATTTTAAATTATGTTTTCAAGTGTGATCACATGCTGGTATCATAAAAAATAATAAAATATAATAAAATATTTATATATAAAATTTATATATCAGTCAAAACTGAGAATTATTATCTATAAATCCATGTGCTGAGATAATGTCAGTGCTGATTATGTGAGCTGTGAGCTGCTCTCTTCATCAGAGTTTGTCGGCTCAGTAAACTTCAGGTGAAGACAAGAACAACACAAACACATGAAGAACATTCACATCACTTTATTCTGTCTCATCAAATGTTACAGTCTGGGCCTCAGATCAAACCTCTGAGCAGAGGGTTAAATACTGATTTATTTGATTTATTCAGTGTTTTAAGGACAGTTCAGCTGAATCAACACATCAGCTCAAGCATCAGTGTAAATGTGTTGAATGATCCCAAAAGCTTCATTTAATCTGCTGTCCTGAGGCAGAGAAAACAAAAGCATCAAACTGTGTCTCAGTCCTAAAAGACAAACAACAAAGTGACTTTAACTGTAACAAACATGTTTAAAGGCTCATCAGAGCCGAACAATCAGGAGGACGTCTGATCAACATGCTTTAACTTCACAAACTCAGACTGTTGTCCAGAGATCCTGAGCACTGTGACATCATCACACCGCTGAACAAGTCCAGAAATGAGCTGAAACGTCACCAGAAACTCATGAAACCTGCTTTATGGAGACAAAGAGGATCAAATCAAAACATGGATCCATGTTTGAGACGTTAGAGGAGTGAATGAGAGCAGAGTTTATTACTGCAGACTGTCTCAGACCGAGTTTTAATTCAAGGAGCTCCGAGAAGAAAAGACTGATTATTGTCTGCTGTGCTTTACAAACCACACTAACTAAATAACAAGCACATGTATATGTATATATACTTTTTCTGGGAAAGTGGCTACATTTTTAACCTGCTTTTTGAATGTATTTTTCTAATCAGCGTTCTGTAAAAAAAACAGTCAAAGTTTAGTTAAAAAAAATATGGCAGCTGATGTTATTTGTATAAAATAAAAAAAATAAAAAACAGAGCATGTTAAAAAAAAATACAAATAAAAATACAGTGTAATTATTAAACAACTGTAAATGTTGGCCTATTTCTAAAACACAAGACTAAGCGTGAGCAAAATTAAAGTCAAAGTAGTTTAAAAAAACACATCTGTGCAATTAATTACTTGATTTTTTTTATGCTGAAACTTTTAGTGTACACAACAGGCAACTATTTAATGTTAACAAAACAACAAAAACCATAGAAAATTTGAGGTTAAGTAGTTGTTTTATAATAGTATTTTCCCTCTTGTTTTGATTATTATGATATTTATTTTTTTTTTTTTTTTACAAATGTTGCACTGTAACCCAGTTAAAAGTTACATTTCATTTTAGAATCATAGATGTTAGCACTGTATTTCTTTCTCTTTTTTCTTGCTGTTGCTGTTGTCTTGTTTAGTCCATTTATGCCCTCACTTTACTTTTGTCAATGTTGATGTGCTCTTTATTAATTTGCACTTCATCAGCTCATCATGAAAAACCATGCATTTGAGGTTAGCTACATGTTTAAATGTATTAAACTATTCTCCTCCTTAATTTTTTATTGTTTTTAAAGTTTTCACAAATTCCTGATAAATTATATATTTCTTTTTACAAGTAAGGGCTATAAACTTCTTTTCCTGACGCAGTTTTTGTTTTTAGCTGTCACTATTTTCCTTGGTGTAATTGTTCTTCCATTTATTGTGACTATGTATTTTTCCATTTATTCACTTTGCACTGCACTCCACCAACGATTAATGAAAAAATAAAAAAATAAAATAACACAAATAAAATAAAGACTGTAAACATACAGGTGTTTCTCTTTTTGTAAAAAGCTCCTGATTCGACTTTGCTGAAAACTCTGAGCTGATGTGTGAACTCCTTGAATGTTTTCTAATGATTCTTCTTGTTAGTGTCACAGCAGAGAGTCCGAGCAGAGCAGTTTTCTCACACAGAGAAATATCAGAGCAAATACCTGAGCAGGCCTCACAACACGCTCAAGTTCCTGGAACAAGCATCAAACCCTCCAGAGGTTGAACCTGTGCTCGTGTGTGGATGAGAAGAAGCTCGGTGTCAGCAGAGAGGAACCCACGGAGCTCATCTCCTGCAGACGCTGAGAAAGTGTTGAAGAAATCCTCCAAAGCAGGAGAAGACAAAGACAAAGAGCTGATGTGAGCAGAAGGTCTCCTCTGCTCTCAGTCAGAGCTGTGAGCCTGAAGGACATCTCATCTCAACAGGGTTTGAAAATCATTTCATCAGCTCACTGTTTCTGTGAGTGAGGCGCCAAAGATTTAACACAGCACTAATGAAACCTCTTTATTCACACACAGACTCAAGAAAACCATCATGGTAATAAAAACAAAGAATTCAAGATTTACAACATTCAGCTCCACTGAGGTTGATTTTTCATTTTCTCTTCAAAAAACAAAAACATAATTATATTAATTGTTTATCTCTTTGGGGTCATGTTTGTCAAACCCTTAGAATGCACAGGGAGAACATACAACTTGACAGACCCAAAGATCAAACCATCAACCATTTTATTTTTAAGGTAGATGATCCACCTCTGAAATTAATGAATACAATTAATTTATCTGGATATTAAGAGGTCAACATCTTTTAAATTACCAATATATTTTTTCTCCATCAACAAAATAAGTTGTGGAGTTGTTTTTAATTATTCATTGATTGTAAAATTAAATAAAAGTAATAAAAATAAATGGGACAAACAGGTCCTGATGTTTCATCGTCTCAGAAATCATTGACGATTTTTTCTTTTGGCCCAGTTATAATCATTTCTGTCTTACTATATCGTTAAGTCTGTCAGATGGTCTGTTTTTTTGAGTTCACCCCTGAATGTAATTATACCTGTTTTGTTGTTTTACTATGATCAACTAACCATATTTCTCTTTCTTCAAAACATGCAAATAAAAAAGGCTCAATTAAATGACATTACATAATCAAATTAACAAGACATTTTTTCAGAAAAGTGTATTGTTGAGACAGGTCAGGAGAAATCCTCAATATACTCCTAATTTATGTTGATCGCCATAAAAAGAAAGTTTGTTTTTTCTTTTCTTTGTCTTTTTTTGTAGACAAGGATGAGGGTTAAACATCCAAGCAGCGACTGACCCTTCAGGCCACAGAGAGGGGGCGATGGAGAGTCATGTGGACTTTTTGTTTGTGCAGAGAAGTTCTCCACAACATGGAGGAGACATGTAAACACAGCAAAGGGTAAATGAAACTCTGAAAGCAGAACACATTGTGACTGATGGTTAATGTTATTTCATTTTTAATTTGTTCATTTTTCTCATAACTGAATGATAGTTTTAATAATAAATGTGCTCTATCAGAGGCAGATTACAAACATTAAACATATATTCTATTTGTATTGTAATAATGGCTGAAACATCTGTTCAGAAAAATTACATTAACTGTTATGACTGCACATCAACACCACAAAAGAATTTACAAGACTTAATATGAAGAAGACAGAGAGCAAAATAAGAACTGATCGACCTTTTTCTATAAACTGTGACCACAGAATGCTGTTGAGGATGTTGTACTTTCATAAAAATCATTATTTACATGTTTAATGAATGATTAAAGTGATAAATGAGATGAATGTTTGATGATGATGGTCCCTCAGCAGGTCTTCAGTTTGTGGACGGTCTCTTGTTCCTGAGGACGGTCATCAGGAAGAGTCCACAGCAGTACACCAGACTCTTCAGGATCAGCACCGTGTAGAGCAGCAGGAGCAGCTTCACCTGGAACGGGGACGGGACGGAGGGGGACGGAGGAGGAGGAGGAGGAGACAGTGGGAGTGATGGCGGAGCTGATGTTACAGGTGGAGATGAAGGTGGAGCTGATGTTGGTGGTGATGTTTGAGGTGGTGGGAGGGTAGAAACTTCTAAGACTGAAAAAAAGTAAAAATCAGATGTCAGATTTTTTTCTCTTTGACAAAATCACAGAGTTAAAGCTCAAGAGCTGCAGATACAAAAGGAGCTTTTCAACAGAAGGTGTTCAGAGGCCTAAGTCTGTCCAGAAACTAGAGCTGGTGAAACAGAAACTAAAATGTAAAAACATGAAGCTCTGCTCAGACGTGCTCTGAAGGTTAGAGCGGGTGAAGATGCCCCCTGTGAGTGTGGAGCCTAAATCAGTGTGGATGGTTCAATAGAGCACAGTCATAAACAGCAGCAGATAAACCTCCTCCATGCTAACAGGCTAACTGATGTAGCACCAATGATGATGTCAGCATGTCCGTCTCTTATTAAAGTGTCATCGTTGTTGGATGAGCTGTGTCATCTTCTCTGTGACTCAAAAACATCAGAAGTCTGCTTCACACAGTCGAGGACATTTAGAAAGAAAGAGCACATCTGAGCCACAGGAACCATTGAGCTCCTGGAACATGAAGTTCCTGCTTCTGTTGACCAAAAGCAGCTGAAGTCATGAAGGATTCATCACCTGTTTGCAGCTGAGCCTCCACTGTTCCCCCCTCGTGCTGCACGGAGCAGTTGTAATCATACGAGCTGATCTCTGAGGACTTGATCCGTAAGATGGAGGCGTAGCATCGAGACTCGTTGAGCTTCAGCATCGGTTCATTAGTAGGGACCTGTCGTGGTGAACCTCCACTCTTCCACTGACGACTCCAGGAGAACCTGACCGAAGAAAGAAAGACAGAGGAGGCCACACACAGCAGGGAGCTCTTCTCCTCCAGCTGCACACCTCTGGATGAAGCTGCTGCTGAGAGGAACACACTGACCACAGGAGGCCCCACGGGATCATCTGGAGATCAGGACATAGAAATAGAATCATCTCACACTGAGTCAGTCTGATCCTGAGGACCACAGGAGCTCTGCTCTCTCCAACACTCTCTAACACCACTACAGTCAACATTTTAGGACATCCTCTATTAGCTGCTACCAGACCACTGAGCTAAACCATCTGACAGCTAACAGGAAGTCAAACTCAGACGAGTACACAGTGAAAATCATGAACATGTTGTATTATCATGGATATGTTGATCAAAAAACATCATTTAATGGTGTTTCAAAACACTGAGACAGCTTCTTCTGGACAGGAGGCCATTTTGTCTGAGACCCAGGTTTGTTTTGGAGGAGAGATTGAAATGGTCACTGCGCCTCACCCGCAGCACATTTAAAGGCAAGGAGAGGCGTTCATTTGGTTGGTGGAGAAACACTGGCTGTGTTAAATCCACTCATGCCTTCTCCCCCCCCCTCATGCTAGTAGGAAGGACAGCGTGGATGTGGCTCTGTGCGCCCCGGTGGGCTATGCACGAAACTTGCAAAGAGCGCTGGACACACCTCGTCAGCGCAGCGCAGGGCAGGTGCGCTGAGCCTGCGCCAGGTCTACAAAATTAGAGCCCTAAGTTTTACAGCACTTTGTTCTTTCAAATATTTTCATTCACAGCTTACAAGAGCCTTCAACCTCTCTCTCTTGTTGCTCTCATGTCTTCAAAAGCACGGATAAACTCTTAAGATCAGAAAGAAAGACCAAACAACATTAAATCTAAAGTCACAGATTAATTCAATTCCAGTTAGAACACGACACCAGCTCTGTTATCAGAAAATACAAGTGACAGAAAGACAATGACAAACCTCCTGGTTGTTTCTTTTTGATTTAGAACTTCAAAATGTGATATACCATTTTAGGATCATTTAAAATGTGATGACTTGGTAAAAACAGGGTCTTCATGTTATTCTTATTTCATATAATTTTGTTTTTCTTTATTTGTCAGAAAGTAACATTGTCTTGTTAGGTTCTGAATTCGGGCTCAGTCTGGTCGGTATTTTATGTTCTCTAGCCTTTAGAAGTTATGATGAATAGTTTCACTTCTTTGTTAAAAAACTTCTTGGGAAAAATATAGTGAAATAAAAAACAGAGACAACGATGCCATCATTTAAACTTTGAAATATTTTGGCTTTTCAATATGAATAAATTAAATTACTGTTAATTTATTTTATACTTTCATAATCTATGTTCATGACCATGCTATTAACTTATTTTTCCATATCTAAAGACATTTGTTTGTCTGCTTGATTACAGGGGATTTTAAAAAAAATGCCATTTAGGTTTTAAACAGATTACAGTCTCTGTTAAAGGTCTATGATTAAGATAATTTTGATTTTTTTTTCAAAGTCCCACTTTCATCATTGTACATGATAATACAAACAACATTTATGTCAAAACCAGGTCTTTTGTCATGAATAAAGCTTTAAAATGTTCAAGGCAGTTCAAAGTTCTTAAAATTGAAAGTTGTGCTGATAGTTGTTCTGTCAAGTTTTCTAATTATGTTAAGATTTCAGGATAATCTTTTTGTTGATGCTCAATAAATAATCTTTAAGTTTTTTTAAAGAAGAGGGTGATTTTGTTTTTTATTCAGATGAAATGTAAAGACAATTGTCCTTTGACTGCTTATGAATCCATTGTATTTCTTCTTATTTAGAACAAAAAAATGAGAATGAAGAAAAAGGTTCCACTAAAAAGTTGATATTTTGCCTGGTTGTCAGTGTTTGTTACGTATAATCTAAAGTACTGCATAACATTTCTGCCTCTTTAAGTCACTGTTTTCTTAATATAGCAACATTGTTTATTCATTACAGTCCAACAACATACAGACAATTCTGTCTGACATTAATGACTGACTTGTTCATAACATAAATACCTGCTGTACAGCAGAAAAATCAAATCGTTTGCAAAGGATTTAATGTCTTGATCAGCAAAATACAAAGCGTATTTAAAGTCTTCATTTTAGAAAACTATATTAAATAAATGTTTATTCTTACCTGAAACAAGCAGTCTGGTTCCAGAGCCAAAGATCAAGTAACTCCATCCTCACAGTGAAATCCTCTCATACAAAAACCTCTGCAGCTGAACCATCTGCTCCATAAACCACAATCAAACATAAAACAGGTCTCTCTGATCCTCTCTCTGTTATATTTTTAAAAGAAGTACTATATATTTTTGATATGCAGTAAAGGGATTCATTTGATTTAAAGAGCATTGTTTCATCTATTGTTCAATTTGTTTTATACATGTTGATATTATGAAAAGTGGCCCCTGCTAATCAATGTGCCTGTGTGACATTTGACATGTTGTGCACTTGCTGACTGACTTGTTTTAGGGTTTGCCTTGGGAAAATAAATGGATCTAAAATGCTATAATACTTTGGGGAAACCCTAATTACATCACATTAAAAAATATCGATATATATCAAGTATCGCCATTTAGCTAAAAAACAGAGAGATGACTTTTAAATGTATTATTTTGGGAGGGCATTTTGTGCTTTCACTGATAGGAGAGAGACAGCGGACAGGCCCGCGAAAGGAGGCGAGAGAGCAGGGGAAGACACTCTGCAAACCGGTCACAGGTGGGACCGGCAAAAGCAAGGACACGGGGCACCCGGCCGCCAACCACTCCGCCAAACCAGCACCCCAGAGAGATGACTTTTAGTCCATATCGCCCAGCCCTAGTCTGAGCATCAACAGTAATGACTGAGTGTGAATAGAAGACTAATGTTGAGATAATTTGTTAGTTATTAATGAACATTTATTTAAAGGGATACATCAAAATTTTTGAGTGGGACAGTGGCGCAGCAGGTAGTGCACAAGCCTCACAGCAAGTAGGTTGTCAGTTCAATCCCCAGGTCAGGCAGGGCCTGTCTGTGTGCAGTTTGCATGTTCTTCCTGTGCATTCATGGGTTGTCTCCAGGCATTTTAGGTTCCTCCCTCGGATCAAAAACATGCTCTTTTAGCCCTTTTCACTCTGCGTTACAGCAACTATCCTGAAAACCACCTCCCTCCCTTTGTGCAAAGGTAGAGCTGTGTTGTAAAGCTCCTCCTCTGTTTGCTTAGACCTGCAAGCAGCTGCAAAGCCTGATATTTCTAGGTTCTGTCCATTCTTTAATGTAATTGGCTGCTGCCAGGTGGCTGCTGCCAGAAAGTTCAACATGCTGGACTCCAAGCAGCAGGGCAGAAGCTGCACGTTTTCATGTCAGTGGCAACTGCTTCCAGTCTGTCTGTTGGCTCTTATCAAAATGCCTGAAGGTGGCATGTTGCCGTGTGGCCATGTGAAAGGGGCATTAAGTGAGTGGTGACCCCAAACTGAACTTACATAGGTATGAGTGCGAGAGTGACTGGTCGCCCAATGTCACCTGGGAAAAACTCCAACCCCTGTGACCCCTGAAGGAAAATGAATGAATGTTAACATTTTCTTTGTTTCCTTGTCTTGCCTTACTCCGGAGTCCATGACAAGCAGATGGACTCCATTCTCTCAACTGTGTGCACAATAACAAAGAAGAGACGGGGAGAGCTTGCGGTCAGCTACCTTGCTTAGCTCAAACACTGAGAGTCAGTAGGTAGAGTTACCCTGCCTCTGCCTACAGTAATCGGATAAACTCTTCAGCAACTCTAAATGGTCCTGTGGGCTTGTTGTGACTCTCTTGTTTTACATTATATTTTAAAGTTATCTAATTGAAGGATAATATTAGCACTTTATGTAATTTTCAGAAGAAATGCAAAGAGGAAACTAAACCCCAGGGTGCATACACAAACCACAACGGATTTGTTTGTTCTGTTGACCAGGGTGAAGGCTTTTCTGTTTTTTATCTGAGGCAACAATTAAGAATCACTGGCTAGCTTTATTAGCAACAACAAGCAAACTGAAATAGGCTGTTTATCAGCTGATCAAAAGTTTAAGATCACAGGCTATTAAAGCCAAAATCTACTCAAAATGTTCATTTTCTGTCAGGCATTCACACGGTCATGCCATCCTGATGGCTAAAGCTAAGAAGCTTTCTCTTCTTGAACGTGGTCGGATCGTCGAGCTGCATAAGCAAGACCTCTCGCAGAGTGCCATTGCTGCTGAGGTTGGACGTAGTAAGACAGTCATTCTACATTTTTAGAAAGATCCTGAGCATTATGGAACAAAAAATTCAAGTGGTAGACCCAAAAAAATACACCTACGCTGAGCCAGAGGATTCGATTGGCTGTCCGTCAAGACACAGGGCGGTCCTCGACCCAAATTAAGGCCCTTACTGGTGCAGACTGCAGCGCAATAACCATCAGACGGCATCTGCAGGAAAAGGGTTTCAAAAACAAAAAATTAATTCAAAGACCTTGTTTCCTTCAACGCCACAAAACTGCCCGTTTAGACTTTGCCAGGGAGCATCAAACATGGGACACTGAAAGGTGGAAAAAAGTTTTATTCTCTGAAAAAATGTAACCTTGACGGTCCAGATGGCTTCAACATTACTGGCATGACAAGGAGATCCCACCTGAGATGTTTTCTACCCGGCACAGTAGAGGGGGGTCCATCATGATCTGGGTGCTTTTTAATTCAGTGAACACTGGAGCTTCAGGTGGTGCAGGGTTGTCAAACGGCGGCTGGTTACGTGCAGATGTTGCAGTGGGCATCCCTCATGACTGAGGGCCCTCGTCTGTGTGGTAACAGCTGGGTTTTTCAACAGGACAACGCTGCAGTTCACAATGCTCGCTTGACCAAGGACTTCTTCAGGGAGAATAACATCACTCTTTTGGACCATCCCGCATGTTCCCCTGATTTAAATCCCATAGAGAACATTTGGGGATGGATGGCAAGGGAAGTTTATAAAAATGGCCATCAGTTCCAGACAGTTGATGCCCTTCATGAAGCCATCTTCACCACTTGGAGCAATGTTCCCAAAAGCTTCCTGGAAACACTCTCATCAAGCATGCCCAAACCAATTTTTGAAGTGATTAACAAGAACGGTGGAGCTACTCATTACTGAGTCCTGCTGAGAAACATTTTTGTTCTGGTTTGGAGAGTTTTTTGTAATTTTTTGAGCGATGGTCTTAAACTTTTGATCAGTTGATAAACAGCCTATTTCAGTTTACTTGTTGTTTTCAATAAATTACTTTTTCAAAGTGTTTTTTGTCACACTCCCCCTTCTTGCTTTTGCATATTGTAGCTCTATTTAAAACCTCATTAAGGTCCAAATGTGAAAAATGCATATTCTAGCAATTTTTTAACTGGTCTTAAGATTTTGATCAGGTCTGTAACTTCACATTTTCTCGCATGTGGACAGGGTCGACATGGGGGGGGGGGACACATCCAGAATAGAGAAACCAGTTCTGTGGTTGGATATAACTTTTTTTTTTCAATTTAAATGAATATTTGAATCTGTAATAATAAACTGCTACTGAATTCCAATTTCCCTGAGGAAGGTTTTACTAGGGCAGGGGTGTCCAAACTGTCGCCCGGGCACCAAATGCAGCCCGCTGCCCATTTTGAATTGGCCCTGATACAGTTGAGGAATCAAGACATTTTGATCACAGCAGCACAAACATCAATCAAGCACATTTTCTGCCATATTTACTTTGTTACAAGGTCTCATTTACAAATTATACTGCAATATTCATCTTCAAGCACCAACATTCTTGCAGTTTAGTCTTGTTGTCTGTCTGAAAGTGAAGACAAGATGTCAGTGTCTCCCATGTCTGCTGCTCAAAAGGTCTCGTCTGTACTAGGTGTGAATCTAGTCCGGGGTTACAAGGGCCCCTTGACAGGTGATAACCCACCCATAAATCTATAAACTTTAACTTCAGTTCACTAAAAGTGAGATGCAGAAAGTGGTTTAGTTGTCCATGTATTCCTCTTTATGCGGCCCTCGATGTAAGAAGTTTAGACACCCCTGTCCTAGGGGATAAATAAAGTCTGATCTGATCTAATCTAATCTAATCTAATCTAATCTAATCATTGACAGAATAACAGGGGAGAACAGCGGCAGCAAAGTTGGACTGAAAAAAGGTTGCACTTGTCAGGCTAACTGGAAAATAAAATACACATGGACAGCAATAATGCTTCAAAAGTAAGTTAGTTTTCAAGGTTTGAACTACAACTGAAAACATTAGTATTTCCAATCAAACCACCTGATCAAGATTCTTTGAAAGTTTTTGTGTGGGATGGTTTGTCGAGCAGGGCCAGAGCACTTTAAAGATATCAAGGTACAAAAAGTAGATTCTTTCTTGGTGCTCTATTGGTCGTTTTGAATAACTTTGGTGTTTTGCTTGCAGTGGTGTAAAGGAACAAAGTAATAGTACTTAGTTACAGTACTTAAGTATGTTTTGGGAGTATCTATACTTTACTTGAGTTTATATGTTTTTTGCAACTTTCACTTTTACTTCACTACATTAAAAATCAAAAAATGATACTTTTACTCCATTACATTTAAATTGTCAACTTAGTTACTCGCTACATAATAAAATGTGAATATAAATTACACTTATTTTCACATTTTATTTTGAAGAGGATCGTACGGACTGTTCGTGCTTTTGAGTGAAGCTGAACACACCTCTGCCTGCCTCTACAGCCTGTGAACGACTGTTTGGGATTGCAGGACTTGTATTCAGCCCCCGAAGAACATGACTGAACTCATGCAATTTTGAAAATCAACTTCTGCTATAGATGAACCCCAAGTTTGTGGACTTTACGTGAGGGAGGAATGGAGAGAGGAAGTGAAGGGAGCTGAGGGAGGGAGGAAGAGTTAAACTTAATAAAGTTTGGGAGAGCAACAAAAATTTCTACCTGTTCTCTTTGTTTGTACTTTTACTTTTAATACTTAAGTACATTTAATAGTAGCTACTTTAAGACTTTTACTTAAGTGATTTTTTAATGAGTGACTTTCACTTTTAGTTGAGTATATTTTATATAAGATATCTTTACTTTTACTCAAGTATGGGTTTCAAGGACTTTTTACACCACTGTTTGCTTGAGATATTTATAAGAGCAAGATAAATCAAAAACGTCTCAACAAATTTAAATTAGAAATTGTGTCTCATATATACACCTTCGCCAATCTGGTTCACCCGGATCTGATTGTATTTCGGATCGGATTGCAAGAGGTAGTCTACGCCGAGTGGCATCCGCTCCATGCTTCATGTAAACGGCTGAGTGGAGCGGATTGGGTTGATAGAGAGGATTGTTCGGTCTGCGCAGGCTCTTTGTAGTACGCAAGAGGCATGTAGTGACGTACGCAGAGCGTGTCCAAACAAACGTGGCGAACAGACAGAAGAACTGGACGGTGGAGGAAACAAACTTTTTAATAGAAACCCTGCGAGAGTTTAAAATTGTTGATATAAATGGAACCAGAACTCAATAAGCGTCCCCAACAAAACATGACGTCGATACATCTTTCTAGAGGTAAACAGGAAGCAGGAAGTGCACCTCTTCTTCTCTTACACATTTGTAGGTAGTGGCAGAGTGACCTTCTGTGCATGTCAAAAAAACAACACTGACAAGATCGGCACAGAAGGACCCAAACGCAAGACTCAGCAAAAAAAGGCTCTTTAATCAAAAAACTCAAAGAACAAAAAATCACAGCAACGCTGGCAACTAAAGTCATATGAGCAAAAAACACAAAAGGCAGTTTCTTCATCACCTGAAGCTCAAACAAGGACATGGACATGAGACAACACAATCTGGCACAAGACAAGGGGAGACACAGACTTTTATACATGAGGTAATGGGGCACAGGTGGAAACAATGAGGGGTGGAGCTCACAATCACAACGGCGGGAAAACATGAGGGCAGGAAGTGAAGTTACCTGAAACTAGAGGAGAATGGTGACTACAAAATAAAAGCTGACAAGACAATACAAAAGACACAGAATTAAAAGGTGAAAACTTAACATGACTGATGAGACATGACAGTACCCCCCCTTCTAGGGACGGCTCTGGACGGCCCAGGGTTTCCAGCCTGGTAGAAGTCTTTGATCAGGTTTTTGTCGATAATAAAGCTTGCTGGAATCCATGACCTCTCTTCAGGCCCGTACCCTTTCCAGTCCACCAGAAACTGTTTGCCCCTCCCACGGTTTCTGACAGCTAGGAGGCGTTGAACAGTGTAGGTCAGACCTCCATCAATCAAGCGGGGTGGTGGAGGAGGCTTGGCAGCAGGCACCAGAGGGCTGTCCTTAACTGGTTTCACCTTCGATACGTGAAAGGTAGGGTGGACCGGAGGCTTCTGGGGAGGCGAGCGGACAGACACAGGATTAATAACTTTGGCAATAGGGTATGGACCCACAAACCTTGGAGCAAGCTTCCTAGAAGCGGCGTGAAGAGCAAATCCAGGTGGAAGCCACACCCTCTGCCCTGACTTGTACTTCGGAGCTGGACTCCGTCCATCAGCAGCCCTCTTCATCGCACAGCACTCCGCATGAGAACTTCGTTGAGCCAGCGGCCCAGATCTTGTGGCAGCGACGAACCAAGGCATGGGCAGAAGGAACCAACACCTCCTTCTCTCCCTCAGGAAACAGAGGCGGTTGGTATCCATAAGCACACTGGAAAGGGCTGAGTCCGGTGGCAGAGGTGGGCAGGGAGTTGTGGGCAAACTCTATCCAGATGAGGTGCTGACTCCAGGATGAGGGGTTCTGGGAGACCAAACAGCGCAGACCTGTCTCCAACTCCTGATTGAGCCTTTCTGTCTGGCCATTTGATTGAGGGTGGTAACCAGAGGATAGGCTCACCGTGGCTCTGATGAGCCTGCAGAACTCCCTCCAGAACCTTGAAATGAACTGAGGGCCCCGATCAGATACAATGTCCCTGGGAAATCCATGGATTCTGAAAACATTGAGTAACATAGTCTCTGCAGTCTCTTTGGCAGAGGGCAGCTTAGGCAAAGGAATAAAGTGAACCATCTTAGAGAATCTATCCACCACCGTCAAAACAGTGGTGTTACCTTGGGATGAAGGTAATCCTGTTACAAAGTCCAAAGATATGTCTGACGAGGGTCGGCTTGGGACTGGCAGGGGTCGCAGGAGTCCATTTGGTGCTTTAGTGGGGTTCTTACTGCGGGCGCAGGTGGGACAGGCAGCCACATACTCCACCACAGCCTTCTCCATGGACGGCCACCAAAATCTCTGTTTAATCACAAACATTGTTCGTTTCACCCCTGGATGACAGGTTAGCAAGGAAGTGTGCGCCCAATGAATGACCTGTGACCTCACCGCCTCAGGCACATACAACCGGTTAGGTGGACAGTCACTAGGTGCTGGGTCATCACCATTTGCTTGCTTAACCACAGACTCTATCTGCCAAGTCACCGCTCCAACCACACGGTTCAGTGGAAGGATAGGTTCAGGTGTTTTGGCATTTGGCTCAGGGTAAAACAAGCGAGATAAGGCATCTGGTTTAGCATTTTGTGACCCTGGACGGTAAGACAAGGTAAAGTTGAAGCGGTTGAAAAACAAAGTCCATCTGGCCTGACGTGCATTAAGTCTCTTAGCAGTCCTAATATATTCAAGATTTTTATGGTCAGTCCATACGATGAATGGATGCTCAGCCCCCTCCAGCCAGTGTCTCCACTCCTCTAAAGCAACCTTCACTGCCAGTAATTCTCGATTTCCCACATCATAATTTCACTCAGCAGGGGTAAACTTACGTGACAGGAAAGCACATGGATGGAGCTTGTCATCCTTGGCTGATCGCTGAAAGGACTGCCCCAAGGCCCTCACTGGAGGCATCAACCTCCACCACGAACTGTCGGTGAGGGTCGGGAATGGTGAGAATGGGAGCTGAGGTGAACCTGGTCTTGAGTTCCTGGAAGGCTTTGTCTGCTTGTGGAGTCCATTTAAACTGCACATGGGGAGAGGTCAGTGCATGCAAGGGTGCGGCTATCGCACTAAAGTTTCTGATGAATCTCTGATAAAGTTTGCAAATCCTAGAAACTGCTGCACATTTCTTCTGTTGGTTGGTTGGAGTAGGCCAATTAGTCACAGCACTGACCTTAGCAGGGTCCATCTTGACTTTACCCGGAGTGATGATGAAACCAAGAAATGATGTGGTGTTGACATGGAATTCGCACTTCTCGGCTTTCACATACAGCTGATGATATAGCAAGCGCTGGAGGACCTGCCGAACATGCTGAATGTGTGTCTCTTGATCAGGGGAAAAGATCAGGATATCATCAAGGTAAACATATACAAACAAGTTCAAGAAATCCCTCAAAACATCATTAACTAGAGCCTGGAAAACGGCTGGGGCATTAGTGAGTCCAAAAGGCATGACCAAGTACTCATAGTGACCTGATGGAGTATTGAAGGCAGTCTTCCATTCATCTCCCTCCTTGATTCTAACCAAATGGTATGCGTTTCTCAGGTCAAGTTTGGTAAAATCTTTGATCCTTGCAATTGTTCAAAAGCACTTGACATGAGAGGAGAGGGTATCTGTTCTTAATGGTAATGTCATTCAATGGACTGTAATCAATACAGGGGCAGAGATCCATCCTTCTTACCAACAAAGAAGAAGCCAGCACCTGCAGGTGATGATGAGGGACGAATCAGTCCTGCCTTCAGTGATGAGGTGATGTAGTCCTCCATGGCTTTCCTTTCAGGTTCTGAAATAGAGTACAGGCGCCCCCTGGGAATGGCAGCTCCTGGCTGCAGCTCGATAGGGCAGTCGTATGGTCTGTGTGGAGGTAGTGATGTGGCTTTTGTCTTATTAAAGACCTCTTTTAAGTCCAAATAGCATGAGGGAACATTGGATAAATCTGGATAGTCTTGGTCATTGGATCCCAGATCTATGTTTTCTGACTTAGCAATGTGAGTGGACCCTGAAGACATGAAGATTGGCACTCTTTTCCCCATCCCAAAATCTTCCCTGAGCTCCAGTCAATGTGGGGTTATGTTTAATTAACCAAGGAAATCCGAGAACAAGGGGATGTTGGCGGAGTTAAAAAGGTGAAAAGTGATCTCTTCTCTGTGATTGCCCTCTAGGGTCATCTCAACTGGTTCAGTAGTGTGGGTCACTTTAAACAAAAGACTTCCGTCCAGTGCACTAGCTTCTACAGGTTGTGTCAAGGGTGTAGCATGCAATCCCCACTTTCTGGCTAAACCCCAGTCCATTAAACTTTCATCAGCCCCAGAGTCTATTAGAGCCCCTTGAATCATGGTTTGTTTGTTAGACTCTATGTTGACTAGTGTCAAGGTACGAGAAGGGTATTTAGTGGACTCAAACCTGCTTACCAGTGCCTTTCTAGTTACAGCAGCAGGACCTTTAGCTGGACAGTCCACCAGAAGATGACCCAGCTCCCGCAGTAGAAGCACCTCCCCTCTTTCAGTCGGCGCTGTCGTTCTGCAGTTGTCAATTTGGCACGTCCCAGCTGCATTGGCTCCTCCAGGCTGCCAGGAGATGCGGATCTTTCATGATCGTCAGGCTGCGGCAACACAGGTCCACCTCTGCTCTGTGGGGTGAAGGAGCGCCCTCCCTGGTGAGGATGGAATGAACTGAGGTGTCTTTCCTTGGCTCTTTCATGGAGTCTATTGTCAATCCTAATAGCCATAGCAACAGTGGAATCAAAGTCTTTCGGTGTATCTAGTGGAGCTAGTTGGTCTTTAATAGGATCTGAAAGTCCATATAAAAAGGCATCAATAAGGGCCAATTCATTCCACCCACTGTCTGCTGCTAATGTCCTGAATTCAATGGCGTAGTCGGCCACCCGACGCTGCCTCTGCTTTAAATGGACCAGTGCTCGGGCAGCATCCCGACTGGGAGTGGTGTGATCAAAAACCTTCTTTAATGTGTCCGTAAAAACAGAAAAAGAAGAACATACTGCTGATTCTCTGGCCCATTCAGCAGTAGCCCAGGCTGCAGCTCTCCCAGTTAAATGGGATATCATGAAGGCTATCTTGGCCTGATCTGTGGGGAAAGCGGTCGGCAACTGGTTAAAATGCAAGTCACATTGCACCAAAAAAGGCCTGCAATCTCCAGAGTCCCCTGAGAACCTCTCTGGAGCAGCCAGACGTGGAGCAGGCATGGCTGTGGGTATTGGAGCAGCAGCAGCAGGAACTGAAGCAGGGATAGCATGGCCTAGTGTAGTAGAGGATCTGCTCTCTAGATGAGTGAGCACACGATGAAGCTGTATAGTTAGCTGACTTACTTGCTCATGGACTGAGGCCTGAAATGAGACAACAGGATCTGGCACAAGACAAGGGGAGACACAGACTTTTATACATGAGGTAATGGGGCACAGGTGGAAACAATGAGGGGTGGAGCTCACAATCACAACGGCGGGAAAACATGAGGGCAGGAAGTGAAGTTACCTGAAACGAGAGGAGAATGGTGACTACAAAATAAAAGCTGACAAGACAATACAAAAGACACAGAATTAAAAGGTGAAAACTTAACATGACTGATGAGACATGACAAACACAATCAGATTCAGCTGGGGCCATGCAAACGTGGATTAAATGTGGATCTCTTTACTCAAAGTTCATGTATACAGATCGAATCAGATTCACTTAATCCGATTGATTTCAATCCATCTGAGAAAAACTACCCATGTAAACGGGGCCAATGAGAGTTTGTAATGGTATTAAGAAGATTTCAGTAGATTTTTGTGGTGATCTAAATCCAAATGTGGAGCCAGGATTATTTTTAAGAATTGTTAACACGTCGAGTTTTGGAGTTTTCAGAATAACTGGTCTAACAGTGTCAGTGTCTTGGTGGAGGTTAGTGCTTGTGAATCATTTCTAGTTTTATTTTTAATATGATACATGCAATTTAAATAATTTGGACAGAAATGTCTACATTTGGACCATAACTGATCAAAATTACTTACAAACTCTTATTTTACTGAAGCTATGACTCATTTATTTTGTGCTGTGTCTGGGTTTCTGATGTTATTTTATTTATTTATTTGCAGTGTTAAACAGAAACCTCCTGGATAATGTGACTCAGTGAAACAAAGACAGAAAATAGATGAATCTGAACAGAAGTGAAACAAATCTTAACAGGATTACAATAATGTTTAATGAGGTTAAATTCCTCTCTTTGCTCTGTGCCTCACTGCTCGTAACACCTGTTCGTCTGAAGGTTTTTGTTCAGCCTCCTCACATCATCTCTCACTGTGTAGACACTGTTATCCAACAGGAGCAGTAATATGTGGCTGAATGAGAGGGATTCACCTTCTGAATCTGAAGCTCAAAGATGTTCTGTGTTTTTACAGGGGTGAAGTCGTTTTTCTGAGGATGATTATAGATATCTTTCCGTATTTCACCGTTTCTCATGTCCAACCTCAAAATCACTTTGAATGTGTCTGCATCTTTTTTCTGTAACCAGTAAAAATAATCTTGATCACATTGTTTAAGGCCTCCACAGATGATGGAGACTTTCTCTCCGACTCTCTTTAACACAGGCGAACTGTCCTGTTGGAGCTCTGCTGCCGTGGTAACCAGGGCTGTGGACAGACAGACAGATGGAGGTCAGTCAAACATCACCTGTAAACACCAAACCTGTTGATGAGGTCCCATCATAACACCTCAGTTTAATAACATACTACAGTCATGTCACTGAGACGGGGCTGCTTCACTGACTGGGCTCTGATTGGCTGAAAACACCCACCTGAGCACACGCAGCACAGAGCCACCATGAGAAGCATGTTGAGTTTCCTCTGATGAACCCCAGGAGAAGTGAGGACGAATCAGGACCAGCTGTCTGATCAGACAGAGCCTGCTGCTCACAACTCCCATCAGCCACTGCTGCACCCTGATAAGACCCTGGTGGTGATTGACAGCTGGGCTGTGGTTTCCTGCACAGTCTGAGGCTTTAACGTTGAGCAGGGGCGGAGCTAATGTTACCATGGAGACTCGGCCTGTTTCCTGTGGTTTGGTTCTTAAATTCATCATCAGCTTTCAATTAGGCCTTTATAGTCACAGAGGTTCCCCTTAATTTTAAAGTTAGTTGCTACTTCTTAATCCAGTTGAGCAAAAACCAAGCCTTAAAACGACGCTCCAACTTCATGACGGCTTGATGTCTCCGTCTGAGAAAAGTCTCTAGCTGTGTTCAAAATTGCTCACTATCACAGATATAGTGCGCTATATAGTGTGTTCGCCATTTTGTAGTGTTGTTTGAATTCTCAGCAGTTAATTTCATCCACTATATAGTGCACTACAAAATACCCACAATGCACAGCAAATTTGAATGTACATACGATGTACCCTACATTGTACTCCTGTATACCACAATGCAATGCGGTCGTGTTTTTCCATAGAAGAAGAAGAAAAGGAAGGCCGTTAGGTGCTGCTTTCATTCATAAATGTAAAAAACAATGTTAAAGTATCTTTAACACGTTGGTAGCGTAGCTCTTTAACGTCTTTTAGCGGCTGTAAACAGCTTCGAAATTTGCTACTTATCCTCCTGAGTGTTCGGTTTGTTTACGTGAATTTCAGCGCGTCCACTTCCGTCACAGGAATATCCGGCTCATCTGCTGACGCTATGACGCTTAGAAAGTTTCAATGTAGTGTCCGAAATGTCATTTGGTCATTCCTTATGTAGTCCACTATATCATTTACACTACATAGGGGATAGTGAGCGAGTGAATGAGTGGACGACTTCGAACACAGCTTCTGGCTGACTTCCCCTCTGTTTCAGACGGACATCAGGTGTGGACATTTGCAGTCATGCTTCATCATCTTGTTGTATTAAGACTTCATCTGACTGGACTTCTATTTCTGCATCAACTTCCTGCAGTTGTGCTGCAGCTTTTACATTTACCTTCTCCGTTAATGCAAAGTGTTCTGTGTTGCTATTTTTGTGACTCTTGTCTGCCATTGTAATAATGAAGTCAAGCTACAAAAAACAGACATAATCACAACAGAAATAAACCAGAGCAACATGAAGAACCTTCAGTGTGTACAGTCCAGCTGTGTGAACTGAGCCAATGGTCAGGTCAGGTCAAGCTGAAGGTGCTGACTGTGATTCATTCTGTTGAATCACCAGCAGTATTAGCAGTATAATTCGTATTATTTTTTTAATGTTCCCACATTAAATCTTCTCTTTAAAATGTACTTTATTTAGCAAAACTATCTAACTAGCAAAATAAATAAACTATGTAAACTGTAGTCAAGTATTTTGATGTTCCTCATTACTGCATCCCAGTGCAGTATATGGTTTGATTTTTATCAGTTGAAAGACAGCGGATTTGTAAAATCATTTTAATGTTTCAGTTTTCTCTTGATAAACATCTATATTGTGAGGACTGCTCGCCAGTCCTCCAGTTTTGCTCCTCTCTCCCTCCCCTCTCGGGTTGTCTCCTCTTTTTCCCTGCACTGCATTTACCTTTTTCACCTGTGGTGGAGTCGGCGCTATGGAGCTACCTTCCCTTCTCTCACGCCTCTGAGGGTATCCGGTATGGGCGGCAATTGGAGCTGCTCTCCACTCTCTTCACCACCTGTTCCTGATCTACCTGATGAGGAGGCTTTCCTACTTAAGCTGGTGGAGGACTTCTCTACTCGCTGGCTGATTACAATTCAGTTTGTGGTTCGTACTGCTCACAGTTCGTGCTGGCTTTAGTCTCTGCTCTTCATTCTCTGAATGATTCATTTTCTAAGTGTGGTTTTTGGAAGTGTTTTTGGACAGTTTGGGTTTACCTGTGGACTAATCAGTTTCTCTCCTCTGTTTTTTCTCCCAGGTCTCCACGAGCTCCTGCCACTGCCACCACCTTTGTACATATCACCAGTTTTTGTTATCCCCTGTAAATAAACCTTGGTGTTCACTTATGATCTGATCTCTGCCTCTACTCTGGGTCCATCACACTAACACCGACACGTAACACTATATAATCAGCTTCAGTTTATTCATATGCATTTTATACCATTAACAGGCACATATTGTACAAAAAGCACTTTTTAAAGGCTTTTGAACACATTTCTGTGTATTCGGTCTTCTTCCAAGCCCACAAAATGTGATAGTAGACAACAAGATCTGTATTTAGCAGACTGCATGAATGTAAACTCATACCATTCGGTAAGATGTTGAGTCTATAGACATACTATATGTATAAAAGTATATTTTTTGATCTGCATACCTAACCTGATTGGTCTACCTGAGTTTCACTAACAGTTATCAACAGTTGGCCACGACAGCCATTAGCCTTTAGCTTAAAATACGTTAAGACTATCGTTTCACATTAAATGATATCACACAGATGTATCATTTAACACTTACATGTGACATGAACCTCGTCAAAGACAGTCCCTGCTAAGTTTTCCCAGTAAACTTCTGAGGAGAGCATATTTCACGGAGTAACCATGATGACCAGCTTCAGAAGCCCCAGTTGTTTTCAAACATGCAGTCACTGGACTGTTGTTGTCACGTTCACTGCTCCTGCAGCTCCTGCAGCTCTTGGAGTTCCCGCAACTCCCTCAACTTTCGCAACTCCCGCCTCTCAAGATGGATGTGCAGGATTTTAGAATCATGCAGATCTGTCTGCTTTGCAAGGCTAGTTGAAAGTCTGGAGGATAAATTTCAGAGTATGAGCATTCTTACATTAGTCAAGAGAAGTTTAACAATGAGCTGAGTATAATCAGTCCCACTGCGGTGACTAGGCCAAGTTAGCATGTTATGCGTAAGCCTGCTTTATTTGGGGGAAATCAGGTCACTGCTGTCTGTTTAAGGGGTGTATTGGTGGTTTGTATGTGTTCAGGACTGTAAGGGGTTGGTGGCTGGAGGGTCTGCTGTGCTCGAGTTACTCTGCAGGTCTGTGGTGAATTGCCTTATGCATGCTGCTCTGCTCTGCCTTATTGCCATATCAAGGAGACCCCCCTCTAAACAAGCCGTTCTGAACAGAGGGGTTATCTGAGCATGGAAAGAATGCTGCCGTGCTTTATTCACAGGCTTTTTGGACCAAAGCACGTCAGTAACATTTCATGAAGACATCAAGGATCCATGTTAAACTGCAGGACAGGAGCAAAATATGGGACCTTTGAGGGAGTCCATCAATATCATAACATATGACAAAAAAATAGATAACAAAGGGAGAAATGCACCTCGCCCTTCAGGAATAACTGTGAAAGCTTTCTATCCTCAAAGAATCAAGACAGGTCAAAATCGATATTCTCACTTAAAAAGATGTTGGAACACTTTTTATAATTTTATAATTTTTAAGAGAAACAAAAATTCGCCTGCCCACTCTGATGGACGTTATGCACTAATGTGTTTATTCTGTGTATTATGCCTGGATTCAGATATAATCAAATTCTGTGTTTTTTTATTTTAAATTTCAGTATTATTCACAATGAAATGGCCTATTTCAATGGTAAAATTAAATACACTTTGATTTTGCATTATATTTCAATGCTTACTCTTGATATTGTTTCATTTTAAAGCAGAGGCCAATGTGTGGACATGAGAGCCTCTGAGTATGCAGGGGACGGTGCATGTCTGTCTACTTGTTCATAGCTTTGTCAAAAGTTTCTGTTATTACAGTGTACTTACACTTACTGTAATACTTATTCCTCTAAAGCATCTTGTTTTCTCTCAAAGAGACTTAAGGCCAGAAAGAACTACAGGGTGATTAAGAAAAATTCATAAGGGAGTAACAGAGTCACAATTTATTTTTCATTTTTGTCATATTAATATAACTTACTCTTAATAAATGTTTGTTAAATATGTATGTTTGGAGATTGTTAATACTGTTGATGCATGAAGTCCACTGTAGTGGACAAATACATTGATTGCTCCCAAAATATCTAACACATTAAAAGAAACAGTTTTTGGCCATGATTTTTCACTTGTTTAAAAAAAACAAAATTTCCAAAATGTTTGTGATTTAATACACTCCAAAAACTCAAATCTAAGAAAGTTTATTCATCCAATTTCAATTCTTAAAATCTCACCAGACTCATTGCAAGCCAAAACTCCCTGACATGTCCACCTACACATCTTATTTCAGTATCTAAAAACAAAAAAAGGAAACCCTGGATTGCTTTTAATGAGTTAAAAAAAACTGCCAATGTGGTAAGACAAATTTTACTTGTATGAGGTCTTGGAAATAAGATGTGCTGTCTTAAGAAGTTTATATACCTGATTAAAGACCCTCGAGAAGTAAGATTTTGCTTGTTTCATTGGCAGATATTTTCTCATAATTACACGTTATTCAGTGCTGTTTTTGGTTTTAATTCCTTGTAACAAGATATTCATCTTTACTTCTCAAATGAATGTGAAATTTTAGGAAAAACTGTGGATATTTGGACTTGAAATAAGACAAATAGACTTGCTAAGATTTGAGTTTTTGCAGTGTAGATGTTGCATTAATGTTTTCTTTCCAGAAGCTGATAGACAAAAGTTTACAGGATTTCAGTCTTTTTTGTGACATTGAAGATCTACAGAGTAGGAGACCTTTTATTTCATTTTATACGTATGAACTTATTTTAAACATGTTTATTAATCACTTAACTTGACAGTGTGTGACAGTACTATGGTCTGCAGTGCAAAGACCTTCATGTTGTCGCTCTCTAGTGTTTAAACAACAAACTACTCTTAACATTTTTTTTTATCACTGACATTATTTTAACTCTTAAAATAAACATCCTAAGGTAGCTCTACATTGGACTCATCTCTCATCACATGAATAAAGACTTGTTTTGATTATCCAGCAGCATTATTATCACATCTTAACGCAGAAATATTCACCACTGAGAATTGAAACTGGTTGTTCCTCTTTCCTGCCTGAGAGCAACAATTTTGCTTGTTAATGACTTTGACCTGCAATGCATGATGGGACTTTTTGCCGTTTGTTTTATGTGTTACACTACAATCATAGATTGGGTATCTCAGTGGAGCAGAGTGGGGAGTTGTGTGTAGTTTAACTCATCATGACTACAGACCAGAGGGAGCCGTGGGATAGTCTCTACAGCAGAGGTGATGAGGTCCTACTTTAGTGAGTAAGAGGTTCCCACAAATCCTTCATAGCCTTAAACTACACTTCAGAAAAGTAAGGTCTTCTAAAAGTTTCATTTTTTAGGTACCAATGTGGCAGAGTGGTACAGACTGTTCACATAACATACAGTATACTTAGGATCTCACCTTGTGTGGAGAGCTGGGTTTCAGATCCAGCAGGTCCATTGGTCCAGAGCTCTTTCTCTCTCCCCTTTGGAAACACTCTGGTTTGAGGGAATGGGGCTACTGGAGGCTGTGATAATAAACTCTGACTCTATCGGCTGCCCAAACAAGATCTGATGGCAGGGGGGAGGAGAGGTTACAGGCCACAGGCTGGACTTTCAGAACTGTGATGGGGTCTGGCTGTGATGAGATAAAACACACATGTAGGTGGAGCCTGTATAACTGTCTTTCCCTCTTTCCAAGGTTATCTACTGACTGTCCACAATCAACAAAGGCCAAAAATGTTCAGCTGAGAAATAGGAATTCATAGCTGTATGTTGCAAGAATTGGCACATTAGTACATTTCAATATGCAGGAAACATGCAATAAATTCTCAAAGATGGCAGGTCAATCTTATTTTTATATTACATTTAAGAACTGCTTTAAGGCTGCTCCATCTGTAAAACAAAATCAAGCTTGTTGTCCATTGAAAGTTTACCAAACCACTCAGTTACTTTTAAGAATAAACTTTAAGTCCTTTCCTCATACATTTTATCTTTTGCCTGCAGCACAAATTAATTTACAGGACCTAAACGAAAACAATTTAAAATAAAGTTTACCTACATCACTCTCCAAAAATGCATAGAGTAAATAAATCAAGTACCTTTATTCATGAACATATTATAAAGTGGCTTGCAAAACTATTCATACCCTTTTAACTATCCACATTTTGTCACATTATGACCACAAACAGAAATTTATTTGGCTGGGATTTGAGAAGACTGAGAAGAGACACCAAAGACTGTAAACAAACTGCATTTACAATATTTTACAATTATTTGTCTTTCAAAATACCATGATGAATTAGACAAAACACATTATTC
This sequence comes from Scarus forsteni, assembly GCA_036419115.1. Lineage (NCBI taxonomy): Eukaryota > Metazoa > Chordata > Actinopteri > Labriformes > Labridae > Scarus > Scarus forsteni. Next base: position 13,688,340 of record JAZDUH010000087.1, on the reverse strand, counting down.
TGTATTATTCTGTGTAGAGTACATATACAGAACACTTTGAATTAACAGAGAAGATAAATGTAAAGCTGCAACACGAATACAGGAAGGTGATGCATCTACACGTTAAAGCCTCAGACTGTGCAGGAAACCACAGCCCAGCTGTCAATCACCACCAGGGTCTTATCAGGGTGCAGCAGTGGCTGATGGGAATTGTGAGCAGCAGGCTCTGTCTGATCAGACAGCTGGTCCTGATTCGTCCTCACTTCTCCTGGGGTTCATCAGAGGAAACTCAACATGCTTCTCATGGTGGCTCTGTGCTGCGTGTGCTCAGGTGGGTGTTTTCAGCCAATCAGAGCCCAGTCAGTGAAGCAGCCCCGTCTCAGTGACATGACTGTAGTATGTTATTAAACTGAGGTGTTATGATGGGACCTCATCAACAGGTTTGGTGTTTACAGGTGATGTTTGACTGACCTCCATCTGTCTGTCTGTCCACAGCCCTGGTTACCACGGCAGCAGAGCTCCAACAGGACAGTGTGTCTGTGACCAGGAGAGTCGGAGAAAACGTCTCCATCACCTGTGGAGGCACTGACCAGTGTGCTTATGGTTATTTGTACTGGTTTCAGAAAAAAGACACAGACACATTCAGAGTGATTTTGAAGTCTGATATGACCGATGGTTCAAACACAAAGACCTCCTATGACCTTCAGATTCTGACGGTGAATCCCTCTCATTCAGCCACATATTACTGCTCCTGTAATAAACGGGGCTCTGCACAGTGAGAGATGATGTGAGGAGGCTGAACAAAAACCTTCAGATGAACAGGTGTTAGAGTAGAGAAGTGAGGCACAAAGCAGAGAGAGTTATTCAACCTCATCAACCTTTATTATAATCTGAGGAATCTGTTTGACTGCTGTTCCGATTTATCAGTTCTTTGTTTCACTGAGTCACGTCATATAGTAGTCATCTTTTTATTACTACAAATTAAAAAAATGAAATAAAATCATGAACCCAAACACAACACAAAATGAAGGAGTCAAGACTTAAAGGTCCTATGTTTTTTTCCTTTTCTGCAGTTTAACATAGATCCTTGATGTCTTCATGAAGCGCAGCGGCATTCTTTTCACGCCAATATAATCCCTCTGTTCAGAACAGCTGGTTTTTTGAGGGCGGTCACCTTCATATGATAATGAGCAGAGAAGGGCAGCATACAAATGGAAATTCATTATGGACCTTCAGCACAGCATCAGGGAAGAGTGATCCAGCCACACACAGTCCTGAATATACACAAACTGTTAGTTCCTGCCATTAATTTTTTCTGTTCTGAGCTATAAAAACACCATTTGAATTATAAAATCACACATAGTGACTGATGGTCTCACACTGTCCCTGCGATGTGCATCTGTCTGCGTCTTTACACTCACCTACACCTGGAAGAACGCACTCCCAATGATGCAGGGTGATTCAGGAGGGATTTAGAACAAATGTTCACATGTGCATTGGTTGCACAAAATGACAGACAAGAAAGGCAACAGCCAAATTTTGAATGGAAAATATCAGGCCTGTACTCCACAGTGTGGAGTGGAGTGGGGCCCTATGCACATTGCATTTTGCATGTAAAGCGGGGCGGCGCTGTGTAGAGGCCACAATAATGAAAGGTATAGAGGACGGAGAAGAGACACCAAAGACTGCAAACATACTGCATTTACAATATTTTACAATTGTATGTCTCATCCATGATGAATAACATCATGCACATTATTCTGTATTATTCTTTATGGTACATATACAGAACACTTTGAATTAACAAAAAGATGAATATAAAAGCTGCAACACAAATGCAAGAAGGTGATGCATTTACACGTCAAAGCCTCAGACTGTGCAGGAAACCACAGCCCAGCTGTCAATCACCACCAGGGTCTGATCAGGGTGCAGCAGTGGCTGATGGGAGTTGTGAGCAGCAGGCTCTGTCTGATCAGACAGCTGGTCCTGATTCGTCCTCACTTCTCCTGGGGTTCATCAGAGGAAACTCAACATGCTTCTCATGGTGGCTCTGTGCTGCGTGTGCTCAGGTGGGTGTTTTCAGCCAATCAGAGCCCAGTCAGTGAAGCAGCCCCGTCTCAGTGACATGACTGTAGTATGTTATTAAACTGAGGTGTTATGATGGGACCTCATCAACAGGTTTGGTGTTTACAGGTGATGTTTGACTGACCTCCATCTGTCTGTCTGTCCACAGCCCTGGTTACCACGGCAGCAGAGCTCCAACAGGACAGTGTGTCTGTGACCAGGAGAGTCGGAGAAAACATCTCCTTCACCTGTGGAGGCACTGACCAGTGTGCTTATGGTTATTTGTACTGGTTTCAGAAAAAAGACGCAGACACATTCAGAGTGATTTTGAAGTTTGATATTACCAATGATGCAAACATAAAAACCACATATGACCTTTGGATTCTGCCAGTGAATCCCTCTCATTCAGCCACATATTACTGCTCCTGTAATAAACGGGGCTCTGCACCGTGAGAGATGATGTGAGGAGGCCTAACAAAAACCTTCAGATGAACAGGTGTTAAAGTAGAGCAGTGAGGCACAGAGCAGAGAGAGTTATTTAACCTCATTAACCTTTATTATAATCTGAGGGATTTGTTTGACTGCTGTTCCGATTTATCAGTTCTTTATTTCACTGAGTCACGTCATATAGTAGTCTTCTTTTTATGGCTGTAAATAAAAAAAATGAAATAAAATCATAAACCCAAACACAACACAAACTGAAGGAGTCAAGACTTAAAGGTCCTTTAATTTGCTTCTTTTCTGCTGTTTAAAGGATAAGTTCTGTTTCTACAGCTTTCACATTGTTTATAGAATGAAGTAGAACAATATACTCGCCCAGAAGGCTTTCCTGATCCAAACTGTGCTTCAGGAGATATTTAGATCCAAAATCGAGCGGTGGACATCCGTATAATGGTAGCACACGGGGCATGTATAGCGCAGCTCCTAAAACTGAGTTAATCGTCCAAAAACTCATTAGTTTCACCAATATTTCATCACGGTCCACTCGGGCTACTCCTCCATTACAGTCTGTGTTGCTCCAGAAATATCTTTGAGCCTCTGCTGACCTCTGAACTGAAGAAGAAGAAGGAGTGTACAGCGCAGGTGCAGTACTCTCTGGAGAGCTGTTCTTCTCTTTGCCCCCGCGTCCTCCTTTCGATGAGCTCCTCATCTGTAAACTCTGGCTCAAAACTGTAAGGAAACCCATCATATTCAAAGTTCTCCTCTACAACATCTTCATCCGATAGGTTTGGTCCATTTTGCAAAAAACTGGAAGAAGAAAGTTGTTGTGTAGCCGGCGGTCTTCCCCTGAAACAATGAGCCGTATTGCGCATGCGCAGAGGCAAACATTCTTCTTCTTCAGTTCAGAGGTCAGCACAGTCACAAAAACATGTCTGGAGTGACACAGACTGTAATGGAGGAGAAGCCCGAGTGGACCATGATGAAATATTGGTGAAACTAATGAGTTTTAGGAGCGGCGCTATACATGCCCCGTGTGCTACCATTATACGGATGTCCGCCGCTCGATTTTTGGATCTAAATATCTCCCGAAGCACTGTTTGGATCAGGAAAGCCTTCTGGGTGAGTATATTGTTCTACTTCATTCTATAAACAATGTGAAAGCTGTAGAAACCAAACTTATCCTTTCAGATGGATCCTTGATGTCTTCATGAAGCACAGCAGCATTCTTTCCACGCCGACATAATCCTTCTGTTCAGAACAGCTGGTTTTGAGGGCGGTCACCTCCATATAATAATAAGCAGAGAAGGGCAGCATACAAATGGAAGTTCATGATAGACCTTCAGCACAGCACGTGAAAGAGAGTGCTCCAGCCACACACAGTACTGAATATACACAAACTGTTAGTTCCTGCCATTATTTTTTTTGCCCATTCTTAGCATATTGTTATGGTGCTATACAGCAAGGGCAGAGGTTTGATTTTGACATTGGTTTGGACATAAAGGGCTTTAGAATTTCATTTTGAGCCCTGACCCTAATCAGATCAATGGAAAGCCTTCTTTTAACCTAACATATTATCACCAACTGGTCAATTATTCCACACTCCTTTTTCAACAGAGATGAATGTGTATGCAGTTAACTAGACATTAAAAAATGATAACTGGGGAAGTAGGGAAATTTGATCTCCAATCATCATTTAGATAAAATTATCCTCTCTTATGTCTCATGATTGCAGGCAAGCAGCTGAGGACTTATGCCACAAAAACAACATACATGTCCACCTTCCAGTGGATTATGTTGTGGTTTGAATTATACATGCAGTGATTGAAAGGATTTCTGTTCTGTTCATTTTCCTGTGTTTCTCCCTGCAGTGCAGGCTGTGGCTGGGGGGCGTGGCTGACCTATTTTCTGGCAGAGTGCAGCGGCACACCTGAAGGCATTCCCAATCAACTCACCTCTCCATAAAGACCGGCTCAATCCTCACTGCTCTGCCAGATAATTCTGTCTCCCTCGGTCTGTGCCTCGCTGCTTCTCTTTGATTTCTGGTCAGTAGGCAGCCAGCCTCCAGCAGTGACAGCTTGCAGGGACAAATATATAAATTGTCCCCTTTTTTGTGTTTGTACTCTTTTGTGTGTCTCCTTGAGACAATAAAAGACTTTGATTTTTGGATTTACCGACGGTCTCCTGCTTTTTTGGTCTAATTGAACACCAGGCCATTACAGTTTAGTCTGTTTTTTTTCTAGTGTCTAAACTCTGACATACTCTGATGGATGTTTGTCCGCTCAGAGCCTCCATACACTGAAGACATTTTCCCCACTTTTTCACCTGATTTATTCACCGGCTAATGAAAACAGCTCTGAGACCCACTTAAGGGCCTCCATCCACAGGTTGAGAACCGCTGCACTAGTAGATTGTATTTGTCTCTTGATCCTTGTGTTGTATGTATGTTTCACTATTAGCAACATAACTCAAAAAGTTATGGATGATTTTGGATGAAAATTTCAGGAAACATCCAGATTGGGACAAGGAACAAATGATCAGATTTTGGCAGTGATCCAGATCAGCATCTGCATCCAAGAAATTTTTAAAGGATTCTTTAAGATTGTGAGATAGAACCATTTTTCATATTTATGCATATTTGTTAGTTTTTATGGTTAAGGAATCTTATATGAAATAAAGGTAGGACTAATATTAATGGTGAAAATTACAATATGGGTGAGGACTGTTGGAGGACACATTAAACAGCGTGCATGAGCCATAAAGACACCTTTTGGATTATAAAATCACACATAGTGACTGATGGTCTCACACTGTCCCTGCGATGTGCGTCTGTCTGTGTCTTTACACTCACCTACACCTGGAAGAATGTACGCCCAATGATGCAGAGTGATTCAGGAGGGATTTAGATCAAATGTTCACACGTGCATTGGTTGCACAAAATGACAGACAAGAAAGGCAACAGCCAAATTTTGAATGGAAAATATCAGGCCTGTACTCCACAGTGTGGAGTGGAGTGGGGCCCTATGCACATTGCATTTTGCTAGTAGAGAGGGGCGGGGCTGCGTAGAGACCACAATAATGAAAGGTATAGAGGACGGAGAAGAGACACCAAAGACTGCAAACAAACTGCATTTACAATATTTTACAATTGTATGTCTCATCCATGATGAATAACATCATGCACATTATTCTGTATTATTCTTTATGGTACATATACAGAACACTTTGCATTAACAGAAAAGATAAATGTAAAAGCTGCAACACAAATGCAGGAAGGTGATGCATCTACACATTAAAGCTTCAAACTGTGCAGGAAACCACAGCCCAGCTGTCAATCACCACCAGGGTCTTATCAGGGTGCAGCAGTGGCTGATGGGAGTTGTGAGCAGCAGGCTCTGTCTGATCAGACAGCTGGTCCTGATTCGTCCTCACTTCTCCTGGGGTTCATCAGAGGAAACTCAACATGCTTCTCATGGTGGCTCTGTGCTGCGTGTGCTCAGGTGGGTGTTTTCAGCCAATCAGAGCCCAGTCAGTGAAGCAGCCCCGTCTCAGTGACAAGACTGTAGTATGTTATTAAACTGAGGTGTTATGATGGGACCTCATCAACAGGTTTGGTGTTTACAGGTGATGTTTGACTGACCTCCATCTGTCTGTCTGTCCACAGCCCTGGTTACCACGGCAGCAGAGGTCCAACAGGACAGTGTGTCTGTGACCAGGAGAGTCGGAGAAAATGTCTCCATCACCTGTGGAGGCACTGATCAGTGTGCTTATGGTTATTTGTACTGGATACAGAAAAAGGATGCAGGAACACTGAGAGTGATTTTGAGGTCTGATATGACTGATGGTTCAAACACAAAGACCGCCTATGACCTTCAGATTCAGAAGGTGAAACCCTCTCATTCAGCCACATATTACTGCTACTGTAATAAACGGGGCTCTGCACAGTGAGAGATGATGTGAGGAGGCTGAACAAAAACCTTCAGATGAACAGGTGTTAAAGTAGAGCAGTGAGGCACAGAGCAGAGAGGGATTTAACCTCATTAACCTTTATTATAAAGTGAGGGATTTGTTTGACTGCTGTTCTTTGTTTCACTGACTCACATTATCTAGTAGTCTTCTTTTTATTACTGCAAATTAAAAAAATGAAATAAAATCAGAAACCCAAAAACACCACAAACTGAAGGAGTCAAGACTTAAAGGTCCCATAATTTGCTCCTTTTCTGCAGTTTAACATGGCCCCAATCAGATCAATGGAAAGCCTTCTTTTAACCTGGCCTAACTTACAATCACTAAACTCATCCAATATTAAACAATCCTTTATCAACAAAGATGAATGTATATGCAATTACCTACATTAAAAAAAATGATAATTTGGCATTAGGGAAATTTGATCTCCAGTCATCATCTAGATAGAATTATCCTCTCTTATGTCTCATGATTGCAGGCTAGCAGCTGAGGATTTATGCCACAAAAACAACATACATGTCCACCTTCTAGTGTTTTAGTCTGGTTTATTCTAGTGTGTAAACTCTGACATACTCTGATGGATGTTTGTCTGCTCAGGGCCTCCATACACCGAAGACATTTTTCCCTCTTTTTCACCTGATTTACACACCGTCCAATGAAAACAGCTCTGAGACCCATTTATGGGCCTCCACCCACAGGTTGAGAACCGCTGCACTAGTAGATTGTATTTGTCTCTTGATCCTTCAAAGATTGCTTTTATATCATGGGCAGCATGTGACGGAGGATACCACAGGATGAATTTATCTTTTAGAAAACAGTGATTGAGTAAAACAGCGGCTCAGAGCTGAACTGATGAAGAATGTTCAGTTTGATTCATCAAAAGGCTGACTCTGCTTTTTTTTACCTCCGCCAAGGGAGTTATATTATTGCCAGTGCCTGTTTGTTTTTGGTTGTAAGTTTATTTTTCTGTTGGCAACATAACTCAAAAAGTTATTGATGAATTTGGATTAAATTTTGAGGAAACGTCCGGATTGGGACAAGGAACAAATGATTAGATTTTGGCAGTGATCCAGATCAGCGTCTGGATCCAAGAAATTTTTAAAGGATTCTTTAACATTGTGAGATAGTACCATTTTTAACATTTTTGCATATTGTATGTTTTCATGGTCAAGGAATCTTATATGAAATAAAGATTGGACTAACATTCATGATGAACATCACAATATGGGTGAGGACTGTTGGAGGACACATTAAACAGTGTGCACGAGCTATAAAAACACCATTTGAATTATAAAATCACACATAGTGACTGATGGTCTCACACTGTCCCTGCGATGTGCGTCTGTCTGCGTCTTTACACTCACTGACACCTGGATAACGCACGCCCAATGATGCAGAGTGATTCAGGAGGGATTTAGATCAAATGTTCACATGGACATTGGTTGCACAAAATGACAGACAAGAGAGGCAACAGCCAAATTTTAAATGGAAAATATCAGGCCTGTACTCCACAGTGTGGAGAGGAGTGGGGCCCTACGCCCTATGCACACTGCGTTTTGCATGTAGAGAGGGGCGGGGCTGTATAGAGGCCACAATAATGAAAGGTATAGAGGACGGAGAAGAGACACCAAAGACTGCATTTACAATATTTTTCAACTATTTGTCTCATCAATGATGAATAACACAATGCACATTATTCTGTATTATTCTTTATAGTTAATACACAGAAGATTTTGAATTAACAGAAAAGTTGAATGTAAAAGCTGCAACACAAATACAGGAAGGTGATGCATCTACACGTTAAAGCCTCAGACTATGCAGGAAACCACAGCCCAGCTGTCAATCACCACCAGGGTCTTATCAAGGTGCAGCAGTGGCTGATGGGAGTTGTGAGCAGCAGGCTCGGTCTGATCAGACAGCTGGTCCTGATTCGTCCTCACTTCTCCTGGGGTTCATCAGAGGAAACTCAACATGCTTCTCATGGTGGCTCTGTGCTGCGTGTGCTCAGGTGGGTGTTTTCAGCCAATCAGAGCCCAGTCAGTGAAGCAGCCCCGTCTCAGTGACATGACTGTAGTATGTTATTAAACTGAGGTGTTATGATGGGACCTCATCAACAGGTTTGGTGTTTACAGGTGATGTTTGATTGACCTCCATCTGTCTGTCTGTCCACAGCCCTGGTTACCACAGCAGCAGAGCTCCAACAGGACAGTGTGTCTGTGACCAGGAGAGTCGGAGAGAAAGTCTCCTTCACCTGTGGAGGCACTGATCAGTGTGCTTATGGTTATTTGTACTGGTTACAGAAAAAAGATGCAGACACATTCAGAGGGATTTTGAGGTGTGCTATGAGCGATGGTAAAGTAGAAAAAGAGGTTGAAAACCATCCTCAGAGAAAATATTTCTCAGCCATAAAAACAAAGAACAGCTTCGAGCTTCAGATTCTGACGGTGAGTCCCTCTCACTCAGCCACATATTACTGCTCCTGCTTGGACTCTGCACAGTGAGAGATGATATGAGGAGGCCTAACAAAAACCTTCAGATGAACAGATGTTAAAGTTTAGCAGTGAGGCACAAAGCAGAGAGAGTAATTTAACCTCATTAACCTTTATTATAATCTGAGGGAATTGTTTGACTGCTGTTCCGATTTATCAGTTCTTTGTTTCACTGAGTCACATTATCCAAATTCTTTTAATGTCTGTTTTAACATTTTAACATTCTCTTATGTCTGCTGGTATAACGGGCTGTCTGTGAAAGACAAGAACAGCTTAAACAGCATCATCAAAGTGTGCTCAAAAATGATTGGAGTTTACCAGAGGGACTTGGGCACAATCTGGGAGGAACAGGTGGCTGAAAAAGCAAAGAGAATTATCAGCCAACCAGATCATGTTCTATCAAATGAATTTTCTCTTAGGCCTTCACGCAGATGTTATAATGTGCCCCAAAGGAAAACTAATCTCTACTCAAAGTCCTTCATTCCCTCTGCTATTAAGCTCCTTAATACAGACTGCACCCACTTTAAATGACTATTTCGAGATTATATTATTTATTTCTTGTCTCATCTGCTTTTCCTGCTGTTTTTAAAGTTTTTACATTGTCATGTTTTTTTCACCCCACTTGTTTTATCTTTACCTTTTCCTTTTTTAAAATCTTTATCTTGTCTTGTTTTATCTTGCTCTACGATTTGCATACGTAGGCTACTTATAATGTCAAACATCTCTATCCACCCAATACTTACTTAAATATGTTTCCTTGATGATTATTTATTTACTTATGTTGTTGACTGACTGCATGAATGCATATACACTGGGAAGCTACAAATGAATTGCTCCCTTGTCGGATGAAAAAAGTTGTTTTAATCTGAATCTGAGTCTGGATTGTCTAGTAGTCTTCTTTTTATGGCTGCAAATTGAAAATTGAAATAAAATCAGAAACCCAAACACAACACAAACTGAAGGATCTTAAGACTTAAAGGTCCTATAATTTGCTCCTTTTCTGCAGTTTAACATGGATCCTTGATGTCTTCATGAAGCACAGCAGCATTCTTTCCATGCCGACATAATCCCTCTGTTCAGAACAGCTGGTTTTGAGGGCGGTCACCTTCATTTGATAATGAGCAGAGAAAGGCAGCATAGATACAAGAGATCAAATGTTCACATGGTAATTGGTTGCACAAAATGACTGACAAGAAAGGCAACAGACAAATTTTGAATGGAAAATATCAGGCCTGTACGCTACGCCCTGTGCACATTGCATTTTGCATGTAGAGAGGGGCGGGGCTGCGTAGAGGCCACAATAATGAAAGGTATAGAGGACGGAGAAGAGACACCAAAGACTGCAAAAAGACTTCATTTACAATATTTTACAATTATTTGTCTCATCCATGATTAATAACACAATGCACATTATTCTGTATTATTCTTTATAGTACATATACAGAACTGTTATGAGGCTGTAGAGTATTTTACTGAGGCTAGAGGAAGGTGCACATTCCTACAGCTCCTTTTCTCGCTTTGTTAATTTTACCCTCACCTGCATTGGCTGCAGGTGAGTGTTCACACCTGCTCTCAGTGAGGCTAATTAGAGCTGCAGGCATATAAGGTGTGGGAGAGAGGCACTCTGATGGTGTGTGGCACATGGGTTTGAGGACTGCCTTTGATTCATTTCATGTTGACTAATTTCTGCATTTTTTTCCCTCTGCAGGGGACATTTTTTTGGGAAAAAAGTTTGAATCTCAATTAAATTTGTCTTTGGTTGTTGTTTTTTTTGTTGTTGTTGTGGCACTATAAATGTTCTCATCTTGAGAATTTAAACCTTTGATTTTTGTTTCTTCCACTCACACTGCCTACCATCCAAGAGTATAACAAGAACATTTTGAATTAACAGAAAAGACAAATGTAAAAGCTGCAACACAAATGCAAGAAGGTGATGCATCTACACGTTAAAGCCTCAGACTGTGCAGGAAACCACAGCCCAGCTGTCAATCACCACCAGGGTCTTATCAGGGTGCAGCAGTGGCTGATGGGAGTTGTGAGCAGCAGGCTCTGTCTGATCAGACAGCTGGTCCTGATTCGTCCTCACTTCTCCTGGGGTTCATCAGAGGAAACTCAACATGCTTCTCATGGTGGCTCTGTGCTGCGTGTGCTCAGGTGGGTGTTTTCAGCCAATCAGAGCCCAGTCAGTGAAGCAGCCCCGTCTCAGTGACATGACTGTAGCATGTTATTAAACTGAGGTGTTATGATGGGACCTCATCAACAGGTTTGTTGTTTACAGGTGATGTTTGACTGACCTCCATCTGTCTGTCTGTCTGTCCACAGCCCTGGTTACCACGGCAGCAGAGCTCCAACAGGACAGTGTGTCTGTAACCAGGAGAGTCGGAGAAAATGTCTCCTTCACCTGTGGAGGCACTGATCAGTGTGCTTATAGCTACTTGTACTGGTTACAGAAAAAAGATGCAGGAACGCTGAGAGTGATTTTGAGTTTTGACATGACTACAGACACAAAAAACACCTACGACCTTCAGATTATGAAGTTGAATCCCTCTCACTCAGCCACATATTACTGCTCCTGTTTGGACCCTCCACAGTGAGAGATGATGTGAGGAGGCTGAACAAAAACCTCCAGATGAACAGGTGTTAGAGTAGAGCAGAGATGCACAGAGCAGAAAGGAATATGACCTCATTAAACTTTTTTTATGATCTGAGGGATTTTTTTGACTGCCATTCAGATTCATACAATCCTTCTGTCTTTGTTTTACATAATCAAGGAGGTTTTTTTCACCACAGCAAATTAAAAATGGAACAAAATCAGAAACCCAAACACAGCAAACAAAGGGGTCAAGACTTAAAGGTCTCATAATTTTCTCCTTTTCTGCAGTTTTACATGGATCCTTGATGCTTCATGAAATTTTAGTAACATACTTTGGTCCAAAAAGCCCATGAATAAAACACAGAAGCATTCTTTCCATGCTCACATAATCCCTCTGTTCAGAACAGCTGGTTTTGAGAGCGGTCACCTTCAATGCTAATGTTCAGAGAAGGGCAGCATACATACAAAAATTCATGATAGACCTTCAACGCAACTGTTTTATTACATTATCACTCTAAAGGTGTGTTCACATTCATGTCAGTCGCATCTTATTTCCACAAAATAGCTCCGGCACAACCACACATAACAACACCTGAAAAGTTCAAATTGTTCCAAGAAGACCTGGTCTCACATCCAAGCCCAGTAGTGCAACCAAGTTTGCCAGTTTGCACCTTATTGTTGCTGTACATTTAGCCTGCATGGAAAGTGTTCGCCCAGGTTGCATCAGTCACATTAGTCTGGTGAGAATGCACCTCAACAGAAAACTTTAACCTGGGACAACAGAAGGACCAATCAATATCTTTTAATTTAATTTAATTCATTTATTTGATTGGGACAGTGCACATCGATCAATAATTTCGTTATACACGTCATTGTAAATATGCCGGAATTTGCCCAATAGCTAAATGTCATCAGTCGTCCTAAGGCAGGTGAACAAACAGAAAAAACAAATTAAAATAACATCAGTCATCCATCTTCACAACAGCTAATAAAATATTTTTAGGGGACAGAAGCTTATCTGTGAGGTGATTGGATGATTTTTCCATCAATCAACATTTACTATGGGCCAATCAGATAATGGTAGGAGCTTCTGCTTAACAGAACTTGACCCACTTCATAAAACAAACTTTCATCAAAACATGTTAGAAGTGGAGCGAAAATATCCTTACCATAGATAATTTTGTAGGGTTATTGCTTATTATTCAGTTAATAAAGAAATGCAGATCTGAAAAAACTGCTAATGAAGCTGTTAGCATCTGTGCTAGTCTCTGTAAGTGCAGTCACTTCCTCCTGTATTTCTTACTTGTAGCTTGTTCCTCTTTCTGCTCTAAAGGAATTTAACTGGGTCGTCAAACTTTGAGATGTTCACAGTCATTAAAGATTGGAGCTTCGCAAGTTGGATGTTTTATTTTGGTCAAAAGTCGTAATACACTCCTATGAGTGTAAAACACATTGTCCACGTGCATAACACATACTGGCGGGGCTGATTTACTGTGGATCATGTGTAGATTTATTGTTGCTTCCTGCCCTTATCTGCCCTGCTGTGCTGTCTCTGTGTCTACTGCAGCCTCTCTCTGCATTTCTTTCCGAAATCTAAAATCATGGAACTAATCAGCTGGTCTCTCAACGCCATCAACCTAATTTTCTCAATGAGAAGAGCGGGTAAGGGAGAACCCGCCTGTCCGGATGGTACTTTCCTGGCTGGGTAAACGATGGACTCCTGGGAGAAGTGGAGGATCGTGTGCCTGTCGATTCTGTCCGTCGAGGATGTGGAAGATGCCTACATAATTGGATTTATGATAACAGGTTTCTTGCTGTTTGGAGTTAGCAGTTTCCTGGTTTATCACACAGTTAAGAAGACGATGGCAGCACTTTTGCCTCTTGAGAAGCTGCCCGTCATGACTGAAGGAATGTGCAGGGCTGCCAACACTCAGACTGAAGTGATTTGTGAGCTCAATCACAAGCTTGATGCGATTCTCGAACTCGTCCGCAAGCAGGATAACACCTTGGAGAAGTTGACAGCTCGGCTCGGCTGATTGGGCCCACGGATTCGAAACATCGTCATGAGAGACCAAAAGACAAGAAAGGCTGCTGGAAAATTACAGTTGGTCTGACCCAAACTATTCCTTATCTTTTTTAGTTTTGGCTTCCCTTCTGTCCTTGAGCAGACACATCTACTATCTCCTGGAATGTTTTGCGAACAGAGGCTAAATCCCCCCCTCGAGTCCCTCATCCTGTGAACTTTGCTCTGGAACAGAAACTCTCTCTCTTAAGGCCGTACAGTCATCTTATCAGGCGATAAAGACTTTGTGAGGTCTGAGCTAGGACAAGGTCACTGGACTCCTTCTGAATCAACATCCCTGCTGCCGCCCCCGGAATGAGGAGCTTTCTGTGAGAATTTTGCATGTTCTTCCAGTGCATGCGTGGGTTCTCTCCGGGCACTCTGGCTTCCTCCCACAGAGCAATAACATGCCCATTAGATTAAGTGGTCCCTCTAAATTGCACTTAGGTATGAGTGTGAGCGTCAATGGTTTTCTGTCTCTCTATGTGAACCTGGTTCAGGGTGCACCCTGCCTCTTGCCTAATGACAGCTGGGATAGACTCCAGCCCACCAAGAAATGAATGCACATTGTGGAATAAAAAAAAATATCAGTCTGCAAGAAGCGTGATTATTGTTGATATAAATATCATCCAATAGAGTGACCTAGTCATTAGTGGGTCTTGTACTTTGTTGACTGAACTATTTCACTGCTGTTTAAACAGATGCTGGTGTTGTGCACAAGGCAAGGTTTCTAGTGGGAGATGTAGCCAGCCTGTTGGTCAGAACAAACCAGGGCACTTCGATGCATGGTGCATTCACTCTTTGTGGAACTGGGAGGTTAGGTTTTTACACACAGACTTCTGCTATGACGGATTATTTCTGTATCAACATTATCAACAGCCTTGTTTTGAGTGATTAAGAGGCAGGTCTGGAGGGACTGCAAGTGAGCAGAGCTGTCACGCATGTTTCTATAACATTAATGGGCTCACAATAATGTTACCAGTCATTGGGGGTTGTAGAGGACTGGGATGATTTTACAGTTTCAGGAGACTGCCACCTTAATTCATCTTAGAAACCAAAGCTTCTAAAATACAGCACCGGGCTTTCACCGTCAGAAAAACTTCCTCCTCTCTGATGTGTCTGTGAGCAGAACTACATGCACAGCTTTCAGTGCTGATTGGCTGTTTGCTGTGCCCTGACTCTGCGTGTAACCAATCGGATGGTGCTGTGGGTGGGACAATGCTGGACAGAGTATTGAGACACTTGATGGACTGGTGTGTGGAACTGCTCTGCTGGCATTGTAAGGGAAGTTGGAAAATGTTGTGACAGCGGCTTGAACAGTGGCTATTGCTCTAAGACTGCAAGGGAAGCTCAGCTTCCCCTAAAATGTCCCCCCAAAAAAGTGGTGATATGTCCTGCTGTGTGTACATTTCATTGACTAAATATGCGCCAAAATACCTTCATCTTTTGTTCAGAATCAGCTACTTATCACAGGTAACTGGCGCGACTTCCTTCTCATTCATCCCCGCAGCGTCTCAGCGTTTTAACACAGTCGGACGCTGAGCGTCTTCTGACTTCGATGGGGAAGCGTAGAGTGGGTTGTTCCACTGTTGAAACTGGACGGTCATTGGATAAATGCTGGGTAGTCTAGCTCTGCTGGTCATTGAGAGAACACTGGTAAAATCCCTGGAAAAGACACCTAGTTGGTACGACAGGGTCATAGATCATTTTCTTGAAAAGGAACGGAGGATAGAATTTACATTAAATAAATACATTTATGATGTAGGCCGGAAAAAAATGAGCTTCCCCTCCTTGACTGACCAGCAGCCACCACTGGGCTTGAAGAATGTTGACGTCAGTTTGCAAATAAACAACAATTCCCGTAATGCAATAATGCTGTAAATGAATGGGTTTCGCCATCATAAACTTAGAAGTTTTTCGTGACATAAATCTGGATTTGATCAGCACCAAAATGTATGAACTTCTTCCATAGACCAAATCAAACCTCTGGTTTAACTTTCATGTAAATCCATGCAGTAGTTCTTGTGTAACCTTGCTTAACTGACAAACAAACAGACAGACCCTTGTGGAAACACAACCTCATTGGTAGAGGTAACAGATGAAGTGAGTTTATCCTCAGGAGAGAGAGTCTGCATCAGCTCTCTGCTTCAGTTTTAACATTTTTGCCTAAAACTGGAGCATCAGACTCACAAATTAACATTTTAATGATCCACAGAAGTTTTTTTTATGTTGGTGAGGATCAGAGAGACCTGTTTCATATCTGATCCTGGTTTACCGGTTTCAGCTGGGAGGTTTTTGTATCAGAGGTTTTCACTGTGGGAGGGGAATTACTGGATCTTTGGCTCAGGAACCAGACTGTTTGTTTCAGGTAAGAAAAAAATATTTATTTTTTCAGTTTTCTAAAATAAGACAAAAAGGACATTTTTGTCTTTACTTGTCATTTTGTTAGTTTCAATGAGAACTATTTTTATATCGCTGGTCTTTCAATGTTAAAGCTGTGTCCTATAATACAGAAAATTGACTTTAGCCTTATGAATGTGTATTGAACCTCTGTATTTATGAGACATACAGACAGATGTTATGATCAATCATATGTAATTTAATGTTAATAAATGTGAACTAAATCGAAACATTTTCCTATTAAAAATAAAGAAGTGTATCTATAAAACAATAGTCCTAAATAATCCACAAGGCCCACACAGTTGGAAAAATAAATCAATGGAAGTTATGACGGTAGCTGTAGTCCATTAGATTGTAGGTAGCTCAACTCTAAGATATATCAATTAATCATATATTCATCAGTTAGCAACAAAAACAGTAAAATCATGTTAATATATTTTTAACTTAATTACTGATAATTTACTTGGTTCTGAAATATACATTCTATATTATATAAGTACATATGTAATCATATAAAATGTTGATAATGTGCCCTTTAAGGTAAATATTATGCTTGGTTTTATTGAAAGTTGTTTTTATTCAACATTTTCAAGATTATAACAGTCCAGCACAGTATATATAGGTTGTCTGAAATCTGAGGCAAATCCAAAATAAATCCACATCAGTGATCTCAAAAGTTCTCATTAGGTCTAACATGTTCCCAGATGCTCCAACACTTTGTCAAACTTAGCTGTAAAGAGATCCTTCTCACTGTTTATACAACATCTTAATCTTGTCAGAGGAATATATTCTTATATCAAAGACTTTCACAGATGTATTGAAGGAAGTTCATCTCCTAATTTAACAGCCTTTATAAGCTCATATAAAAAAATATGAATAGACACAATAATGGGATAGGTTGTAATTCCTTCTTGATTACCACACTAACCTCTCCGCAGATAGTTTGCCAAAACAGCTGAATATATTGTATACTATACATCAGGAGACATCAATTATTTAGTACTTTACTGACATATGTTATGGGGGCCGGACTCTAAAATAAATCTTGTAAAGTATTTGTGAGCAACATAGTTGGATTTCTTGGATTTCTTACTCTAGCTACTTCTAATGGGCTTTCATATTTTCCAGCTCTGTGTTTGGCTCCAGTGTCCTTTTTTTATTTATAACAATTTAAATATGGAGTCATGCCTGATGAAACAGTTTCAATATAAGATATTTTGGGGAAATTCATCAGTAGTTTTGGCAATTTAACAGCAAATCCCAAAACTTTTGCCCTGGATATGTTTCTGAATTTGATAATCATACGGGGGCCATGTACAAAGCTATGGGGCTGGATGTGGCCGCCAGTTGGTGATCACTGGTATACATACATGATGATATAGGGACATTTTTTTTTTTGAATCTGTTACATGTGGATATTTACAAAGATAAAAGTAAGATTTTCTCCCATAATTCAGTCTCTATTGTTTCCCATGATTTCTGTAGGAATGATAGCCTGTCCGTATTCAAATGCTGCAGATTTGAATAAAATTTGAGACATAGTGACTCTGTTTAGGACTGTTTAAAAGAGTTCCTTTCTAATAAGTCAAAGTCAGTTAGTACAGTTCAGTTCAGTTCAGCAGTGGAGTCTATCCAAGCTGTCATTAGGCGAGAGGCGGGGTGCACCCTGAACTGGTTGCCAGTCGATCGCAGGGCCACATAGAGAGCCAGAAAACCAGCACGCTCACACTAATACCAAAGGGCAATTTAGGGTGACAACTTAATGTAATGAGCATGTTTTTGCTCTATGGGATGAAGCCAGAGAGCCTGGAGAGAACCCACACATGCACACAGAAAGGACCCTGACGACCCGGAATCTAACCAGGAATCTTCTTGTTGTGGGCACGGGCACTACCTGCAGCGCCACTGTGCCGCCCAGTTTACGTTTATCCCAAATAATTAATCTCTCAAATAAAAGAAGTTACTGATTACTCCAGAAAGACATCATCATGTTTACTGATGTCCTCAGGATCAGACTGACTCAGTGTGAGATGATTCTATTTCTATGTCCTGATCTCCAGATGATCCCGTGGGGCCTCCTGTGGTCAGTGTGTTCCTCTCAGCAGCAGCTTCATCCAGAGGTGTGCAGCTGGAGGAGAAGAGCTCCCTGCTGTGTGTGGCCTCCTCCATGTTTCCTCCTTGGGTCAGGTTCTCCTGGAGACGTCAGGGGAAGAGTGGAGGTTCACCTCAGCAGGTCCCTGCTGATGAACCGATGCTGAAGCTCAAAGAGTCTCAATGTTTCGCCTCCATCTTACAGATCAAGTCCTCAGAGATCAGCTCGTATGATTACAGCTGCTCCGTGCAGCACGAAGGGGGAACAGTGGAGGCTCAGCTGCAAACAGGTGATGAATCCTTCATGACTTCAGCTGCTTTTGGTCAACAGAAGCAGGAACTTCATGATCCAGGAGCTCAATGGTTCCTGTGCTCATATGTGCTCTTTCTTTCTAAATGTCCTGTGAATTGTGTGAAGTAGGTTTCAGGAGCCTCATGTTCAAATCATATGCACAAAATGTGGCATACACTCTTTTTCACGAGGTGTTTAGATGGATCCAGATTGAAATGACTGTGGAAATGTGCAGTGCCTCACACCAACATCATGGTTGGTGTATGCACATTTCTACCACTGTTAGTCTATTGGCGACACTTAGAGGTGATGCTGGAAAACTGTTAAATATAAAAACAATTAGTCCTCAGACTGACGTGCACATCAGAGACATATGAACAGTTAACACACTCATGTGTCTGCAGTTACCTGAGTGGATATGAAAGCACGGGCAAAGTGGTGTAAAAAATACTGTTACACACAATGGCTGCTTTAGCAGTATGAGAAGACATTTTAAATAGTGCAATATGAAAGAAGTTCAGAGATACAAAGATTTACAGGCTCATGATGACTGGATCATCAGTTATTTTAGGTTCTCGAGTGTTCCTCCTTAAATTGTGTGCAGAGCTGCGGCCAGCATTCAACATCAAACCACGATTTGCACACATTGCTATAAAAGTGCGATCACATGATGCGTTTGTAAGTCAACAGGAAACATTTTCATTCGATCTACTGACGGCTCATTCTGTATGTGATGCGCAAAAGCAGTTAACCAACTTTGTGGCTTGGTTCAATGCACGACTCGTACATTCTCAGTAACAGTGTGGGTGGGAACAAACTACAAGCTGATGGGGCTTTTTGGTTTGTACATTTATTTATATAATTGTCTTAAAATAATCCCCGTTATGCACATTGAGCACGTGTGCCCCCAATTCTATCCTTGTTTACACAGCATCAGTGCTAATCAGTGGTTAAAGTGAGTGACTTGCTGTTTTCTGCTGATTGAACTGCAGCTTAAGATTTTTCTAACAAGCCCCTGATTGTCTCTGTTTAGTCATCTTAAAACCTTGAGCGTCAAATTGTGAAATGCATTGATCAGCCTCATGTTTGCTTCAATGAACTTCTGCATGTTCTTGGTGTAAAGAATTAACAAAGAGAAAGTGTAAGTCAAGTTTACTGTGATATCCTCTTTGATATGGTGGCATGCTTAAATTAATATTTATAATATTTCAAATTAAATGATACCAAATGTACAACATTTACGCATGAGCCTCTATCCAATGGGTTGGCACTTAAAGAGACTGTGAGGAGTTTCTAAATAATTACAAAAGAGTCTCCCTTTTAGATCCATGCCTGATCAAAATACACACTTTAAGATGAGTTTTATAGCATCAAAATAGGTTATCTATAAATGCTATTCCTTAGCTTCACGGTCGGGTCGGACAGGGCTGGACTGGCCTGGATACTCAACTTCAGGAACAAGACAATTAAAACTAGAGCAAATTTATATTATTGGGATACGTTTTAGAGCACTGGGCTGTAAGTAGTCATATATAGCCGGCTACAAAACTACGATACTAAGTTTTCCTAAAATTGCTTGTTGTCACACATCAAAAACTACCGCTACGTACCTTGGGTCACGTCTTTTGGTGCGCTCCAGTTGTAGTCAGGAGTAGGAATTTCTCAGTTCCAAGTAGGAAAGTGCAACTGTAACGTCCCCCAAAGTCGGAATTTCCTACTGGGAACTCGGTGAAACCTCGCCGACCCCGAGTTGACAATGGAAGATGGATGCCCCCAGTGTGAACAGTTATTTAGCTCCTGTAATAATCAATTTATTTGTCCTTCTGACTGGGGTGTGTTGCTCTAGATCAGCTGTATACATAGTACTGTTAGACTTATATTTACAAAAATGCTGCCATAGTGATAATCACATTCTTCATGTGATATTTGTGAACAACAACGCAGGGCATGCTAACAACAGCTAACAATAGCCTGGTAGATCGGCATGTTTTTTTTAAAAGGTGATGTCACTCCTAGTTCCCAGGTTACTGGAACGCAGCATAACGACAGTCGCCTCACGTGCTCATGTGTAGCAGAGTCTTTATGTTGCTGGTAATAGATTCTCCTCATAGCACCTTTAAGTCTGGCCTCAAGCCACTTCATGGCTAGAACATAATCTGAGGTTAATATCGAGAGATGATTATCATTATTCATGCATTAACGGGAAAGTGGAGAGAGAAAGTGAGAGATCACTGTGGCAATTGACTGGAAACTCCCAAACACAGAATAAGAGACAAATGAACAAAGAAACAAAACAAAACATGACACATTTTGTTTAACACTGCACCAACATCTTTAAAGGGATTAATTAAGAGGAAACAACAGTTTCCAGGACAAGGAAAGTCAAATGATTTATTCATTTATTAGAATACTCATGCTGAAATCAGCTTTTATATATAACAGATCACTGATGATCCACTGAATGGCATCTGTGTGCATTTCAGCTCTATATTATGTTTCTATGAGACAGCGTGAGTCAGTGAACAGTCTGCTCCTGTGTGATCTGCTCTCAGATAAACTAACAAACATCAGAACAAATGAATAAACAAAGTTTCTGTCTCTTTTTTTAACCCGCTCTCTGGCTCACTCTGTGGGTTATGGCTCTGTTATGACTCATTTCTCTTCTGCAGCAACTTCTCATCGAAACAGAGCGGTTGCCTTTAGGTTCATAAGAAACAAAAAGCCCTGGGGGGCCTTATGTACAGGCCCCTGCTCTCTGTTATAAGGCTGCTAGCAGCTACTGTATGACCACATTTGTTGTCAGTTACACAAATACACAAATATTTAACTGTGCAGTCATCCTCTGCTTCACATCCACCTTGATGTCGACCACTTCTTCTTAATCTCAGCTTGTGTGCCCTCTGACGGCCTCACACTCTACCACACTCCTCTTGTGTTTGTGGCTCATGTTGGAGAGCACTGTGCCAAAAAAAGAGCACATTTTTGCAGGCCTCCACTTCAGTGAGCATAGTACCTCAAATGTGCTGTCAATTAAATTTTTTTTCAGACTGTCTTACTCATTATTTTTTAAATTTTCGGAAAATGTGCTTGAATTCATGCGTGTGCACAGATCCTTACATCTGTATATTTTGTGCATTTTCTGGTTTTGATTGTACGCCATGTTTTAGTATGAAATCCATGCGAGTCTTTGTTCATGAGGCCCCTGATGTGTTTGAGTCTCAGAGAAGATGACACAGCTCATCCAACAACGATGACACTTTAATAAGAGACAGACATGCTGACATCATCATTGGTGCTACATCAGTTAGCCTGTTAGCATGGAGGAGGTTTATCTGCTGCTGTTTATGACTGTGCTCTATTGAACCATCCACACTGATTTAGGCTCCACACTCACAGGGGGCATCTTCACCCACTCTAACCTTCAGAGCATGTCTGAGCAGAGCTTCATGTTTTTACATTTTAGTTTCTGTTTCACCAGCTCTAGTTTCTGAACAGACTTAGGCCGCTGAACACCTTCTGTTGAAAAGCTCCTTTTGTATCTGCAGCTCATGAGCTTTAACTCTGTGACTTTGTCAAAGAGAAAAAATCCGACATCTCATTTTACTTTTTTTCAGCCTTAGGAGTTTCTCCCCTCCCGTCCCCGTTCCAGGTGAAGCTGCTCCTGCTGCTCTACACGGTGCTGATCCTGAAGAGTCTGGTGTACTGCTGTGGACTCTTCCTGATGACCGTCCTCAGGAACAAGAGACCGTCCACCAGACAATTGGACTCAAGTCTTACGGACTCGGACTCAAGTCAACTTGAGCCGCTAATGAGAAGACTTGCTACTCGACTCGGACTCAGGAGGTAAAAACTTTAGACTCGACTCGGACTCAGGAGAAAATGTCTCCAGACTCGACCTGACTTGAGACAGCATGATTGGGAAAATTGCACGCACTCAGGCTTTATATGAAGAGTCAGACAGGAGATATACGCCGCTCTTTCCACCTATTATTGTCCCGCACACTACACAGTACTACACACATACGTTCCTACCACACACACACTTCTCCTACAGTGATGATCAGTGGGCAGGGTGCGCAGGACGGGGGTTTTAAATTGGCAACCGCTATGTCTTCTGTGCCCAAAGTTATTTTCTTTGCATATAAAGAATTTCAATCAGATGGAAAACGAAGACACGCCAAGTGCACGACCTGCAACGCTTCGATAAGTGACAAAGAGGGCACAACATCGAACTTTATCCGCCACCATAGGATACATGAGAACCAGTGAGTGAAACCTGCAAACGTTAGCCAGTTAGCTAACGTTCCTGCCATAGGTCAGTATGGCAGGAATGTTAGCCCAACCTGTGGTCAATATGAAGCTAGTACAGCTAACATTAGTAAAGAGGGTATATGTGTGCTGTATGTGTTGGAAGATAAGTTTTCTCTCTTCAAGATAAAAATCTGAGTGCTTTTTGGGTGGACTGGGGAACAATGGTGAGGGACTCGAACCGTCATAACCTGTGACTCGACTTGACTCGACTTTACAAAACCTGTCTCGACTTGACTCGACTTTACAATATTTCTGATTTTTTTTTACATCAAAAAAGTTTATCAACTAATGGCTCAACATTTTTTTACAACATTTCTGATTGTTTTTTACATCAAAAAAGTTTAACTGATGGCTTGACATTTGTTTTTTAATATTTCTGATTGTTTTTACATCAACAAAGTTGATCAGTGATGCAGATGTATGTTTCTAAATAAATGTTTTGACCATTAAAATGAACATTCTGATTAATATTGAGAATTCAACATGAATATTAACTGGATTTTAGAGGCTTATTTTCCTCTTGGTGTCACAGAGAGACTTAAACTTTCCCCTCTTTCCTGGACTGAGACTTGGCTGGACCATGACTGGACCATGCTGGACCTGCCCACCCTCATGTCTGAAATGAGACCCCCTGTGTTGTTACTCTGATAAGGTCAAAGGTTGAAGCCCACAGTATCTGTTATGCAGGAATTTAGACTCAGGCCCAGACAGGTGGACATGTGGTGTGTTTGGATATTTTCTGTTGTTCAGACCATTCTCTGTAAACCTAGAGAGGGTCGTGTGTGGAGATCACAGTAGATCAGCCGTTTGATGGATCAGTTGGTCTGACAAAAAACACCAACTCTCTAAAATCACCTTTCTTCTTTATTCTGGTGTTTCAAAGTTTTTTTTTTCCATTTCCATGATTGTCACCTTTTTTTTTTTTTTTTGTAATTTAATAATAAAAGCAAACATGTCGGTTTGGAGCTGCACTGTGTCGAGGTGTGTAAAGACAAAAATGTAGATCTGGGTGCTCTTCTAGGATTCAAGGATGGAGGTAGAGATTAAAAACAGAAGAAATCAGAGACACTTTGATGGTTAAAAATCCTTTATTTTAGCAGGGACAGGTCAAAGGTCAACTCATCAGTCTTCATCAGGACACCATGATTAAGTTCCAGGTGTTAAAATACACGAGGATGTCATTTGATTGTGTCACAGAAATATATTTCTTTTTCTATTTAACAAAATTTAATTCCAGATGAAGTCTGATTTATTTATTTTCTTTAATTTCTCCTGCTTTTGGAAAATGACCAAAATAAGATAAGAAACATCCACCACTGTTCAGGGGAGGGTAAAACCCCAGAAAATTCAGATTCAACTATTCTGTAAATTAAAAAAATATAAATACTCTGGCCTAAAACCTGGCAAAGCATTTTTTAAGTTGATTAATCCTCAGGACCTGTTTGTCCATCCTGTTTCTGTTTCATATTTTCATTTGTGTAATCCTGAAAAAAATTAACTGAAACTAATTTTGTATCATTAAAAATATCTATATTTTATTTAGCATTTTTCAGGACCAGATGTTAAGGATTTTTTCTTTACATTAATGAGACTTTTTATTTTGTTCAGTTTTTATTTTAAGTAAAAAAGAAAAAGAAATTAAGAAAATCAACATCATTGCTCTCTTTTTACACTCAATATGACGTCATATACATGTGTCAGATAATTAAAATAGAGTTTTATGTTACTACGTTAAAAACATTTTCATGCTTTAAAAACACCAAATAAGAAAATTAAAGTTCAGGTTAAAACATGTTAAATGTGGTTCAGAGGAAGTTTGAGCTCCTACAAAATCAGACTTTCTGCCTTATTTAACGATCTTATAAATTAATAAAGAATAATTACGTCTGAACACTTAGAATGCTGTGTTAGGACCTTTTTGTTTCACTTGATTCAGTTTCTGTTCATTTTGTCATGTTGTGTAATCTTCCAAAACAAGAAAATACAAAATATCCAAAAAGTTTGTGTTGTTGAAAAATAAAAGAGCATATTTCCTGTAAATATTTGTTTTTATATATTTGAGGTTTGGAAGTTAAACAATTTATTATTTTAAAGTATTTTGTTTGTTTAAAAGGAGAAAAATGTTTCCAAACCTTTTATGTTCAAATATGATTGGAAATGATATAATAAATGTTTTCAATGTTATTGTATGTTTATATGTGATATGTGATCCAAATGTAACATTTTAAAGATATTTTGACCAATAAAAAAATGAACTGTATTGAAAATTTACCAAAGATATTAACTGTATTTTAACAAAAATAAAATTCCATGTATTGGTATATTTTGCTCTGACTGTAATTTTTTTAAAGAGGAGTTGAACTAGTGAACTTCGTGATGAGGCCGATTAGTGAACATGTTTATATTTTTATCAAATCATTTTAATAAATCAAAAATTCTTCAAGGGAAAAAATGAAACGATAAATATGGTACAAAACAAAAAAACACACATTCAGTAGGTTATTTCATTTGTTTTGTGACCAGACTTAATATGAAAACTGTTTCTCCTTTATTTTAGACCCTGATACAGAAAAAGTCGTACGCTGATGATTCTGTGGTTTAAATGTGAAAATAAATTGCGGCTTCATTGGAGGAGCTGAATGCTGGACATATGTCCTTGTTGTTTTAATATTAATCACATTTCACAGGGTATTGTATTAAAAATGTCTTTTAAACACACTGTTGTATTTTTGCTGTCTGTAATGTAAGGGTTAAAATTCTGACTCACACACAAAAACAATAAATTAATAAAAACATTTAAAATAGTTGAATGAAAAAGTAACAAAGATTTGACTCAACACTACATAAAATAATAATAATAAATAAAATAATAAATAAATAATAAAAAATAATAAAAATAAAAATAATAATGTTGACTACCTTAGGGCAAAAGGCATCAGTGAATTTTTGGTATATTAACATAAATTTGGATCAAATATATATATATATATATATATATATATATATATATATATATATATATATATATATATATATATATATATATGTATATATATATATATATATATATATATATATATATATATATATATATATATATATATATATATATATATATATATATATATATGATAGTGCTGACAGGTGATTAAAAAAATTAATCTAATTAATTATAGGATTTATAATTAATTAATCTAATTAATTGCATTTTAATCTCATATCTGCTTAAAGTACCCAAATAAATAATTTTAATTCTAGGACATCACAAAATTGTAGTACATGATTAATCAAATGAATACACTAAAAAGAGAAGACTGTATATCTACATTTTTATTGGTGATTGAATAAAACCAAAGTCAGGGCAACTTGTCCAGAAAATTCTAAACTCAATCAGGCAACTCAAATTACACTTTAAGTGTGTTTCATAAATCAAATTCAAAATAAGAAAAAGGTCGAGGACATCCAGCAAAACAATCAGGCCTGGTGCATTATAAAAAAATGTAGAACAAATATAGATAAATAATTTCAAAAATAAAATAAAGCGGAGTTTCAAATAGGCCGTTCCTGTTGTCACCTGGGCTTTGTTTGGTTTGACTAGAGACGCATGTGTGAAGTGACGTGCCACTGCCATGTACGGGTCCTCCAGCTGGACAATATTAAAATGTTTGTGTGCTATTATAAATCGCGATTAATGTTTTTAATGCATTAATTTGCATTGTAATTAATTAATCTAATTAATGTACTAAAGTGACAGCCCTAATACATATATATAAATACATATATATATGTCTATATATATATATATATATATATATATATATATATATATATATATATATACATATATATATATATATATATATATATATATATATATATATATATATATATATATATATATATATATATATATATATATATATATATATATATATATATATACATATATATACATACATACATATAAATATATACATATATATGTATATATATATGTGTATATATTTATATATATATATATATATATATACATACATACATACATATATATATCTATCTATATATATATATATATATATATATATATATATATATATATATATATATATATATATATATATATATATGATTTCTGGCCCAGTAAATTTTCTGACTTATATTTACTGATTTATATTATGATCACCTTATAATATGTTTCATTTTGCAAAATGTGCAAATAAATTAGTTTTAATTAATACATAATAACAAATACACACCACTAATTGAATTTAAATGAGAAAAATTTCCAATAAATTTCAGATACTTTTTTTTTTGTTTGTTGAGAGGTCAGGAGAAGCCTTGATATGCTCTATTTTTTGTTGATATCCATAAAAATAATTTTTTTTAAAATAGATTTTTTGTGGACAAAGATGAGAGTTAAACACTCAGGCATCTACTGCCCCTTTAGGCCTTAGAGAGGTGATGAGGGAGAGTCCTGCTGCTGTGGACTTTATATTCAAGCAGAGAAGAACTTCATTACATGGAGGAGACGTGGAAACACACTAAAGAGTAAATGAAACTTTTAAAGCAGAACATGAGCTCTAAAATGTTTGAAACCACAAACACACTGACACTGGTGATAAATGGGCTTATAAATTAGGATAAGATAAACACATACAATCAATCAAAATTTATTTTTATTGTTTTTTGTTAAATTTAGACAGTTTTTCACAGGTGTATTTTGATTTCCAGAGATCTACAAAAAAAAAATCAGAACTGAATGATATTTTGAATAATAAATGTGCTCTAACAGAGTCAGATTACAAACATTATCCATGTTTTCTATTTGTGTTGTATTTAATTTAGTCTGAAACATCTGTGAAGAAAATTAACATTCACTGTAATGACTGTTCACAGTAACACTGACATCAGCACCACAAAATATAAAACAAGACTTAATATGAAGTGCTGTGTCTTCCTGGACAGCAGTAAATATCGAATGAGTTGGCTCTGCACGGAAATGGCAGCGAAGATGAAACTGGCGTAAATAAGGTCTAGTAAAAGTGTGCTCTCGGGGGTCAAAGAAGCACAAACGCAGGCAAATTCCAAGTTTGACAAACAACGTTTATTAAAGTTACACTAGGTGAACAATAACAAACGGGAGTTGCTTTGTGTCGCGACGCCCCAAAACAACTGAAGCTCAAGTCGATGCATGCATATTATATAGCCTCACGGGGGGTCCCCGTCTTCTCGAAGGTTCCAGGAGGTTCCTCCCCATCTCCCTTCAATAGGCACATTCTCTTGGTTCTTCATTACAAAAGTATAATTTTTCCTCTTATAAGCCTAAATACACTTCTATGGAGTCCATCCTTTATTTATTTTGATCATTAAGTTAAAATGAGAGGTATTACTATCATTATTTCATGATCTGCTCAAAATGGCTGAATTGATCCAAAATGGCTTCCCCTTCAGGCCCAAATATGGTTGTGCTTTCCTGTCCCTCTCTGGGCACAGAGTGAGCTGTTATACTGGGAGATTGGTTAGTACAGCATGTACTTTCTTAAAATACTTATCTTTTGTTAAATAATTTTAACTTTAAACCATGGACTCCATTAGACATGTATTTAGGCTCTATGGTGTGGGTGATAATCTGTTAATAACATGTAAGACTGTTGTATTAAACACATATATAAATACATCAAACTTATAACATAAAGTCAGTATATCATACAGTGCTGTAACTACATTGTGAGATTATAAAACATTATGATATCAACCTATCACAGCACATTTTGTGTTGTTTTTAACTACTTAAAAAACCTGGAAAAGTCAAGACATTCTGTACTCAATTGTACTTTCAGTAAGAGCCTCTTAGTAACATTAAGTTGTAATGCTATACATGTATATATGACTAAATATGCAAAAAATATATAAACCTTTTAAATGCAATATAGTAAAATATATACTGGCTATTGTGTAATAATCAAAATAAAAGGCTAAGGTTCAACATAAAATACCCCTTTTCCACCAAACTGGTTCCAGGGCTGGTGCTAGAGCCGGTTCACAATTGGTTCAAGTGTGAACCGGTTAAGAACCGTTTGCTTTTCCACAAACGGGTGCTGGCCAGAGAGCTACATCAGCACGTCAATGTATACGTCTGTATACGTTACGCCAGTTTCCCATAAAAACTAGCGAACAACAATAAACAAAACAATAAACTTACCAGGCTCTGTGGAGGTTTGCTCCATGGTTATGTCCTCCTGCATAGACTCCAGCATGGCTGTGGCTAGATTCAATGCCCTGGTAGCGCTCGGTCGGTCCCCGAGAACAGCATCAAGCATTTTGTAATGCAGGCTGTTAAAACGTGGCCGACCATTGCCACTACGGCCCAGCTCGGTCTTCTGGTCCCTATATTCTTTCTTTATATATTCTTTATATATATATATATATATATATGTTCTTTTCAATCTGTTTTTCTCTTACTCCAACCTCGTCTTTTTAAAAATGGCTCTCTTCCGTATTGTTACTCTGCTAATCCCACCCCCACCCCCTGACGTAAGCGCGTAGCCCCTGATGTAGCGTAGTTCTTTCTGCTGGCCCAGCAAAGAGTTGGTGCTTTCTAAGCACCAGTTTTGAGAGCCAGCAACCGGTGCTTAGTCTGTGGAAAACCAAAGAACTGGTGCTAAGTCTGGCTCTAGCTCTGAACCAGCCCTGGAACCAGCTTGGTGGAAAAGGGGTATAAGTAAAACTTTCCTTGATCAGTAAAAAGCCCAACATTATGCAAAATAAGTAATTAATATAGCAATTGTTACATTTGCTGTATTAGTATCATACGTCATAACTCATCTTCTTGTTACTTCTAAACAAACAGATACTCTATGTTGTTCAATGAACCATTTACAATTATTCAACATTTCATCACTCGAAGTACATAAAGAAAGAAATTATAATAAAACATGCATAAAGATAACCCCATTGGCGGTGATACTAGCAAGACATTTCAGGGCAATTTTACACTACAGAAGAATAAAACAGAAAGCAAAATAAGACCCTAAATGTTGTTTAAATCTAAGAAATGTTCTAATAATCAAAATGTTCTTTAATAAAGACAGAAAAGTCCCTGCTGCATCTCTGATCGAACTGTTTCTATAAACTGTGACCACAGAATGCTGTCGAGGACGTTGTACCATCATAAAATCATTATTTACATGTTTAATAAATGATTAAAGTAATAAATGAGATGAATGTTTGATGATGGTCCCTCAGCAGGTCTTCAGTTTGTGGACGGTCTCTTGTTCCCGAGGACGGTCATCAGGAAGAGTCCACAGCAGTACACCAGACTCTTCAGGATCAGCACCGTGTAGAGCAGCAGGAGCAGCTTCACCTGGAACGGAGACGGGACGGAGGGGGACGGAGGAGGAGAAGATGGTGGGAGTGATGCTTGAGGTGGTAGGAGGATAGAAACTTCTAAGGCTGAAAAAGGTAAAAATCAGATGTCAGATTTTTTCTTTTTGACAAAATCTCAGAGTTAAAGCTCAAGAGCTGCAGATACAAAAGGAGCTTTTCAACAGAAGGTGTTCAGCGGTCTAAGTCTGTCCAGAAACTAGAGCTGGTGAAACAGAAAGTAAAATGTAAAAATATGAAGCTCTGCTCAGACGTGCTCTGAAGGTTAGAGCGGGTGAAGATGCCCCCTGTGAGTGTGGAGCCTAAATCAGTGTGGATGGTTCAATAGAGCACAGTCATAAACAGCAGCAGATAAACCTCCTCCATGCTAACAGGCTAACTGATGTAGCACCAATGATGATGTCAGCATGTCCGTCTCTTCCCGTTCCTGTTTCTGTTGACCAAAAGCAGCTGAAGTCATGAAGGATTCATCACCTGTTTGCAGCTGAGCCTCCTCTGTTCCCCCCTCGTGCTGCACTGAGCAGTTGTAATCATACGAGCTG
The DNA here is from genome assembly GCA_036419115.1 of Scarus forsteni. Lineage (NCBI taxonomy): Eukaryota > Metazoa > Chordata > Actinopteri > Labriformes > Labridae > Scarus > Scarus forsteni. The sequence goes on along the minus strand of JAZDUH010000087.1, from coordinate 13,657,730 downwards.
ATCTCTGAGGACTTGATCTGTAAGATGGAGGCGAAACATCCAGACTCTGTGAGGTTCAGCGTCCGTCCATCAGCAGAGAGTGGCTCCTCTGAACCTCCACTCTTCCCCTGACGTCTCCAGGAGAACCTGACCCAAGGAGGAAACATGGAGGAGGCCACACACAGCAGGGAGCTCTTCTCCTCCAGCTGCACACCTCTGGATGAAGCTGCTGCTGAGAGGAACACACTGAC
>JAZDUH010000087.1:13592500-13652500 GCA_036419115.1 Scarus forsteni | reverse complement strand
CAAAGAAAAGAGCACTGTACCTACTGTGAAACATGGAGGAGGCTAAGTTATGTTCTGGGGCTGCTTTGCTGCATCTGACACAGGGTGTCTTGAATCTGTGCAGAGTACAATGAAATCTCAAGACTATCAAGACATTCTGGAGTGAAATGTACTGCCCAGTGTCAGAAAGCTTGGTCTCAGTCACAGGTCATGGGTCCTCCAACAGGATAATGAGCCAAAACACACAGCTAAAAACACCCAAGAATGACTCAGAACAAAACATCAGTGATCCCTGATCTAAATCCTGTTGAACATTTGTGGAAGGAGCTGAAACATGCAGTCTGGAGAAGACAGCCTTCAAACCTGAGACGGCTGGAGCAGTTTGCTCATGAGGAGTAGGCCAACATACCTGTGGACAGGTGCGGAAGTCTTATTGAGAGCTACAGAAATCACCTGATTGCAGTGATTGACTCAAAAGGTTGTGCAACAGCACATTAAGTTAAGGGTACCATCATTTTTGTCCAGGCCAGTTTCATTAGTTTGTTTTTTAAAATAGTTCTCTTGGACTACAATTTAAAAGCAAAGTCTGATTTTCATTAGCTGATTTTCAGTAAATTTTTATTTATTATTACTTTTGTCAGTTTCAGCTTATTTCAGTGACCCTGTGGTTTTTTCTCTCTTTAATGGAAGGGTACCAATAATTTTGTCCGCGTCTGTATGAAACTGTCCATCTGGCGTGTCGGGTTAGACAGCTGAAGGTGTTTAAGGTGGTTTTCAATTAAACTATGTGCATTTTGTCGTGGCTAACATCTGGAATGAAGATCTGTACATCTACATTCATTATTATTTCATTTTTTGGACATTTTAGCTCCCAAAAGACATAGGAGAAGTGAAAGAGTCACAGTTACATACGGTATAAGCACTGAGACATTAGTTTGATAACAGATCCCAAAATGAGGTAGGTCACATGACCAATACAAAGAAAAAAGTACTTTTATGTTTCTTACAATGCCAACACAGGAATGATATCTCACTGTTCATTTTGCTAGGTTTCTTCAGAGTATAATAAACCCTGCATTATCTCAAAATGTGCTAGTTTGTGTCTTAATTTATGAACTTTCCTGCAGTTAGCAGACCAGTCTTCTTGCTTGGGTTCTGAGGGGTGCTGGTTGAGTGTAGTCTCTCCTTTCAATATAGGCTCATAATGCCCAAAAAAATAAGATAAAATTTTTAGACGGTCTGGGTTTGTAATGGTACAAATCTAACTAACCCTAAACCCAAAAAGCAAATATCCAAGTCTGTGAAGATGTAACACAATGAGCTTTATGAACACGAGTGAGGGATAGAGAGAGGAGTGAGGAGAGCTGAAAACAAAATGCAGAGAAGTTAACTCAAGAGTAATGCTCTTATATTAGCTGAAGCATCTTAATTGACTTGCTGGGGCAGCTTGAAAAAAGAGAATCACAGTAATCCAGTCTAGAGGTAACAACAGCATGGACTAGCATTTTAGCATCGCTGAGACTGGACAGGCCTGATTTTAGCGATGTTATGAGGATAAAAAAAGGCTGTTCTTGACATTTGCATTATGTGAAAGTGGAAAGATAAATCCTGATCAAACAGACCTCCATGCTTTCTAACAGTTGTGCTCAGTGCCATGCTAATGCCATCTGGGGCAGTTAAATCACTGTAAAAGGTTTCTTTGAGTGTTGGGGGCCCAGCACAATGATCTCTGTCTGTCTGAGTTAAGAGGAAAAAAAAGCTTCTGCCCATCCAGGTCCTGACACTCCTAGTTCAGATTACTGATCTGTTTCACTGCTTAGTGGCTGATAGGCTTCTTTTTCACTTGGTGGTGTAGGTGGTTCAGTCTATAGTACGCTCTACCAACAGTCAAGAGAGCCAAGCTCAGCTCCGACTGTGACATATTGATGTGCCCATGAGCAAGAAACTCGACCCACGATGCTCCAACTGCAGCGTCAGTGGTGTGTTATAGTGAGTCTGATCAAGAATACTGCTCATTTTATTTACATGGGCTTTAAGGATATAAAACCAACAACAAACAAAGAAAATATTGGCTACTTTAGACTTTTAAAGGGATTATACAATCATTATTTTTTTTTTTTCATCAATATTTGAAATATGTAAATTTACATTTTCTGGTCAATGTTTGATTTAAGCCAAGACTCTTCCCCTAAACAAATCTTAACTGGATTATTGAGGTCAAATTCCTCTCTGCTCTACTGTAACATCTGTTCATCTGAAGGTTTTTGTTCAGTCTCCTCACATCATCTCTCACTGTGGAGAGCCCAAACAGAAGCAGTAATATGTGGCTGAGTGAGCAGGTTTCACCGTCTGAATCTGAAGCTTACAGCTGCTCTGTTTTTTAACAGCTGAGAAGTCGTTTCTCTGAGGATGATTGAATTCATTTTTTTCTATTGCACCATTGTTCCTATCAAACCTCAAAATCACTCTGAATGTGTCTGTGTCTTTTTTCTGTAACCAGAACAAGTAGCTATAAGCACACTGGTCGAAGCCTCCACAGGTGATGGAGACTTTCTCTCCGACTCTCCTGGTCACAGACACACTGTCCTGTTGGAGCTCTGCTGCCGTGGTAACCAGGGCTGTGGACAGACAGACAGATGGAGGTCAGTCAAACATCACCTGTAAACACCAAACCTGTTGATGAGGTCCCATCATAACACCTCAGTTTAATAACATACTACAGTCATGTCACTGAGACGGGGCTGCTTCACTGACTGGGCTCTGATTGGCTGAAAACACCCACCTGAGCACACGCAGCACAGAGCCACCATGAGAAGCATGTTGAGTTTCCTCTGATGAACCCCAGGAGAAGTGAGGACGAATCAGGACCAGCTGTCTGATCAGACAGAGCCTGCTGCTCACAACTCCCATCAGCCACTGCTGCACCCTGATCAACCCCTGGTGGTGATTGACAGCTGGGCTGTGGTTTCCTGCACAGTCTGAGGCTTTAACGTGTAGATGCATCATCTTCCTGTATTTGTGTTGTAGCTTTTACATTAATCTTCTCTGTTACTGCAAAGTGTTCTGTATATGTACTGTATACAGAATAATACATAATAATGTGTTCGGTCTAATTCACCATGGTGTTTGGAAAGAAAAATAATTGTAAAATATTGCAAATAAAGTCTGTTTACAGTCTTTGGTTTCTCTTCTCCTTCCTCTAACTTCATGGAGCAGCTCAGAGTGAGTAGTTCAGTACAAACATGTACGGATACAGCCACTATAATTTTCCCTCCCAGACAAAAATACCAGCCACTTGGAATCTGATCAAGGAGTTTTATTTATTAAGTTAGTTTTTTTCTCACCATCTCTGGATGGTGGTGGATTATATCAAGAGCAAATATCCAGTGAGCAGCAGTTCTCTGGACAAAATGTGGATGTCAGAGGTCAGAGGAGAAAGGTCAGAATGGTTGGAGATGATAGAAAAGGAACAGGAACTGAAATAACCACTTGTTACAACCGAGGTATGAAGAAGACCTATCTGAACACACAGCATTATGCATTAACAGCTACAATGATCATGAACTGGAATGGGGTTAATGAAATGACCAAATATGTGTCATGTCTCTAATATTGTAGTTACTGAGGCTTGACTCCACAGCAGCAGGCAGTCTACACCAAGGATCTAGAGATGAGTACAGGAGCAAACAAAAGGGGCAAAAGCATTTTTCAAGAGGGAATCTTACTTTATAGATTAAATAAAGTCAATCAAACTTTATTTTATTCATTTTTGTCAAATATAGAGACATTTATTTATTGTTTTTATTATATTTATTCATTTTTTCAAAACTGAAGGACATTTTTCATCATAAATGTGCTCTAACAGAGGCAGATTACAAACATGAAACATAATAAGCATTTGTATTGCAAGTACTTTGGTCTGAGACGTCTGTAAAGAAAATTTACATTCACTGTGATGATTGTGCACAGCAACACTGACATCAACACCACAAATGATGAAACAAGACGTAGTATGAATAAAAACACAGAGAGCAAACTAAGACCCTAAATGGAAGTTCATGTTGTTTATATCTAATAAATGTTCTTATAATCAAAACGTTCTTTTTGTAGGTACAGAAAAGTCACCTCTGCGTCTCTGATCGACCTTTTTCTATAATCTGTGACCACAGAATGCTGTCGAGGACGTTGTACCATCATAAAATCATTATTTACATGTTTAATGAATGATTAAAGTGATAAATGAGATGAATGTTTGATGATGATGGTCCCTCAGCAGGTCTTCAGTTTGTGGACGGTCTCTTGTTCCTGAGGACGGTCATCAGGAAGAGTCCACAGCAGTACACCAGACTCTTCAGGATCAGCACCATGTAGAGCAGTAGGAGCAGCTTCACCTGGAACGGGGACGGGACGGAGGGGGACGGAGGAGGAGGAGGAGGACATGGTGGGAGTGATGGCACAGGCGGAGGACATGGTGGGAGTGATGTTACAGGTGGAGTAGATGGTGGGAGTGATGGCGTAGATGAAGGTGGAGCTGATGTTGGTGGTGATGTTTGAGGTGGTGGGAGGGTAGAAACTTCTAAGACTAAAAAAAGCAAAAATCAGATGTCAGATTTTTTCTCTTTGACGGCATCACAGAATTAAAGCAGTTATAAAAGTTTTTCTGTTTTCAACAGAAGGTGTTCAGCGGTCTAAGTCTGTCCAGAAAGTAGTATATACTAGTCAAGTACTTTATGAAATGAACTTCAAGTGTACTTCTTGTTCTTCGGGGAGCTACATGAAGTTCTTGTTTCTGTTGACCAAAAGCAGCTGAAGTCATGAAGGATTCATCACCTGTTTGCAGCTGAGCCTCCACTGTTCCCCCCTCGTGCTGCACGGAGCAGCTGTAATCATACGAGCTGATCTCTGAGGACTTGATCTGTAAGATGGAGGCAGAACATCCAGACTCTGTGAGCTTCAGCATCGGTTTATCAGCAGGGACCTGCTGAGGTGACCTTCCACTCTTCAACTGACGTCTCCAGGAGAACCTGACCCAAGGAGGAAACATGGAGGAGGCCACACACAGCAGGGAGCTCTTCTCCTCCAGCTGCACACCTCTGGATGAAGCTGCTGCTGAGAGGAACACACTGACCACAGGAGGCCCCACGGGATCATCTGGAGATCAGGACATAGAAATAGAGTCATCTCACACTGAGTCAGTCTGATCCTGAGGACCACAGGAGCTCTGCTCTCTCCAACACTCTCTAACACCACTACAGTCAACATTTTAGGACATCCTCGATTAGCTGCTACCAGACCACTGAGCTAAACCATCTGACAGCTAACAGGAAGTCAGACGAGTACACAGTGAAAACCATGAACGTGCAGTAATATCATGGATATATTGATCACTAGAAAAGCACTCAGAGAGCACAGACCTCCGCCAGCGGCACAGTCCTCACCCATATTGTGATTTTCACCATAAATATTAGTCCTACCTTTATTTTATGTAAATATTTGGATTCCTTGACCATGAAAACATTACCATTAGCGACTGGATTCATAATGACATCTATTTTAGTTCAGTAGTTATGCACAAAAATCACATTTTTCATCATGGCGGCCAGATGCTGATTTGGATCAACACCAAAATCAAATCAGTTCTTCCTTTTCCCATGCTGAACATTTCCTGTAAATTTCATCCAAATCCATCCATAACTTTTTGAGTTATTTTGTTCACAGACGGACAGACAAACAAACTCTCCCGAAAACATTACCTCCTTGGTGGAGGTAAAAAAAACATCAATTAATGGTGATTAAAAATACTTGAGACAGCTTCTCCTGAGACAGGAGGTCATTTTTTTAAATTGTAAGAAAAAAGTAGGTTTAATTAAATGCAATGCTTTCAGCTTTGCTCACACACACTCAGTGAGAAAAGGACTCTTGATAAAATGATTGATCATCTCAGTAACAAATGGACATCAGTGATCCCCCACAGCTGCCTCTGCGTCTGTTTCCATCCTTATTTCTGTCTGCTTTGGCTCATGTTCACATCAGAGCACTGTCGCTCTGTCCTCTGCAGAAAAGTTCATTATTCTTCAACTTTCACGCACACACAAAAAAACAGTGAAACCTGGTCTGGTGGCAGAGACAAAGGTCTGGCAGGTGCACTGTTACGGAGACAAACAAGTGTAGTGAAGCTGATTGTTTTCAGGAGTGATCAGTAACATGCCACTAAGGAGGGAGTTTTTAAACCCTCCTGTGGCCCTCTCCAGAACCACAGCTTTTTCTTCTACACATTTCAGTATGAACAGTGAGTTTTACTGCACTTTGTTCTTTCAAATATTCTCATTCTCAACCTTCAACCTCTCTCTTATTGCTCTCATGTATTCACAAACACGGATAAACTCTTAGATCAGGAAGAAAGACCGAACAACATTGAATGAAAAGCCACTGATTAATTCAACACCAGTTAAACCACGACATCAGCTCTGTTATCAGACAATATAAGTGGCAGAAAGACAATGGAAAAACCTACTGGTTGTTTCTGTGGATTAAGGACTCAAAAATGTGATTCATAATGTCTGAGTGCCCGATGAGAACCCAAACATGTCCGGAAAAACTCGAGTAAAAATGCCCTCAAAAATGACCCAAACCAGAGACCTGATGGCACACACACTAGCTGCTGCTCCACCCTGCTGCCCTAAAGTGAAACAGACTTTTTGTAAATGGGGTCTTCATATATATTTTTTTATTTAACTGTATTTATTGTATTTAATTTGTTCTTCATTTGTGATACAGTAACATTGTCTTCCTGTGATTTTAAAGGGGATTGGTATGTTCTGTGTTTTCATTTTATTTCTAAACTAAATTGTGTCCACACTGAACTGAACCAGAGAAACAAGTTTATTTTTATGCTGCCTCACGAGGGAATAAGAATCCGCAATGCCTGTGTTTTTAAAAGGTTACTGTTCCTTACAGTGTCATACTTTCATTGTGAATTTTGCTGACTCCTTTGTCATATTTATTGTTTGTTATTCAATTGCCTTAAACTTTTTTTTATTATATTTATAATGACATGCGCTGATGACCTGTTGGCCTTATCGCCCTTGTACATGAGATCCTGATCTCAATGGGAAATTACATGATTAAATAAAGGTTAAATAAATATAATGTAAGATGCACTATTTCACTGCCTTGATTAAAAAGTTATTGGAGAAAATGCAACAAATAAAAAATATAATTTTAAACTTTGAAATGTTTTTACTTTTCAATAAAAAATATTTTTAAAGACAACTACTGTTTGACTATTTATATCATTACATTATTAATTCATGAACATGCAAAAAATCTTATTCTACATATAGTTAAAGACGTGTTTGCCTTTTTATTAACACAACTGAATCGGCACGATTTCTCCTTATTGAGAGCAAAACAAAAATGAGGATGAAGAAGTTTCATCCGTAAAGTTTATATTGTACCCATCAGTGTGTAAAGTGTATAATCTTAAAAATACAGAGATAGAATAATACTTCTGCTTCTTTCAGTCCCTTTTTTCTAAATACAACTTACTTTTCATTTATTAAACTCCAACAACATACAGACAGTTCTGACTGACATTGTCTGACTTGTTTATTAAATAAAAACTTGTCGCAAAGCAGAAAAAAAACCAAACCGTCATTTTTAAAGGTTATTTCTTATTTTCAAAAGCTGAATAAGAAATGAATTTATTCTTACCTGAAACAAACAGTCTGGTTCCAGAGCCAAAGATCCCCTCGTACCCACAGTGAAATCTTCTAATACAAAAACCTCTGCAGCTGAACCATCTGCTCCATAAACAGGAATCAAACATCAAACACATCTCTGATCCTCACCAACATAAACCACCTTCCACCTTCTGTGGATCCTTAAACCGTTAAAACATTAAAAAGTCTGATGCTCCAGTTTTAAGTTCGAAAAGGTTTGACCTAAAGCAGAGAGATGATGAATTAATGCAAAGACTCATACAGATAAACTTGGTCTCCTGAGCATAAACTCACATCATTTGTTTGCATTTTTTCATCTCAGTTACCAAAAAAAATAAAATAATTCAGACTCATTTTTTAATTAATTCTGTTAAATTTTACAGAACGTTATAGATAATAAAAAAAAAATAGTTAATTTGCACAGATATTAGACAATAAACATGACTGTTCAGCTGTAAAACCCCTGACAGTTTTTTCAATCAATCAATAAATGGACCTGTTTGATTCATTGTATGAAATCCTGCTATTTCTGTGGTGGATATACAGACGTGGACAAAAGTGTTGATACCCTTCATTTAATGAAAGAAAAACCCACATGGTCACTGAAATAACTTGAAAATAACAAAAGTAATAATAATTAAAAAGTTACTGAAAATCAGCTTATGAAAATCAGACACTGATGTTAAATTTTGGTTCAGCAGAAATATTTAAAAAAAACAAAATAATGAAACTGGCTTGGACAAAAATGATGGTACCCCAAAGGATTGAAAATGGTGTGACCATAGGGACATGTTAAACTAAGGTGTGCCCTGTAATTATCATCACAGGAGTCTTCATGCTTGTAATCAGTTAGTCTGTCTATTTAAAGGCTGAGAAGTGGTCACTGTGCTGTTTGGTATCATGGTGTGTACCACACTAAACATGGACCACAGAAAGCTAAGGAGAGAGCTGTCTCAGGAGATTAGAAAGAAAATTATAGACAAGCATGTTAAAGGTGAAGGCTATAAGACCATCTCCAAGCAGCTTGATGTTCCTGTGACTACAGCTGTACAGATTATTCAGAAGTTTAAGGTCCACAGGACTGTAGCCAACCTCCCTGGACGTGGCTGCAGGAGGAAAACTGATGACAAACTGAAGAGACGGAGAATACGAATGGAAACCAAAGAGCCCAGAACAACTGTAAAGAGATTAGAGGAGAACTCCAAGGTCAAGGTACATAAGAGTCAAATCACACCATCCATCACTGTTTGAGCCAAAGTGGACTGAATGGAGGACATCAGTGTTGAAAGCAAATCATAAAAAAGTTAGACTGGAATTTTCCAAAATGCACATTGACAAGCCACAAAGCTTCTGGGAGAATGTCCTTTGGACAGATGAGACAAAACTGGAGCTTTTTGGTAAGTCGGATCAGCTCTATGTTCACAGACACAACAATGAAGCATACAAAGAAAAGAGCACTGTACCTACTGTGAAACATGGAGGAGGCTCAGTTATGTTCTGGGGCTGCTTTGCTGCATCTGACACAGGGTGTCTTGAATCTGTGCAGAGTACAATGAAATCTCAAGACTATCAAGACATTCTGGAGTGAAATGTGCTGCCCAGTGTCAGAAAGCTTGGTCTCAGTCACAGGTCATGGGTCCTCCAACAGGATAATGAACCAAAAAACACAGCTAAAAACACCCAAGAATGGCTCAGAACAAAACATTGGACTATTCTGAGGTGGCCTTCTATGATCCCTGATCTAAATCCTGTTGAACATTTGTGGAAGGGGCTGAAACATGCAGTCTGGAGAAGACAGTCTTCAAACCTGAGACAGGTGGAGCACTTTGCTCATGAGGATTGGGCCAATATACCTGTGGACAGGTGCAGAAGTCTCACTGAGAGTTACAGAAATCACCTGATTACAGTGATTGACTCAAAAGGTTGTGCAACAACACATTAAGTTAAGGGTACCATCATTTTTGTCCACGCCAGTTTCATTAGTTTGTTTTTTAAAATAATTCTCTTGGATGACAATTCAAAAGCAAATTCTGATTTTCATTAGCTGATTTTCAGTTAATTTTTATTTTTATTTATTATTACTTTTGTCAGTTTCAGCTTATTTCAGTGACCATGTGGGTTTTTCTCTCTGTCGGGTTAGACAGCTGAAGGTGTTTAAGGTGGTTTTCAATTAAACTATATGCATTTCCTCGTGGCTAACATCTGGAATCAAGATCTATACATCTACATTCATTATTATTTCATTTTTCAGACATATTAGCTCCCAAAAGACATAAGAGAAGTGAAAGAGTCACAGTTACATACTGTATAAGCACTGAGACATTAGTTTGATAACAGATCCCAAAATGAGGTAGGTCACATGACCAATACAAAGAAAAAAGTACTTTTATGTTTCTTACAATGCCAACACGGGAATGATATCTCACTGTTCATTTTGCTAGGTTTCTTCAGAGTATAATAAACCCTGCATTATCTCAAAATGTGCTAGTTTGTGTCTTAATTTATGAACTTTCCTGCAGTTAGCAGACCAGTCTTCTTGCTTGGGTTCTGAGGGGTGCTGGTTTAGTGTAGTCTCTCCTTTCAATATAGGCTCATAATGCCCAAAAAATAAGATACAATTTTTAGACGGTCTGGGTTTGTAATGGTACAAATCCATAGTTATTTTTCAAGGGCCCAAAAAGCAAATATCCAAGTCTGTGAAGATGTAACACAATGAGCTTTATGACCACGAGTGAGGGATAGAGAGAGGAGTGAGGAGAGCTGAAAACAAAATACAGAGAAGTTAACTCAAGAGTAATGCTCTTATATTAGCTGAAGCATCTTAATTGACTTGCTGGGGCGGCTTGAAAAAAGAGAATTACAATAATCCAGTCTAGAGGTAACAACAGCATGGACTAGCATTTTAGCATCGCTGAGACTGGACAGGCCTGATTTTAGTGATATTATGAGGATAAAAAAAGGCTGTTCTTGACATTTGCATTATGTGAAAGTGGAAAGATAAATCCTGATCAAATAGACCCCCATGCTTTCTAACAGTTGTGCTCGGTGCCATGATGATACAGTCTGGGGCAGTTAAATCACTGTAAAAGGTTTCTCTGAGTGTTGGGGGCCCAGCACAATGATCTCTGTCTGTCTGAGTTAAGAGGAAAAAAAAATTCTGCCCATCCAGGTCCTGACACTCCTAGTTCAGATTACTGATCTGTTTCACTGCTTAGTGACCGACAGACTTATTTTTCACTTGGTGGTGTAGGTGGTTCAGTCTATTGTACGCTCTACCAACAATCAAGAGAGCCAAGCTCAGCTCCGACTGTGACATATTGATGTGCCCACGAGCAAGAAACTCGACCCACGTTGCTCCAACTGCAGCGTCAGTGGTGTGTTATAGTGAGTCTGATCAAGAATACTGCTCATTTTATTTACATGGGCTTTAAGGTTATAAAAACAACAACAAACAAAGAAAATATTGGCTACTTTAGACTTTAAAAGGGATCATACAGTCATTAAATTTTTTTTCATCAATATTTCGAATATGTAAATTTACATTTTCTGGTCAATGTTTGATTTAAGCTAAGACTGTTCCCCTAAACAAATCTTAACTGGATTATTGAGGTTAAATTCCTCTCTGCTCTGTGCCCCACTGCTCTACTGTAACATCTGTTCATCTGAAGGTTTTTGTTCAGCCTCCTCACATCATCTCTCACTGTGGAGAGCCCTGTTTCTCACAGAAGCAGTAATATGTGGCTGAGTGAGCAGGTTTCACCTTCTGAATCTGAAGCTCACAGCTGCTCTGTTTTTTAATGGCTGAGAAATCGTTTTTCTGAGGATGGTTAAATCTATTTTTTTCTATAGCACTATTGCTCATCTGAAACCTCAAAATCACTTTGAATGTGTCTGCTTCTTTTTTCTGTAACCAGAACACATAATTATAACACTGATTAGTGCGTCCACAGGTGAAGGAGACTTTCTCTCCGACTCTCCTGGTCACAGACACACTGTCCTGTTGGAGCTCTGCTGCCGTGGTAACCAGGGCTGTGGACAGACAGACAGATGGAGGTCAGTCAAACATCACCTGTAAACACCAAACCTGTTGATGAGGTCCCATCATAACACCTCAGTTTAATAACATACTACAGTCATGTCACTGAGACGGGGCTGCTTCACTGACTGGGCTCTGATTGGCTGAAAACACCCACCTGAGCACACGCAGCACAGAGCCACCATGAGAAGCATGTTGAGTTTCCTCTGATGAACCCCAGGAGAAGTGAGGACGAATCAGGACCAGCTGTCTGATCAGACAGAGCCTGCTGCTCACAACTCCCATCAGCCACTGCTGCACCCTGATAAGACCCTGGTAGTGATTGACAGCTGGGCTGTGGTTTCCTGCACAGTCTGAGGCTTTAACGTGGAGATGCATCACCTTCCTGTATTTGTGTTGCAGCTTTTACATTTGTCTTTTCTGTTAATGTAAATTGTTCTGTTACTTAAACTTTGACAGCCACATAAAATCAATAACATCAGCAGAGTTTAACCATCTAAAAAACATTGTTAAAATCAAAGGTTGGGTTTCCAAACATGACTTGGAGATACTTATCCATGCATTTGTCTCTAGTAGGTTAGGTTACTGTGACAGCTGCTCACTGGCCTCCAAATGAACTGTAAGAGCCGCAGTACATCCAGAACGCTGCTGCTCAGGTCCTGACCAGAACCAGGAAGTACGAACACATTAGTCCTGTGCTCAGGTCCCTACACTGGCTTCCTGTGACTCAGAGAATAGAGAATAGCAGCTCTGCTTGTGTACAAGTCTCTCCATGGCCTTGGACCAAAGTCCATCTCTGACATGTTAGTGCCATATGAACCATCTCAGACTCTGAAGACCTCAGAGACCGTCCTCCTGCTGGTGTCAGACCAAACATGGAAAATCAGGGTTCAGTTTTATGCAGCTAAAATCTGGAACAGTCTTTCTGAAGATGTGAGACAGGCCTCGACTCTGACAATGTTCAAATCTAGGCTTAAACAGTTCTATTTAATTGTGCATGCGACTGAAAGTATCTGATCTGCACTCTTCTTTTAAAGTTAATTTTGTAATGATTACCTCTGCCAAAGAGGTTATGTTATTGCTGACATCTGTTTGTTTGTTTTAAATATTTAGATGAAATAAAGGTAGGACTAATATTTATGGTAAAAATCACAACATGGGTGAGCACCGTGGTGCTGGCAGAGGTCTGCACTTTGAGTGCTTTTCTAGTTTCCTAACTTTAATTGCTCTGTCTTCTGAATCCTTCTTAATGTGCCTCAAGACTAATTTTCTTTTCACTTCAACTTGTTTCACATGAGACAAAATTGATTTTAGAAAAGCCACCTCACAGATATCTGTTTTTACAGAATTATATTTCAACTCAAGTTCAACTATCTGCATTCAAATTTCAGGATCCTTAATTAAACAACATTGTTTATTCAGTTTGATGACACCATGCTCAATACATTTTAACATGAAGATGAAAAGAAAATCCCACACCTCGTAATGTAGACCTTTAATGTGTCTCAGAATATTATTGGACATCTTAAATAATTTTGATTTGCATTAAAAATGTTATTTAATCAGCATTCATATACACATGTGCCAAGAATTGTTGGTTCCCTTCTGTTAAAGAAAGAAAAACCCATATTGTCACTGAAATAACTTGAAACTGACAAAAGTAATTCTAAATAAAACTTTACTGAAAATCAACTAATAAAAAACATACATTGCTTTTGAATTGTCATTCAACAGAATTATTTCAAAATATAAAATAATGAAACTGGCCTGGACAAAAATGATGGTCCCCCTACAAAGGATTGAAAATGGTGTGACCATAGGAACATGTTAAACTAAGGTGTACCATGTCATTATCATCACAGGTGCCTTCAAGCTTGTAATCAGTCAGTCTGCCTATTTAAAGGCTGAAAAGTGGTCACTGTGCTGTTTGGTATCATGGTGTGTACCACACTGAACATGGACCACAGAAAGCTAAGGAGAGAGCTGTCTCAGGAGATTAGAAAGAAAATTATAGACAAGCATGTTAAAGGTAAAGGCTATAAGACCATCTCCAAGCAGCTTGATGTTCCTGTGACTACAGCTGTACAGATTATTCAGAAGTTTAAGGTCCACAGGACTGTAGCCAACCTCCCTGGACGTGGCTGCAGGAGGAAAACTGATGACAAACTGAAGAGACGGAGAATACGAATGGAAACCAAAGAGCCCAGAACAATTTCAAAGAGATTAGAGGAGAACTCCAAGGTCAAGGTACATCAGTGTCAGATCACACCATCCATCACAGTTTGAGCCAAAGTGGACTTGATGGAGGACATCACTGTTGAAAGCAAGTCAGAAAAAAGCAAGACTGGAATTTGCCAAAATCCATATTGACAAGCCACAAAGCTTCTGGGAGAATGTCCTTTGGACAGATGAGACAAAACTGGAGCTTTTTGTTAAGTCACATCAGCTCTATGTTCACAGGCGCAAAATGAAGCATACAGAGAAAAGAACACTGTACCTACTGTGAAACATGGAGGAGGCTAAGTTATGATCTGGGGCTGCTTTGCTGCATCTGACACAGGGTGTCTTGAATCTGTGAAGGTACAATGAAATCTCAAGACTATGAAGGCATCCTGGAGTGAAATGTGCTGCCCAGTGTCAGAAAGCTTGGTCTTAGTCACAGGTCATGGGGCCTCCAACAGGATAATGAGCCAAAACACACAGCTAAAAACACCCAAGAATGGCTCAGAACAAAACACTGGACTATTCTGAAGTGGCCTTCTATGATCCCTGAGCTAAATCCTGTTGAACATTTGAAAAAAGACCTGAAACATAGGAGAAGACAGCCTTCAAACCTGAGACAGCTGGAGCAGTTTGCTCATGAGGAATGGGCCATAATACCTGTGGACAGGAAGAAGTCTAAATAAGAGTTGCAGGAATCACCTCATTGCCGTAATTGCCTTAAAAGGTTGTGCAAAGAAACCCTAAGTTAAGGGTCCCATCATTTTTGTCCAGGCCAGTTTCATTTGCTTTGTTCTTAATACTTCTGTTTAACCACAATTTAAAAGCAATGTCAGATATTCATTAGTTGATTTTAAGTAAATTTTTATTTTCTGTTACTTTTGTCAGTTTCAGCTTATTTCGGTGACCATGTGGGTTTTTCTTTCTTTAAAAGGAAGGGTACCAACAATTTTTGTCAGGTGTGTAAGTATTAAATTCCTACTTTTAAAGGAACAGAACATTAAATTTCCATGGATAAGGAAATGTCCAAATTCTATTTCTGAGATGAGTTTGAATATGAATTACATGCATGTGAATTAAAGGACAAAGCCCCCTCATCTAGGTGATGTATTCTCCAAATATCATAAAATTAGATAAATCTCATTCATAAATTGGGATAATCAGAAGTAGGACTGCATGAATTAATCAAAAATAACCTCTTCATGTGCTAAAACCCTCTCACAAAAATATACATACCACTATGTTCAGACTGAATTTCTTCAGGGGAGAATGGTATACTCTGCCAAATAAGAAAAGGGGTGCAGCATAGTAGGCGGCCTGCTCCCCCCTCTGATATATGACAGTATCAGTATATACATTTGATCCTATCCTTTATTACCTCCGCCAAGGAGGTTATGTTTTCGGGAGAGTCTGTCTGTCTGTGAACAAAATAATTCAAAAAGTTATGGATGGATTTTGAGGAAAATTTCAGGAAATGTTCAGCATGGGAAAAGGAAGAAGTGATTCAATTTTGGTGTTGATCCGGATCACCATCTGAGAAAAGTGCTGCGGAGGTCTGCGCTCTGCGAGAGCTTTTCTAGTTTTCTAATAAAATCAACACTAATACTGCAGCATTGGTGGTGTGTTCATGGATCTGATCAAGAATATTTCTCATTTCATGTAGCTTTCAGATAACAAAAAACTACAAAAAAATTGGCTACTTTAGACTTTAAAAGAGATAATACAATACAAATCAAACATTTTTCATCAATGTTTCAAATATGTAAAGTTACATTTTCTGGCCAATGTTTTATTTAAGCCAAAACTCTTCCTTAAACAAATCTTAACAGTATTATACTGTATGTTTAATGAGGTTAAATTCCTCTCTCTGCTCTGTGCCTCACTGCTCTACTGTAACATCGGTTCATCTGAAGGTTTTTGTTCAGCCTCCTCACATCATCTCTCACTGTGCAGAGCCCCGTTTCCAACAGAAGCAGTAATATGTGGCTGAATGAGCAGGTTTCACCGTCTGAATCTGAAGCTCATAGGTGTTCTCTATTTTCACAGGTAAGAAATCTTTTATCTGAGGATGTTTATAAACCTCTTTTTGTATAGCACCATTGCCCCTGTCAAACCTCAAAATCACTCTGAATGGGTCTGTGTCTTTTTTCTGTATCCAGTACAAATAATTATTAGCACACTGATCAGTGCCTCCACAGGTGAAGGAGACTTTCTCTCCGACTCTCCTGGTCACAGACACACTGTCCTGTTGGAGCTCTGCTGCCGTGGTAACCAGGGCTGTGGACAGACAGACAGATGGAGGTCAGTCAAACATCACCTGTAAACACCAAACCTGTTGATGAGGTCCCATCATAACAACTCAGTTTAATAACATACTACAGTCATGTCACTGAGACGGGGCTGCTTCACTGACTGGGCTCTGATTGGCTGAAAACACCCACCTGAGCACACGCAGCACAGAGCCACCATGAGAAGCATGTTGAGTTTCCTCTGATGAACCCCAGGAGAAGTGAGGACGAATCAGGACCAGCTGTCTGATCAGACAGAGCCTGCTGCTCACAACTCCCATCAGCCACTGCTGCACCCTGATAAGACCCTGGTAGTGATTGACAGCTGGGCTGTGGTTTCCTGCACAGTCTGAGGCTTTAACGTGGAGATGCATCACCTTCCTGTATTTGTGTCGCAGCTTTTACATTTGTCTTTTCTGTTAATGTAAATTGTTCTGTTACTTAAACTTTGACAGCCACATAAAATCAATAACATCAGCAGAGTTTAACCATCTAAAAAACATTGTTAAAATCAAAGGTTGGGTTTCCAAACATGACTTGGAGATACTTATCCATGCATTTGTCTCTAGTAGGTTAGGTTACTGTGACAGCTGCTCACTGGCCTCCAAATGAACTGTAAGAGCTGCAGTACATCCAGAACGCTGCTGCTCAGGTCCTGACCAGAACCAGGAAGTACGAACACATTAGTCCTGTGCTCAGGTCCCTACACTGGCTTCCTGTGACTCAGAGAATAGAGAATAGCAGCTCTGCTTGTGTACAAGTCTCTCCATGGCCTGGGACCAAAGTCCATCTCTGACATGTTAGTGCCATATGAACCATCTCAGACTCTGAGGACCTCAGGGACCAGCCTTCTGCTGGGGCTCAGAGACAGGACTAAACATGAGGAATCAGGGTTCAGTTTTATGCCGCTAAAATCTGGAACAGTCTTTCTGAAGATGTGAGACAGGCCTCGACTCTGACAATGTTCAAATCTAGGCTTAAACAGTTCTATTTAATTGTGCATGCGACTGAAAGGATCTGATCTGCACTCTTCTTTTAAAGTTAATTTTATAATGATTACCTCTGCCAAAGAGGTTATGTTATTGCTGACATCTGTTTGTTTGTTTTATGTTTATTTGCTTGCTTGTTTCTCTGTTAACAAGATAACTAAAAAAGTTATGGATGGATTTTGTTGAAATTTTCAGGAATTGTCTGGAATGGGACAAGGAACAAATGATTGGATTTTGGGAGTGATCTGGATCACCGTCCGGATCCGCCATGACGAAATTGTGATTATCGTAAAAAACTACTGAACTGAAAGCGATATCATAATGAATCCAGTTGCTAAGGTATGTTTTCATGGTCAAGGAATGTAAATATTTAGATGAAATAAAGGTAGGACTAATATTTATGGTAAAAATCACAACATGGGTGAGCACTGTGGTGCTGGCAGGTCTGCACTCTCCGAGTTGTTTTCTAATTTTTTAACTTTAATTGCTCTGTCTTCTGAATCCTTCTTAATGTGCCTCAAGACTAATTTTCTTTCCACTCAACTCGTTTCACATGAGATAAATTTGATTTTAGAAAAGCCACTTCACAGATATCTGTTTTTACAGAATTATATTTCAACTCAAGTTCAACTATCTGCATTCAAATTTCAGGATCCTTTATTAAACAACATTGTTTATTCAGTTTGATGACACCATGCTCAATACATTTTAACATGAAGATGAAAAGAAAATCCCACACCTCGTAATGTAGACCTTTAATGTGTCCCAGAATATTATTGGACATCTTAAATAATTTTGATTTGCATTAAAAATGTTAATTAATGAGCATTCACATACACACGTGCCAAGAAATGTTGGTACCCTTTCCCATTACCCATTACCTTACCCATTGTCACTGAAATAACTTGAAACTGACAAAAGTAATTCTAAATAAAACTTTACTGAAAATCAACTAATAAAAAACATACATTGCTTTTGAATTGTCATTCAACAGAATTATTTCAAAATATAAAATAATGAAACTGGCCTGGACAAAAATGATGGTCCCCCTAGAAAAGATTGAAAATAATGTGACCATAGGGACATGTTAAACTAAGGTGTGTCCTTTAATTATATCACAGGTGCCTTCAAGCTTGTAATCAGTAGTCTGCCTTTTTTAAGGCTGAAAATTAGACAATGTGCTGTTTGGTATCATAGTGTGTACCACACTGAACATGGACCACAGAAAGCTAAGGAGAGAGCTGTCTCAGGGGATTAGAAATAAAATTATAGACAAGCATGTTAAAGGTAAAGGCTATAAGACCATCTCCAAGCAGCTTGATGTTCCTGTGACTACAGCTGTACAGATTATTCAGAAGTTTAAGGTCCACAGGACTGTAGCCAACCTCCCTGGACGTGGCTGCAGGAGGAAAACTGATGACAAACTGAAGAGACGGATAATACGAATGGAAACCAAAGAGCCCAGAACAATTTCAAAGAGATTAGAGGTGAACTCCAAGGTCAAGGTACATCAGTGTCAGATCACACCATCCATCACTGTTTGAGCCAAAGTGGACTTGATGGAGGACATCACTGTTGAAAGCAAATCATAAAAAAGTGAGACTGGAATTTGCAAAAATCCATATTGACAAGCCACAAAGCTTCTGGGAGAATGTCCTTTAGACAGATGAGACAAAACTGGAGCTTTTTGGTAAGTCACATCAGCTCTATGTTCACAGGCGCAAAATGAAGCATACAGAGAAAAGAACACCGTATCTAAAGTGTAACATGGAGGAGGCTAAGTTATTTTCTGGGGCTGCTTTGCTGCATCTGACACAGGGTGTCTTGAATCTGTGCAGGTACAATGAAATCTCAAGACTATGAAGGCATCCTGGAGTGAAATGTGCTGCCCAGTGTCAGAAAGCTTGGTCTCAGTCACAGGTCATGGGGCCTCCAACAGGATAATGAACCAAAACACACAGCTAAAAACACCCAAGAATGACTCAGAACAAAACACTGGACTATTCTGAAGTGGTCTTCTATGATCTCTGATCTAAATCCTGTTGAACATTTGTAAAAAGACCTGAAACATAGGAGAAGACAGCCTTCAAACCTGAGACAGCTGGAGCAGTTTGCTCATGAGGAATGGGCCATAATACCTGTGGACAGGAAGAAGTCTAAATAAGAGTTGCAGGAATCACCTCATTGCCGTAATTTCCTCAAAAGGTTGTGCTAAGAAACCCCAAGTTCAGGGTCCCATCATTTTTGTCCAGGCCAGTTTCACTAGCTTTTTTTTAAATGCTTCTGTTTAACCACAATTTAAAAGCAATGTCAGATATTCATTAGTTGATTTTAAGTAATTTTTTATTTGTTATTACTTTTGTCAGTTTCAGCTTATTTCAGTGACCATGTGGATTTTTCTTTCTTTAACGGAAAGGTACCAACAATTTCTGTCAGGTGTGTAAGTATTAAATTCCTACTTTTAAAGGAACAGAACATTAAATTTCCATGGATAAGGAAATGTCCAAATTTCCCCCCTCTGATATATGACAGTATCAGTGTATACATTTGATCCTATCCTTTATTACCTCCGCCAAGGAGGTTGTGTTTTCGGGAGTGTTTGTCCGTCTGAATCTGAAGCTCAGAGCTGCTCTGTTTTTTAACAGCTGAGAAGTCGTTTTCCTGAGGGTGATTGAATACATTTTTTTCTATTGCACTATTGCTCATATCAAACCTCAAAATCACTTTGAATGTGTCTGCATCTTTTTTCTGTAACCAGTAAACATAATCCCCTGAACACTGATTAACACCACCACAGGTGAAGGAGGCTTTCTCTCCGACTCTCCTGGTCACAGACACACTGTCCTGTTGGAGCTCTGCTGCCATGGTAACCAGGGCTGTGGACAGACAGACAGATGGAGGTCAGTCAAACATCACCTGTAAATACCAAACCTGTTGATGAGGTCCCATCATAACACCTCAGTTTAATAACATACTACAGTCATGTCACTGAGACGGGGCTGCTTCACTGACTGGGCTCTGATTGGCTGAAAACACCCACCTGAGCACACGCAGCACAGAGCCACCATGAGAAGCATGTTGAGTTTCCTCTGATGAACCCCAGGAGAAGTGAGGACGAATCAGGACCAGCTGTCTGATCAGACAGAGCCTGCTGCTCACAACTCCCATCAGCCACTGCTGCACCCTGATAAGACCCTGGTGGTGATTGACAGCTGGGCTGTGGTTTCCTGCACAGTCTGAGACTTTAACGTGTAGATGCATCACCTTCCTGTATTTGTGTTGCAGCTTTTACATGTGTCTTTTCTGTTAATGTAAAGTGTTCTGTATATGTACTGTACACAGAATAATACAGAATAATGTGTTCTGTGTAATTCACCATGGTGTTTGGAAAGACAAATAATTGTAAAAAAATTGCAAATTAAGTCTGTTTACAGTCTTTGGTGCCTCTTCTCCTTCCTATTGATTCATGGAACAGCTCAGAGTAAGTAGTAAAGTACAAACATGTACAAATGCAGCCACTTTAATTTTCCCTCCCAGATAAATACCAGCCACTTGGAATCTGATCAAGGAGTTTTATTCATTTAGTTAGTTTTTTTCTCACCATCTCTGGATGGTGGTGGATTATATCAAGAGCAAATATCCAGTGAGCAGCAGTTATCTGGACAAAATGTGGATATCAGAGGTCAGAGGAGAAAGGTCAGAGTGGTTGGAGATGACAGAAAAGGAACAGGAACTGAAATAACCACTTGTTACAACCGAGGTATGAAGAAGACCTATCTGAACACACAGCATCATGCATTAACAGCTACAATGATCATGGACTGGAATGGGGTTAATGAAATGACCAAATATGTGTCATGTCTCTAATATTGTAGTTACTGAGGCTTGACTCCACAGCAGCAGGCAGTCTACACCAAGGATCTAGAGATGAGTACAGGAGCAAACAAGAGGGGCAAAAGCATTTTTCAAGAGAGGGTGTAACTTTATAGATTAAATAAAGTCAATCAAACTTCATTTTATTCACTTATGTCAAATATAGAGACATCTATATATTGTTTTTATGATGTTAATTCATTTGTTTCAAAACTGAAGGACATTTTTCATCATAAATGTGCTCTAACAGAGGCAGATTACAAACATGAAACATAATAAGCATTTGTATTGCAAGTACTTTGGTCTGAGACGTCTGTAAAGAAAATTTACATTCACTGTTATGACTGTGCACAGCAACACTGACATCAACACCACAAATGACAAAAGAAGAATTAATATGAAGAAAAACACAGAGAGCAAAATAAGACCCTAAATGGAAGTTTAGGCTGTTTAAATCTAATAAATGTTCTAATAATCAACATTTTCATTTTTATATTTACAGAAAAGTCACCTCTACATCTCTGATCAAACTTCTTACATAAACTGTGTCCACAGAATGCTGTTGAGGACATCGTATCTTCATAAAATCATTATTTACATGTTTAATGAATGATTAAAGTGATAAATGAGATGAATGTTTGATGATGATGGTCCCTCAGCAGGTCTTCAGTTTGTGGACGGTCTCTTGTTCCTGAGGACGGTCATCAGGAAGAGTCCACAGCAGTACACCAGACTCTTCAGGATCAGCACCATGTAGAGCAGCAGGAGCAGCTTCACCTGGAACGGGGACGGGACGGAGGGGGACGGAGGAGGAGGAGAAGATGGTGGGAGTGATGGCGTAGATGAAGGTGGAGCTGATGTTGGTCGTGATGTTTGAGGTGGTGGGAGGGTAGAAACTTCTAAGGCTGAAAAAAAGTAAAAATCAGATGTCAGATTTTTTCTCTTTGACATAGTCTCAGAGTTAAAGCTCAAGAGCTGCAGATACAAAAGGAGCTTTTCAACAGAAGGTGTTCAGCGACCTAAGTCTGTCCAGAAACTAGAGCTGGTGAAACAGAAACTAAAATGTAAAAACATGAAGCTCTGCTCAGACGTGCTCTGAAGGTTAGAGCGGGTGAAGATGCCCCCTGTGAGTGTGGAGCCTAAATCAGTGTGGATGGTTCAATAGAGCACAGTCATGCCCTCAGCAAAAAATTGAATTGTACTACAAGAAAACTTATTTTCTACAAAAACTGAGACAGTATACTTGAAGTTTACTTTCAGTTTACTTGATTATTTAGTGAAGTATACTTGGCTCATACTAAAAAGTATAAAGAAAAGTCTAAGAGTAAGTACTTCAATACTAATACCTACAACTTAAACTCATACTTGTTATTTGGTGTACTTTTGATACTTATTCTTTGTTTTCTAATTCCAGAAAAAGATCAAATCATTTTGCTTATGTTTAATTTAGCAAAATGTTTTTCACTGCACACATTTGCTTTGAGGTGTTATTCCTGTTAAAAAGGTTTGTGGGCTCAGTTTCACTCAGTTCTCAGCTGGAGACATTTTTTTTTTTTTCATTTTATCAAACAAATGCACACTATTACCTTTACTATTGTGAAAAAAAGGACTTGATCTTGGAGAGACTACGATGTTTACATTCTTACATGAAAATGTGCATTTTCCTTCTTTTATTTTTCTCAGTGAATCAAGGGCTTGATTTTATGGAAGCTCTTTCTTTTTCAAATGATTTTTTTAATGATTGAATCAGGTTTTTGTGAATATACTGTATGTTTTGTTTTAAAATATGAAATAAATTTCTTCTCCACATTCAGTCTTGTGATTTTGTAAATAAACTGCAGATAGTGTACAAGCAGTATAAGTCAACTTTATGAAAACTTATGTTTATATACAGGCTAAATAGTATGCTACATGGAATTTGCAAGGAAACTTACAAGTGTACTTCAAGCATAACAAGTAAAATAGCAAAAAAATGTATTTTCTAGTTTATAAAAGTATACCTAAAGTTTGCTTCAATATACTAAAATTTGGACTAGAGGTATATAACCAGTACAATTAGATGACACAATTTATTCAAGGAAATTAAGATTCTAGTGGCATTTTTGTTTTGCATATGAATAAATATAAATATAAATTAATAAAAACAGAATTATGTCTACAGGCTGGCTATTATATTGGCTGGCATTTTACCGAAGAGTGTAAACTTTAAGGGCCAGATCCTCAAAAAGATAGCACTGCTTTGTAAGCGTTAAACCTGTGAAAATGGAAAAAATTGCATGCAATCCACAAAGCATACGCAAAGGGCGTGAAATGCGCAAACTGAACCCAAACTGCACTGCCACTCCTCACTGCACCAGTTCAATTTGCATGCATGTAAATTGGGTATCAATCTTAAATTCAGCACAAAATCCCCTCCTTCTTGTGCAAATGAGCCTTGTTGCAGGAACCACCTAATCCACAAAGACCAGCACTAATTGCCACATGTAGTAAAGCGGTGCTATTTAACATCAGTGAGAACTGTGTAATAAATCCGCACCATTTCTCTTTCTCCCTCACTCACTCTCTCTCTCGCTCAAAATGAAAATACTTAAGTATTCTTTGTCAAATGAACTTCAGGTGTACTACTTGTTCCTAAGGGGGCTTCTGGAACATGAAGTTCCTGCTTCTGTTGACCAAGAAGCAGCTAAAGTCATGAAGGTGTTGTGGAAATTTTATTCTGATGCATGCTCATACTTCACTTTTGAGTCTCCACACATATGAGCTCTTGTCTCATATAAAGAGCTTCACTTCACTTAATCAGCATTTGAATGGTTTAAGATATTTTGTGACGTCAGAGTTTCAAACATGGATGAAATTAGTTGCATTCACATAGTTTAGCTGAGTGGCGCATAGATGTCTTTGTCCTTGGTCCAAACACATAGTTCTATCTAAGACATTAGCTGTTTGTGCCTAATAATTTAGAGATGACACCGGGACAGTGTCTTTGGATTTACACACACACACTAGCTCTACATGCACACACTCCCACATTTACAAACACACATACATGCATATCAGACACACATATCCTTGAATTGCTGTGCTTTAAATGTGAGCCCTTCTCTTCATGTCTTAAGGCTTTCACCACAGACGATGGACCGCCCATCTCTGTTCTTTTGATTGTCTCAAATCTTGCAAGCCTGCATTTTACCTATTGTAATAGAAAACTCACAAAGATGGCACTTGGTTCATGATCCTTCATTTCTCATTTTCCCATTCTTGTGGAAGGATATACAAATTGCCATTTGTATGGCAAAGGATTCATCACCTGTTTGCAGCTGAGCCCCCTCTGTTCCCCCCTCGTGCTGCACGGAGCAGCTGTAATCATATGAGCTGATCTCTGAGGACTTGATCTGTAAGATGGAGGCGAAACATCCAGACTCTGTGAGGTTCAGCGTACGTCCATCAGCAGAGAGCGGCTCCTCTGAACCTCCACTCTTCCCCCGACGTCTCCAGGAGAAGCTGACCCAAGGAGGAAACATGGAGGAGGCCACACACAGCAGGGAGCTCTTCTCCTCCAGCTGCACACCTCTGGATGAAGCTGCTGCTGAGAGGAACACACTGACCACAGGAGGCCCCACGGGATCATCTGGAGATCAGGACATAGAAATAGAATCATCTCACACTGAGTCAGTCTGACCCTGAGGACCACAGGAGCTCTGCTCTCTCCAACACTCTCTAACACCACTACAGTCAACATTTTAGGACATCCTCTATTAGCTGCTACCAGACCACTGAGCTAAACCATCTGACAGCTAACAGGAAGTCAAACTCAGACGAGTATGCAGTGAAAACCATGAAGGTGCATTAATATCATGAATATATTGATTCTCTTTTACTTGTTTGTAATGTTAAATGTGCACTTGGATACACAGCTACTGTATATTTGCTGACCAGCAGTCTGTCACTTGCTGTCCTTCTCCTTGATCAGGAGCACAGCTTGGTTTGATAAGTCCACCTTGTTGATCTACTTTTTTGTACTGGAACTAACTGTGCACCAATGTCTATACTGCTCATATTGTCATGTATGTTTCTTATGTTTTTATGTCTGAATTTGAATCTGCTGCAAACCAAATCGCCCTTCAAGGGACAAATGAATAAAATGAACTATCAACTATCAAAAACATCAATTAATGGTGATTCAAAATACTTGAAACAGCTTCTCCTGAAACAGGAGGCCATTTTTTTAAACT
Source organism: Scarus forsteni (assembly GCA_036419115.1). Taxonomy (NCBI): domain Eukaryota; kingdom Metazoa; phylum Chordata; class Actinopteri; order Labriformes; family Labridae; genus Scarus; species Scarus forsteni. Next base: position 13,627,162 of record JAZDUH010000087.1, on the reverse strand, counting down.
GTAAGAAAAGAGTAGGTTTAATTAAATGCAATGTTGATGTCCTGTGATTTTTAAGGGGATTGGTATGTTTTCATCCTTATTTCTGTCTGCTTTGGCTCATGTTCACATCAGAGCACTGTCGCTCTGTCCTCTGCAGAAAAGTTCATTATTCTTCAACTTTCACGCACACACAAAAAAACAGTGAAACCTGGTCTGGTGGCAGAGACAAAGGTCTGGCAGGTGCACTGTTACGGAGACAAACAAGTGTAGTGAAGCTGATTGTTTTCAGGAGTGATCAGTAACATGCCACTAAGGAGGGAGTTTTTAAACCCTCCTGTGGCCCTCTCCAGAACCACAGCTTTTTCTTCTACACATTTCAGTATGAACAGTGAGTTTTACTGCACTTTGTTCTTTCAAATATTCTCATTCTCAACCTTCGACCTCTCTCTTATTGCTCTCATGTATTCACAAACACAGATAAACTCTTAAGAAAGACCGAACAACATTGAATCAAAAGCCACTTATTAATTCAACACCAGTTAAACCACGACATCAGCTGTCATTAGACAATATGAGTGGCAGAAAGACAATGGAAAAACCTACTGGTTGTTTTTGTTGGATTAAGGACTCAAAAATGTGATTCATAATGTCTGAGTGCCCGATGAGAACCCAAACATGTCCGGGAAAAACTCGAGTAAAAATGCCCTCAAAAATGATCCAAACCAGAGACCTGATGGCACACACACTAGCTGCTGCTCCACCCTGCTGCCCTAAAGTGAAACAGACTTTTTGTAAATGGGGTCTTCATATATATTTTTTTGATTTAACTGTATTTATTGTATTTAATTTGTTCTTCATTTGTGACACAGTAACATTGTCTTCCTGTGATTTTTAAGGGGATCGGTATGTTCTGTGTTTTCATTTTATTTCTCCACTAAATTGTGTCCACACTGAACTGAACCAGAGAAACAAGTTTATTTTTATGCTGCCTCACGAGGGAATAAGAATCCGCAATGCCTGTGTTTTTAAAAGGTTGCTGTTCCTTACAGTGTCATACTTTCATTGTTAATTTTGCTGACTCCTTTGTCATATTTATTGTTTGTTATTCAATTGCCTTAAACTTTTTTTTAATTATATTTATAATGACATGCGCTGATGACCTGTTGGCCTTATCGCCCTTGTACATGAGATCCTGATCTCAACGGGAAACAACATGATTAAATAAAGGTTAAATAAATATAATGTAAGATGCACTATTTCACTGCCTTGATTAAAAAGTTATTGGAGAAAATGCAACAAATAAAAAATATATTTTTAAACTTTGAAATGTTTTTACTTTTCAATAAAAAATATTTTTAAAGACAACTACTGTTTGACTATTTATATTATTACATTATTAATTCATGAACATGCAAAAAATCTTATTCTACATTTAGTTAAAGACATGTTTGCCTTTTTATTAACACAACTGAATTGGCACGATTTCTCCTTATTGAGAGCAAAACAAAAATGAGGATGAAGAAGTTTCATCCGGAAAGTTTATATTGTACCCATCAGTGTGTAAAGTGTATAATCTTAAAATATAGAGATACAATCACAGTCACTTTTTTCTAAATACAACTTACTTTTCATTTATTAAACTCCAACATCATACAGACAGTTCTGACTGACATTAATGTCTGACTTGTTTATTAAATAAAAACTTGCCGCACAGCGGAAAATAACCAAACCGTCATTTTTAAAGGTTATTTCTTATTTTCAAAAGCTGAATAAGAAATGAATTTATTCTTACCTGAAACAAACAGTCTGGTTCCAGAGCCAAAGATCCCAACCAATCCCCACAGTGAAATCTTCTAATACAAAAACCTCTGCAGCTGAACCACCTGCTCCATAAACAGGAATCAAACATCACACAGATCTCTGATCCTCGCCAACATAAACCACCTTCCACCTTCTGTGGCTCATTAAAACGTTAAAACATTAAAAAGTCTAAAGCTCCAGTTTTAAGTTCGAAAAGATTTGACCTAAAGCAGAGAGCTGATGAATTAATGCAAAGATTCATACAGATAAACTTGGTCTACTGAGTATAAACTCACATCATTTGTTTGTATTTTTTTTATCTCAGTTAACAAAAAAAAAAAAAATAATAATTCAGACTCATTTTTGAATTAATTCTGTTTAATTTACAGAATGCTATAGATAATAAAAAAAATAGTTAATTTGCACAGATATTAGAAAATAAACATGACTGTTCAGCTGTAAAACCCCTGACAGTTTTTTCAATCAATCAATAAATGGACCTGTTTGATTCATTGTATGAAATCCTGCTATTTCTGTGGTGGATATACAGACGTGGACAAAAGTGTTGATACCCTTCATTTAATGAAAGCAAAACCCACATGGTCACTGAAATAACTTGAAAATAACAAAAGTAATAATAATTAAAAATTTACTGAAAATCAGCTTATGAAAATCAGACACTGATTTTAAATTTTGGTTCAGCAGAAATATTTTAAAAAACAAAATAATGAAACTGGCTTGGACAAAAATGATGGTACCCCTATAAAGGATTGAAAATTGTGTGACCATAGGGACATGTTAAACTAAGGTGTGCCCTGTAATTATCATCACAGGTGTCTCCAAGCTTGTAATCAGTCAGTCTGCCTATTTAAAGGCTGAAAAGTGGTCACTGTGCTGTTTGGTATCATGGTGTGTACCACACTGAACATGGACCACAGAAAGCTAAGGAGAGAGCTGTCTCAGGGGATTAGAAATAAAATTATAGACAAGCATGTTAAAGGTAAAGGCTATAAGACCATCTCCAAGCAGCTTGATGTTCCTGTGACTACAGCTGCACAGACTAATCAGAAGTTTAAGGTCCACAGGACTGATGAGTTTGACTGATGACAAACTGAAGAGATGGATAATACGAATGGAAACCAAAGAGCCCAGAACAACTTCAAAGAGATTAGAAGTGAACTCCAAGGTCAAGGTACATCAGAGTCAGATCACACCATCTGTCACTGTTTGAGCCAAAGTGGACTGAATGGAGGACATCACTGTTGAAAGCAAGTCATAAAAAAGTGAGACTGGAATTTGCCAAAATGCATATTGACAAGCCACAAAGCTTCTGGGAGAATGTCCTTTGGACAGATGAGACAAAACTGGAGCTTTTTGGTAAGTAACATCAACTCTGTGTTCACAGACATAAAAATGAAGCATACAAAGAAAAGAGCACTGTACCTACTGTGAAACATTGAGGAGGCTAAGTTATGTTCTGGGGCTGCTTTGTTGCATCTGGCACAGGGTGTCTTGAATCTGTGCAGGTACAATGAAATCTCAAGACTATCAAGACATTCTGGAGTGAAATGTGCTGCCCAGTGTCAGAAAGCTTGGTCTCAGTCACAGGTCATGGGTCCTCCAACAGGATAATGAACCAAAACACACAGCTAAAAACACCCAAGAATGACTCAGAACAAAACACTGGACTATTCTGAAGTGGCCTTCTATGATCCCTGATCTAAATCCTGTTGAACATTTGTGGAAGGAGCTGAAACATGCAGTCTGGAGAAGACAGCCTTCAAACCTGAGACAGCTGGAGCACTTTGCTCATGAGGAGTGGGCCAACATACCTGTGGACAGATGCAGAAGTCTCACTGACAGTTACAGAAATCACCTGATTACAGTGATTGACTGAAAAAAGGTTGTGCAACAACACATTAAGTTAAGGGTACCATCATTTTTGTCTGGGCCAGTTTCAATAGTTTGTTTTTTAAAATAATTCTCTTGGACTACAATTCAAAAGCAAAGTCTGATTTTCATTAGCTGACTTTCAGCAAATTTTTATTTATTATTACTTTTGTCAGTTTCAGCTTATTTCAGTGACCCTGTGGGTTTTTCTCTCTGTCGGGTTGGACAGCTGAAGGTGTTTAAGGTGGTTTTCAATTAAACTATATGCATTTCCTCGTGGCTAACATCTGGAATCAAGATCTATACATCTACATTCATTATTATTTCATTTTTCAGACATATTAGCTCCCAAAAGACATAGGAGAAGTGAAAGAGTCACAGTTAAATACTGTATAAGCACTGAGACATTAATCTGATAACAGATCCCAAAATGAGGTAGGTCACATGACCAATACAAAGAAAAAAGTACTTTTATGTTTCTTACAATGCCAACACGGGAATGACATCTCACTGTTCATTTTGTTAGGTTTCTTTAGAGTATAATAAACCCTGAATTATCTTAAAAGGTGCGAGTTTGTGTCTTAATTTATGAACTTTCCTGCAGTTAGCAGACCAGTCTTCTTGCTTGGGTTCTGAGGGGTGCTGGTTAAGCGGAGTCTCTCCTTTCAATATAGACTCATAATGCCCAAAAAATAAGACACAATTTTTTGACAGCCTGGGTTTGTAATGGTACAAATCCATAGTTATTTTTCAAGGACCCAAAGAACAAATATCCAAGTCTGTTAAAGGTGTGGTCAGCGATGTGGGAGAAAACGAGTGGCGAGGTTGTTGATAAATGAATTTAGACCCGCCTCTCCCTTCATACCTCACCCCTGGCTCCCCCCCCTGAAAGCTGATGGACGTGCATCGTCATGGAAACGGACGTAGAAACTGCATAGCTGACCAACGTAGCTAAGGTAACCCCGACTTGTCAGACAACTCGACTGCCGTTATTGATAACATCACAACAACAGTACATTCTGGCAGATTAGACAATAAAATGAATGCCCGATGGCTGTTACTGTTATGTGAAGCACCACAAAGCTAATGTTGCTAACCTATCCAGCAGAAAGATGGCGACATCCGCGTCTGTTTTCAGGTCTTTAAATTCGCGGAGTTCCCGCCACCGTCGGAAAGCAACACCAATGTTGACCCGGGTCTTCGCTCTTTCATGGTCATAGCCCTTCTTTTTCACTTTTCACTCCTCTAACCTTTTTCTTTTGGGCTGTTTTTCAGCCATTGCTACCGCACCTATTGTATCTCTCTCTTACGCTAACTCAAGACGCTACACAACCTCGACTCCCCTCCCCTCTGTCTGATCTGCCCATGAGTATGATCGCCCCCTGGATGTGGGGGGGTGTACCCTGTTTTGGTGACTTGGCCCGAGCCACAGTATTTACCTGCTGAAATTCAGAGCCAAGGCTGTGTATTGAAACTGGACTTTTTTTTCAACATGCTGTCAGTGGTGACATCTTGTGGATGGAGAGGAGAAATACGGTGATTTTGACAAATAGTGCATTAAATTAGAAGATTAAAGATCGTTGACTACACCTTTAAGGTGCAACACAATGAGCTTTATGAACACGAACAGTGAGGGATAGAGAGTGGAGTGAGGAGAGCTGAAAACAAAATGCAGAGAAGTTAACTCAAGAGTAATGCTCTTATATTAGCTGAAGCATCTTAATTGACTTGCTGGGGCAGCTTGAAAAAGAGAACTACAATAATCCAGTCTAGAGGTAACAACAGCATGGACTGGCATTTTAACATCACTGAGACTGGACAGGCCTGATTTTAGCAATGTTAGGAGGATAAAAAAGGCTGTTCTTGACATTTGCATTATGTGAAAGTGGAAAGATAAATCCTGATCAAATAGACCCCATGCTTTCTAACAGTTGTGCTTGGTGCCATGCTTATACCGTGCCTGGGGCAGTTAAATCACTGTAAAAGGTTTCTTTTGAGTGTTGGGGGCCAAGTACAATGATCTCTGTCTGTCTGAGTTAAGAGGAAAAAAAGCTTCTGACCATTCAGGTCCTGACTCTCCTAGTTCAGATTACTGATCTGTTTCACTGCTTCGTGGCTGACAGGCTTCTTTTTCACTTGTTGGTGTAGGTGGTTCAGTCTATAGTACTGTCAGGTTCAAGCAATCTGAGACACAAGAGAAGCCAATCAAAAATGAGAAAAAGACAAGGGTTTTTGTCTGATCAGGAGAACGAGGAGAGATGTGCACAGTGACAGGATCTCTACTTGCTCTGCATACCCATCCTCTCTCTCCACTTTTATTAAGATCATCCCTATACAGATGTCACGTTGCAATCTAAAACATTATGCAATTGTGGCACAAAATTAGTACATCACTAGATAAAACAAGGAGTCTTCAACTGTGCGGGCGAGTCTGTCCAGCGGGCGAGTGTGTCCAAAGTTCAGTGTTTGTTTATCTTTTCTAATGATTTACACGTAGAGGCGAAGACTTTCCATGCAGAACGCCTCTTATCTCGCTCCGCATGTTTGTGGAGAACCAGATGCTAATATTCCCATGTAGGACCTTCTATCACAATCCCGCACTGCTGAATAACAGAGAAAAAGAATTATAAACAGCATTCAGTATAAGGCAAATGTGAGATAACTTTATGTATAATTATTCTGTCAAGTACGCTCTACCAACAGTCAAGAGAGCCAAGCTCAGCTCCGACTGTGACATATTGATGCACCCATGAGCAAGAAACTCGACCCACAATGCTCCAACTGCAGCGTCAGTGGTGTGTTATAGTGAGTCTGATCAAGAATACTGCTCATTTTATTTACATGGGGTTTAAGGATATAAAAACAACAACAAACAAAGAAAATATTGGCTACTTTAGACTTTAAAAGGGATTATACAGTCATTAAATTTTTTTTCATCAATATTTCAAATATGTAAATTTACATTTTCTGGTCAATGTTTGATTTAAGCTAAGACTCTTCCCCTAAACCAATCTTAACTGGATTATTGAGGTCAAATTCCTCTCTGCTCTGTGCCTCACTGCTCTACTGTAACATCTGTAGAAGGTTTTTGTTCAGCCTCCTCACATCATCTCTCACTGTGGAGAGCCCTGTTTCTCACAGAAGCAGTAATATGTGGCTGAGTGAGCAGGTTTCACCTTCTGAATCTGAAGCTCACAGCTGCTCTGTTTTTTAAAGGCTGAGAAATCGTTTTTCTGAGGATGGTTAAATCTATTTTTTTCTATAGCACTATTGCTCATCTCAAACCTCAAAATCACTCTGAATGTGTCTGTGTCTTTCTTCTGTAACCAGAACACATAAGAATAACACTGATCAGTGCGTCCACAGGTGAAGGAGACTTTCTCTCCGACTCTCCTGGTCACAGACACACTGTCCTGTTGGAGCTCTGCTGCCGTGGTAACCAGGGCTGTGGACAGACAGACAGATGGAGGTCAGTCAAACATCACCTGTAAACACCAAACCTGTTGATGAGGTCCCATCATAACACCTCAGTTTAATAACATACTACAGTCATGTCACTGAGACGGGGCTGCTTCACTGACTGGGCTCTGATTGGCTGAAAACACCCACCTGAGCACACGCAGCACAGAGCCACCATGAGAAGCATGTTGAGTTTCCTCTGATGAACCCCAGGAGAAGTGAGGACGAATCAGGACCAGCTGTCTGATCAGACAGAGCCTGCTGCTCACAACTCCCATCAGCCACTGCTGCACCCCTGATAAGACCCTGGTGGTGATTGACAGCTGGGCTGTAGTTTCTTGCACAGTCTGAGGCGTGAACGTGGAGATGCATCACCTTCCTGTATTTGTGTTGCAGCTTTTACATTCATCTTTTCTGTTAATGTAAAGTGTTCTGTTACTTAAACTTTTACAGTGACATCAAATCAATAACATCAGCAGCCTTTAACCATCTAAAAAACATTGCTAAAATTAAAGGTATGGTGTCTAAAACTGACTTGGAGAGAATTATCCATGCATTTGTCTCTAGAAGGTTAGATTACTGTGACAGCTGCTCACCGACCTCCAAACGGGCTGTAAGAGCAGCAGTACATCCAGAATGCTGCTGCTTGGGTCCTGAGCAGAACCAGGAAGTACGAACACATTAGTCCTGTGCTCAGGTCTCTACACTGGCTTCCTGTGGCTCAGAGAATAGAGAATAGCAGCTCTGCTTGTGTACAAGTCTCTCCATGGCCTGGCACCCAAGTCCATCTCTGACATGTTAGTGCCATATGAACCATCTCAGACTCTGAGGACCTCAGGGACCAGCCTTCTGCTGGTGTCGGACTAAACATGGAGAATGAGGGTTCCAGTTTTATGCAGCTAAAATCTGGAACAGTCTTTCTGAAGATGTGAGACAGGCCTCGACTCTGACAATGTTCAAATCTAGGCTCAAAATGACTTTGTTTAACTGTGCATATGACTGAAAGTATCTGATCTGCACTCTTCTTTTTAAAGTTCATTTTATAATGATTACCTCCGCCAAAGAGGTTATGTTATTGCTGACATCTGTTTGTTTGTTTTTTGTTTGTTTGCTTGTTTGTTTCTCTGTTAGCAAGATAACTAAAAAAGTTAAGGATGGATTTTGTTGGAAATCTGGAATGGGACAAGGAACAAATGATTGGATTTTCGGAGTGATATGGATCACGGCTTGGATCCGCCATGACGAAATTGAATAACTACTGAACTAAAAGAGACATCATAATGAATCCAATTGCTAATGATATGTTTTCATGGTCAAGGAATGTAAATATTTAGATGAAATGAAGGTAGGACTAATATTTATGGTAAAAATCACAATATGGGTGAGCACTGTGGTGCTGGCAGGTCTGCACTCTGAGTGCTTTTCTAGTTTTTTAACTTTAATTGCTCTGTCTTCTGAATCCTTCTTACTGTGCCTCGCTTCTAATTTTCTTTCCACTTCAACTTGTTTCACATGAGATAAATTTGATTTTAGAAAAGCCACCTCACAGATATCTGTTTTAACAGAATTATATTTCAACTCAAGTTCAACTATCTGCATTCAAATTTCAGGATCTTTAATTAAACAAGATTGTTTATTCAGTTTGAAGACACATGAAAAGAAGATGAAAAGAAAATCACCCACCTCGTAATTTAGACCTTTAATGTGTCTCAGAATATTATTGGACATCTTAAATAATTTAGATTTGCATTAAAAATGTTATTTAATGAGCATTCATATCCACGTGCCAAGAATTGTTAGTACCCTTCTGTTAAAGAAAGAAAAACCCACATTGTCACTGAAATAACTTGAAACTGACAAAAGTAATTCTAAATAAAACTTTACTGAAAATCAACTAATAAAAATCATACATTGCTTTTGAATTGTGATTCAGTAGAATTATTTTAAAATATAAAATAATGAAACTGGCCTGGACAAAAATGATGGTACCCCTATAAAGGATTGAAAATGGTGTGACCATAGGGACATGTTAAACTAAGGTGTACCATGTCATTATCATCACAAGTTTGTAATCAGTCAGTCTGCCTATCTAAAGGCTGAAAATTAGTCACTGTGCTGTTTGGTATCATGGTGTGTACCACACTGAACATGGACCACAGAAAGCTAAGGAGAGAGCTGTCTCAGGAGATTAGAAATAAAATGATAGACAAGCATGTTAAAGGTAAAGGCTATAAGACCATCTCCAAGCAGCTTGATGTTCCTGTGACTACAGCTGCACAGATTATTCAGAAGTTTAAGGTCCACAGGACTGTAGCCAACCTCTCTGGACGTGGCTGCAGGAGGAAAACTGATGACAAACTGAAGAGACGGATAATACAAATGGAAACCAAAGAGCCCTGGGGTCTGATTTATAAAGCTTGCGTACGCACAAAACGGGGCCTGAAACTGGCGTACGCCTTTTCCCACGCAAAGTTTGTGATCTATAAAAACAAACCTGACGGTAAAATGTGCGCACCGGTAAGCAAACTCTGGACCAGGCGTACGTACATTTTGGAGGCATGGGAAACTGGCGACACAGATGGTGAAGTGGTGAACTGAAGCCTCCAGGTACATGTTGATGTCTCTCCGACATTTTATTTCACTAGATATCAAACTTTACTGACAGATCCACGTCATCATAACCATTCAAACTAACTGTTTTATTTGGGCTTTAAATAACGCGTGTAATTGGCAGTTTCCTATAAGTCACTTTCATTATGAAAATATACAAAAAAAAATATTTAAAAAAAAAAGTCCTCCACATACATATTTCTTCAGCGCTGTCTCGCCTTCATTATCCGGACGGATCTCACAGGACCGGACACTAATGTTTTCGTTGATGTAGAGTTAAAAATTAGACTAACACAGAAACCTCAGAGCCACCAGTTTTCATACATATCTGTAAATTTCGCGCATTTATTAACAAGTGCGGTTTTTAGTTGTAATAAAGATGCCTGCGTCAAGACGTACAGAGCACACAGAGACACGGCGGTGGCTTCTCCTCCTCCATCAGCACATCTTCATCAGCTGCACATATTTATTCTGTAAATAATCTAAGTGTGGGGATTAAATCAGGGCATCTCTGACATGATCATTCGGACTACATATACTCATAAATAGAACAGACGGAGTTTCCCAGGGAATAAAATGTGGCCAACAATTAAAATTTTTTTGTTTGTCGATCAAAACTTTGATTAATAATAATACTGAGGTAGGGAGACTGCTGACTGACGTGTGCTCTCAGAAAGTATGCAAAGAAGTCGGTGTGGGTCCCGTTAACATGGAAACATTGCAGATATACTCGTGCGTAATGAAGAAGGTGGGTGTTTTGGCACAATGGATGCATGAAGCAGTGACGTGGTGTCATTCTCTGATTTTTGTGAAGTTTGTGATCCACTGCTGCAGCAAACTACCGAAGTAGGATGAAGTTATCCTCCACTTCGCCTCGACTTTTAGATCCGACCACTTCTTTCTGATCTCCGACACTGTCCTCTCTGTTGCACTTGCTGCATTAACAGCAGCAGCGACGGACAGCCACTCGCTGCTCTTTCTTTTGTTGGAGATTCCTGTCCTGTGAGACCTGAATAAAATACTTTCCGGCCATCCACCACATCAATGAGGACTCCAGTCTCCGTCTCTGAGAAATTCATTTTTATGGTTTTCCTTTCGGTCACCATTGTCACACGTAAAGCGTATGATCGAAAGGCTTATTTATATACCCAAATATTCATGAGGTGCTTTGCATTGACCATTTATGGTTAATTATGGGCGTGCGAGGGGCGGGATTTGCAGCTTTTCCACGTGCGCACTTCTCCAGGTGGATTCTGATTTATAAATGGAAAATTGCGTGCAAGTGTGCGTGCGAACAGTTTTATAAATCTGAATTTTTTTGTGCGCACGCCATTTCCGGGTTTTTGGCGCACGTACACTTTGAGAAAGGATTCAACGCACTCTTTTATAAATGAGACCCCAGAACAACTTCAAAGAGATTAGAGGTGAACTCCAAGGTCAATGTGCATCAGTATCATATTGCAGCATCCATCACTGTTTGAGCCAAAGTGGACTTGATGGAGGACACAACTGTTGAAAGAAATTCAGAAAAAAGCAAGACTGGAAATTTCCAAATCCATATTGACAAGCCACAAAGCTTCTGGGAGAATGCCCTTTGGACAGATGAGACAAAACTGGAGATTTTTGGTAAGACACATCAGCTCTATGTTCACAGACATTTCACTAGCAAGGACCACACCACAAATGTATACGTTTGACAGTTTACTGAAGGTTTAGGAATATGAGGAATGACAGTGATGAACATATGTGACATGAGATTTGTTGAGAGATGAGCCGTTAGGAAGGACGTCATAAGCCAGGCAGAGCGAGACTCAGTGTGGGGGACCCGTCTCATCGTGTCCTGCCGAGCTGATCTTGACCCCCAAAAGAGTAATGTTGAATGGAGATCAGCTGAGAATGGACAGACACGGATAATAAGTTGTTTTAATGAATGTGATGAGTTGAGATGTCCAGTGGGAATCAGAAGAAGCTATGAATGGTTGCTTTACTTTCAGTAACGTGGATGGAAGTTGATGCTAGGGTAGGGCTGAACGATTATGGTAAAATTAGAATCCCGATTATTTTAAGTGGTATTGAATCACAATTAATATACGCAATTATTAATTTATTTAAAAACTTCAGTATTGATTTAAACGCAATTTAAAGAACCAGCAAATGGCACATACAGTATTATTGATCCACATAAGTCACACACGCTCGCTGTGGCTGCACGTGGAACACAGAAGCGCTATGAAGCGCAGGAACTTGCATACATGGCACACCACACTGTGTGACATTTTAATCACTTTTCTTCGATGATAATGCTTTTATGATTGTTAGATGGCAAAATTTAAATCAGGATCAAAATCTGATTAATTGTCCAGCCCTATGCTAAGGTGGAGCAGAGGAACTGATAGGAACTCAAATGTCAGTCTGATGTGGAGTGAGATTGTGGAGGATTACTTCCTAGAGGTAAACCAAGGTCCATAGCTGTGGGTCTAGCTTGTTTGTGAAGGTTGAGGAAGTGTAGGCTCTTTGCAAGGAATCTCCTCCACTTCTGAGATGTAGGAGTATGTGAGAATGGACTCCTTGACAATTTTGGCCCCCAAAAGATGGTGGATGTTATCGGGAATGAGTCCAGGCAGATGGTGGAGACTGAAACTCTATCAATTCATCAATATCCTGACTTAGCCTGAAGCTTGAAGCCTGAAGCCCTGTTACTAGATGGATTTACCATTTACAATATTTTGGTTAGACTGTATTGTTATATCATCACGTAGAACTGAATACGTCAAGTGCATCGTTTAAACCAAGGTTTGGGTTTAGTTGGATGTTAATGATAGATAACATTTGTAAAGTGCTACATAGAGGGACTCGCACGGAGTGGCTTGTGTTAGTCGACATTTCTGGCCACGTCCTGGTGTTAAGTAATGGGGGTGTCAAGGGAGAGGGAAAGGTGGGAGAGTGATTTAGAATCTGGATTGAGTTGAGGAGGTGGGGAGGGAGGGGGTGATGGAGGGTGGGAGAGTAGAAGAGGGATAAGTACTGGTTTTTGTAATGGAGGTGAGGAGGGAGGCCGGTGGGAGAAAGATGAAGATTCTGGTAGTTGAGGTGGGGAGGAAGGGAGCAAGGGAAGGTAGGAGAGAAGAAAGGTGGTAGAGTGATCAGAACCTGGTTCTGGGAGTGGAGGTTGATGGGGCAAAGTTGGAAAGGGATGAAGGCGGGAGGGGTGAATAGTGAGTGGGAGATGGATGAAGAACTGGGTTTGGATTGTGGATGACAGGAGGGGGTGGGGCGGGGGGGGAAGAGTGGCTGGCTGTTATTGATTGTATAAGTTTAGCTCTGAATGGAGCCTGGACACTGATTTTGCAAGTACGCTTCAACTTTCACTTAGACCAATTTGCAGCTAGTAGCGGCTAATGTATAGGACAACTAAGTCACTACAAATAAGCGAAACACTGCTTCCTTTGGAATCATCTTTTGCTGGATTGGGGAGGTCAGCAAAGACTGCCGCTGGGCAGCTTCTGCTTTACTTGGATAATAGCCTACTACATCGATCTGCGTCATGCGTAGCCCTAATTGAAGCTGTGCTGGAGTTACTGGAGCAGAACTAAGGCTGCTGGAGCCAAGCTGAGGCTGATTGAGCAGGGCTGGGGCTGTTGGAGCTGAGCTGGGGCTGAAGGAGACGAGCTGGGGCTGATTGAGCAGGGCTGGGGCTGTTGGAGCCGTGATGGGGCTGTTGGAGCCGTGATGGGGCTGTTGGAGCCGAGCTGGAGCTGTTGGAGCCGAGCTGGGGCTGTTGGAGCCGAGCTGGGGCTGTTGGAGCTGAGCTGGGGCTGGGCAGAAGGAGATGAGCTGGGTCTGAAGAAGACGAGCTGGGGCTGAAGAAGACGAGCTGGAGCTGAAGAAGACGAGCTGGGGCTGAAAAAGACGAGCTGGGGCTGAAGAAGACGAGCTGAGGTTGCTGGAGCAACTAAGCTGTGCTGGGGCTACTGGGGCCGAACTGAGGCTTCTGGATTAGCTGGAGCTGTGCTATAGCTGTTAAAACTGGTCTTTAGCTGCTGTAGTTGTGCTGTAGCTGTGCTGTAGTTGTGCTGTAGCTTAGCTGTAGTTGTGCTGTAGCTGTAGCTGGTGGAGCTGTGCTGTAGCTGTAGCTGGTGTAGCTGTGCTGTAGCTGTGCTGTAGCTGGGCTGTAGCTGGGCTGTAGCTGCTGTAGCTGTGTTGAGGCTGTGCTGGAGCTGCTGGAGCTGTGCTGGGGCTGCTGTAGCTGTGTTGTGGCTGTGCTGGGGCTGCAGAAGCTCTGCTGGAGCTGTGCTGGAGCTGTGCTGGGGCTGCTGGAGCTGTGCTGGGGCTGCTGGAGCTGTGCAATAGCTGTTGGAGCTGTGCAATAGCTGTTGGAGCTGTGCAATAGCTGTTGGAGCTGTGCTTGGGCTGATGTAGCTGGTGGAGCTGTGCTGGAGCGCTGGTGGAGCTGTGCTGGAGCTGTGCTGGAGCTGCTGGAGCTGTGCTGGAGCTGCTGGAGCTCTGCTCGAGCTGTTGGAGCTGTGCTAGAGCTGTGCTGGAGCTGCTGGAGCTGTGCTTGGGCTGCGGAAGCTTTGCTGTAGCTGTACTGTAGCTGTTGGAGCTGTGCACGGGCTGCTGGAGCTTCTAGAGCTGTGCTGGAGCTTCTAGAGCTGTGCTGGGGCTGCTGGAGCTGTGCTCTAGGGCTGTGCTGTAGCTGTGCTGTAGCTGCTGGAGTGTGATTGAGCTGGAGTTGCTAGAGGTGCTCGAGGTGCTATTGCTGCTGAAGCTGGGGCTGAGCCATTGTAGTGGTTGGGAATGTGGCTGTAGCTGCTGTAGTCGTAATGCTATAGTTGTAGCCACAGTCATGGCTGCTATTGTTGTAGCCACTGTAGTAGTTGAAGAGATTGACAAAGACAAAAAAAGTGCATTTGGGTTATGGGCAGGGGGGGGGATGGGGAGGGGGAAGGGAGGGGTGACAGGATAGATTAGTTGGAAATGAAGAAGATTGAGAATAGCCGCATTGTTTCATCTGCAATGAGCCATTGGGACACTCAAGAGATTGGCTATGACAGAAGGAAAGGAGCCACGCTGCAAGGTGTGGCTGCTGTGGTGATAGAAAAGAAGAAAGGGATGACGGGATGAAGGGATGCATGTGCACGGGATGCAAGTGTGCCTGCGAGAGCAGGGTGAGTTGATGAGTCAATGCAATACGACCTGATTCCCGACGGAGGGAGCTGTAGAGAAGAGATTGACAAAGGCAAAAGAAATACATTTGGGTGATGGGGAAGGGAGGGGGTTGGGAGGGGAAAGGGAGGGGTGACAGGATAGATTAGTTAGAAATAGAGATGATTGAGAATAGCCGCACTGATTTATCTGCAATGAGCTACTGGGAGACTCATGAGATTGGCTATGACAGAAGGAAAGGAGCCACGTTGCAAGGTGTGGCTGCTGTGCTGATAGAAAAGAAGAAAGGGATGATGGGATGAAAGGATGCATGTGCACGGGATCGATGGTAAGTGACTGCTTTTTGGTTCAATGTCTTCTGCGATCGGCGTGCAGCGTGATCTGTCCGTCTTGAAGAGTCACGGACAACTGAGCAATGAGGCCTGGCTGAGTATAAATAGGCTTGTCAGCTGATTGGAGGTGTGGTTTGTGGCGTGGTCCAGCTCCCGAACCAAAGTTAACACATTAACTTCATAAAATGAAGCATACAAAGAAAAGAACACTGTATCTAAAGTGTAACATGGAGGAGGCTCAGTTATGTTCTGGGGCTGCCTTGCTGCATCTGACACAGGGTGTCTTGAATCTGTGCAGGTACAATGAAATCTCAAGACTATGAAGGCATCCTGGAGTGAAATGTGCTGCCCAGTGTCAGAAAGCTTGGTCTCAGTCACAGGTCATGGGTCCTCCAACAGGATAATGAGCCAAAACACACAGCTAAAAACACCCAAGAATGGTTCAGAACAAAACACTGGACTATTCTGAAGTGGTCTTCTATGATCCCTGATCTAAATCTTGTTTTAAAAAGACCTGAAACATATGAGAAGACAGCCTTCAAACTTGAGACAGCTGGAGCAGTTTGCTCATGAGGAATGGGCCAAAATACCTGTGGACAGGAAGAAGTCTAAATAAGAGTTGCAGGAATCACCTCATTGCCGTAATTGCCTCAAAAGGTTGTGCAAAGAAACCCTAAGTCAAGGGTCCCATCATTTTTGTCCAGGCCAGTTTCATTTGCTTTTTTTAATACTTCTGTTTAACCACAATTCAAAAGCAATGTCAGATATTCATTAGTTGATTTTAAGTAAATTTTTATTTATTATTACTTTTGTCAGTTTCAACTTATTTCAGTGACCACGTGGGTTTTTCTTTCTTTAACGGAAGGGTACCAACAATTTTTGTCAGGTGCTCAAGTATTAAATTCCTACTTTTAAAGGAACAGAACATTAAATTTCCATGGATAAGGAAATGTCCCAATTCTATTTCTGAGATGAGTTTGAATATGAATTACATGCATGTTAATTAAAGGACAAAGTCCCCTCATCTAGGTGATGTATTCTCCAAACATCATAAAATTAGATAAATCTCATTCATAAATTGGGATAATCCGAATTAGGACTGCATGAATTAATCAAAAATAACCTCTTCATGTGCTATTATAGTCCCATTCATGTAACATTATGGTCAGACTGAATTTCTTCAGGGGAGAATGGTATACTCTGCCAAATAAGAAAAGGGGTGCAGCATAGTAGGTGGCCTGCTCCCCCCTCTGATATATGACAGTATCAGTGTATACATTTGATCCTATCCTTTATTACCTCCGCCAAGGAGGTTATGTTTTTGGGAGTTTGTCTGTCTGTGAACAAAATAACTCAAATAGTTATGGATGGATTTTGATTAAATTTTCAGGAAATGTTCAGCATGGGAAAAGGAAGAAGTGATTCAATTTTGGTGTTGATCCGGAGCACCGTCTGGGAAAAGTGCTGCTTGGCAGAGGTCTGCGCTCTGCGAGTGCTTTTCTAGTTTTCTAATAAAATCAACACTAATACTGCAGCATTGGTGGTGTGTTCATGGATCTGATCAAGAATATTGCTCATTTCATGTAGCTTTCAGATAACAAAAAACAACAAAAAATTGGCTACTTTAGACATAAAAAGAGATAATACAATCATTGCAATTTTTCATCAATGTTTCAAATATGTAAAGTTACATTTTCTGGACAATGTTTTATTTAAGCCAAAAGTCTTCTTTAAACAAATCTTGACAGCTTTATATGTTTAATGAGGTTAAATTCCTCTCTCTGCTCTGTGCCTCACTGCTCTACTCTAACACCTGTTCATCTGAAGGTTTTTGTTCAGCCTCCTCACATCATCTCTCACTGTGGAGAGGCCAAACAGAAACAGTAATATGTGGCTGAGTGAGCAGGTTTCACCGTCTGAATCTGAAGCCCAGAGCTGCTCTGTTTGTTAACAGGTGTGAAGTCGTTTTTCTGAGGATGATTGAATAAACTTTTTTCTATTGCTCCACTGCCCCTGTTAAACCTCAAAATCACTTTGAATGTGGCTGTGTCTTTTTTCTGTAACCAGAACAAATAATTATTAGCACACTGATTGAGGCCTCCACAGGTGAAGGAGACTTTCTCTCCGACTCTCCTGGTCACAGACACACTGTCCTGTTGGAGCTCTGCTGCCGTGGTAACCAGGGCTGTGGACAGACAGACAGATGGAGGTCAGTCAGACATCACCTGTAAACACCAAACCTGTTGATGAGGTCCCATCATAACACCTCAGTTTAATAACATACTACAGTCATGTCACTGAGATGGGGCTGCTTCACTGACTGGGCTCTGATTGGCTGAAAACACCCACCTGAGCACACGCAGCACAGAGCCACCATGAGAAGCATGTTGAGTTTCCTCTGATGAACCCCAGGAGAAGTGAGGACGAATCAGGACCAGCTGTCTGATCAGACAGAGCCTGCTGCTCACAACTCCCATCAGCCACTGCTGCACCCTGATAAGACCCTGGTGGTGATTGACAGCTGGGCTGTGGTTTCCTGCACAGTCTGAGGCTTTGATACCTTCCTGTATTTGTGTTACAACTTTTTCCTTCTCTGTTAATGCAAAGTGTTCTGTGACTTAAACTTTAACAGCCACATAAAATCAATAACATCAGCAGCCTTTTGTCAAAAAAGTTGGCAAAATCAAAGGTATAGTGTTTAAACCTGACTCTGAGAGAGCTGTCCATGCATCCAGTCCTGTAGGTTAGACTACTGTGACTACAAAAGGACTTAACCCTCTGTGGTCTTTTTACTCAGAGGCTGGTTGCTGGTGGAGGTCACAGCATCATCTTCCTCTTCACACAGCACTGCCATGGAGGGTCTCAGGAGGGGCTCAGTGGGCTCCACACATGCAGAGGTTGAGGCTTCAGCAGCTGCTGGACCCTGGTTTGGAAGAGTGGGAGTCTGGATTGATGGGCTCTCCACAAGAGCCTGATGCACGGCCTCAAACAGGGTTACCACTCTTTTCTAGAAATCATTTTCCAGGACGTTTTCCAGTGTCACATAACCAACTGAAATCAGTGTTGCTGTGGGCAGTTTTCAATTTAATCTAGCCTTTTAAAAAAACAAGACTAGAGATTGATGACCAATATCTCTAGCTAGCTCCACTTTATCATATTGAACTTATGATTTGTTCATTTCTAACTCTCCGACACGAACATTGTCTGCTCGCTAGCTTTTTGGTCTGACTTTTATGTAGCGCCTCACTATACTTTTAATCTTGATTTACTCTCCTTTTTTAAACAGTTTTTGTTAGCCTATATTTTATTTTGTCATTTTTATTATTTCTTTTTGTCCCCATTGTATTGAGTTTTTATATTTTATGCCTTAGCTTGCATTATGTTATCTACTCACATTTTATGGCGAAGTGTACAGTAGTTACTTAGAACATTTATACTTCATTTTCTATGTTTAATTTTTGTTCACTAACAAAGTAGATGGAAGACACGTAATTTTGCAGGACAATTTAAGCTTTTCCAGGACATTTCATATTTTTCCTCATTTTCCATATGCTTTCCATGACTGGAAAATTGGGCAATAATTTTCCAGGTTTTCCAGGTTTTCCAGGACACGTGGGAACCCTGCTCAAACCAGGACCAGGTGGCTGCTGTGGCCTCCGCCCTGTCTGTACCTGAGCCTGTCAGGAGATTATTAAGATCCTATTTTCATGGAGACCAAAACGTTAGCATAATCTATAGGCTTATAGTAACGCTTTGTGCTTCCAGGTTATTTCTTCAGTTTGGAAGGTTCCTGACCAAAAAAGACTTTTTGAACCCTGTGATTTATTTTGTTGAATCTCCAGCAGCTGGTCTTATCAGGCTGGGCACATCATGAACACAGACACACTGCACATAGTCTGCAGCAGTGGACCCTGCCTTTATGCCTTTATCTGAACATTTTATTTAAAATTTAAGCTCCTCTTTAAAATTTGATTTCTTCAGGACAACTTACAGCTCTTTGTTTTATTTATGAAGATTGTTGCTGTCTTTTCAAGTGTTGCAATATTCTGAAGAAGCCTTAAAATGTCCCAGTAGACTTCAAGTGCAACTTTTATATTTCCTTACTAAAAACTTCTAGAATACTCGTTAATAATGTGTTTCCAAGTAACTTTTTATCCTTTCATTTTCTGGAAAAAGGTTTTCTCCACATTAATCTCTGGGCAGAGATTTTAAAATGAATGAGGGTCATTTCCTTGGTTAAATAAAGGATTAGTAAATAATCTATACATACTGAAGTCAATTATATCGACATTTATCATTTACAATTCATTATTTTTTATTTTTAATGAGTAAGAAGTCAGCTGATTTGAAAAATCATTTTGGATGTTGCAGTTTTCTCTTCATTTTCCAGAAATCATCCAAATCATCAGCTTCAGTTAATTCATATTGAAGATTAAATGTTTTTTTTTCCAGAGGTTTGTAGACAAGAATTTACAGAAGCTCAGCCTGTCCGTGACATTGAAGGTCTACAGAGGAGGAAGCATGTTTTATTTTATTTTATGATCAGCGTTAATATTACTGCACAGTTTATAAACCCATTCTAAACATCTTTAGTCACCACTTTACTTGATTAGTGTGTGACAGTGCTGTGGTCTGTTCAGTCCAAAAACCTTCATGCTGTCGCCCCCTAGTGTCTGAACCACTAACTGCTCCAAATACTTTTTCTTTTTTAATCAAACATAATTTAAACTCTTAAAGTCAACACTCAAAAGTAGCTCTAAATTGGGCTCCTCATCATTCATTACGTGAATAAACATTTGATTTGATTATCCAGCAGACTTAAAGCAGACAATGCTCACCACAGAGGATTGAAACGGACTTTTCATTTTTCTGACCTTCAAAACTGTTTTTTTCTCTCTGCCAAGTGAGAGCAACAATTTTTACTTTAATTTACCTGCAATGCATGATGGGACATTTTGCTTTTTTTCCAGTTTTATGAGTCACACTACAGTCTTAGACTGGACATCTTCAGTGTTAATATGATGATCATCAGAGGGATGTCCATTCAGAATGTCATCAAGCAGCAAACTTCAGGACGCTGTCACAATAAACATTTATTTCAGTTAAACTGGATCATGTTAGAGTAAAAACACTCGTGGACCTGGACTGGAAAAAGAAGAAATGAGTGAAACTTTAAGCAGAGACTTCAAAATATTAAAGATGATCTGATGTGAAAAAATAACCTCCTCTCCCAGATGGGACTCTGTGCGTCACCAGGATGTCGTGGTTTACCTTCTTATCCATGATGCCATCAGTTTTCTCTGAGTCAGCGGTTTCTGAGGCTGAACCGGCTCCACACATCATCATACTACAGGTGTTCAACTGTTGGCAAGAGACACTGATTTCTACAGTGACTACACCTGCATCAGGACACATCTACAGACTGAGCGTCCATGAATTATCACTGTTATGAATTCTCATGTTAGTCCCTCTGTCTCTGCTTGTTTTCTCTCTGGAAAATAATCAATAAAAATAAAACAAAGGAAGAGTATAGTATTGACCTTTTCTTTTGCAAAACATCCAAAGAAAACATTTTTAATTATTTGATTTTTGGTAATTTTTTTATGATTCTAGCTATAAAAACTAGGAGGCACTTGGAGACTTCAAACCTCCTACAAGGTAGTTCACATAGGCTACTTTTGTTACAGCTATAAGCAACAGTTTCATAATAATGTTACCGTCATAATATGATTCATGACCCTAAAAACCCACACATAGCACTCAGAGTAATGCTGGTGTCATTATTAGACAGTTAAACTTATCTTTTACCCTTTCATGCATGACTTGCTATATCACAAAGGAATCACGACTTAACCCTTGTATTATGTTCGTGTCTCCCCTTACTTTGGTGTTCCCGGTCAAATTTGACCGATCTGGTTTAACCTCTCTTATATTAACACAATATACATGATTCAAACAAAATCATCACCAGATTTTATTTAACACCCCTTCTATTGCTGTAAACACTGTCTCCAACCAGTCGAGAACATTTATGACTGCAGTAAATGTACAAATAATTGACACTGAAAATTATAACAATTATCAAAACGGACCAAATTTACAGAAAATCAGGAAATCAGAAAATCTACATGGTTGTCAGCTCTATGTGTGTGTGTGTGTTCATGTATAATACAAATATATAATCAGCAATTTCATATGTTCAAATGCCTGGTGTGGAGGATATCATGAGGCAATCAGAGGAAAAATATTTTTTTAATGTTTGTATGAAGTTGAAAATCGGTCTGATTTGACCCGAACATCATAGAAGGGTTAAAGGTTTGTTTTTTTACTTTTGAAAAGACATTTAATGTCATGGTAAGTCCTGATATGATATAATATTATTCCTCTGTAGTAAACACCACGCTTGACAAGGTTAAGCATGATTAATCTGAAGCTGATGATTTAGATTTTTTCTCAAAAATCAAGAGAAAACTGCAACATTAAAATGATTTTACAGTTAACCTGACTTACAATTCATTTAAAATAAAACCATATAGGCAAGTGAACTGCAATGATGAACATCACAATGCTTGACTACAGGATATATACTTATTTATTTACCCAGGTAAAAAAGTAATATATTTTGATGGATTAAAAATGTACTTAATTTTCAGAAAGTACATTGTCAGTACATTATAATTTTGTGTTAAACCAAAAATATACTACATATGTACTAATCACAAGTAAATTATTCCCCGAGTAGTGCTTAAGTTTACTTAGATTAAGTACACTAGTTACTATTAATGAATTTATATCAAGTATATTTATCTGAAATAAATTGTTAATGAAATATACTTAAGTGTCACTAACTATACAATATATTTACCTTGGTAGTAATTTAGTTTACTTATATGATTAAGTACACTAATTAGTACTAATATTTAAATTTATATCAATAATACCTAAATTTACGTGTTCTAAATTTATTAACAGTAATCAGAAAATTAGAGTGAAGTTTAATTTAAGTTGAATTTTAAATACGTATATCAGTAGAGACAGTTGTACTTAAGTTTATTTAAGTTGAGGTGTCTCAAAATAGTATACTTAAGTAAACCAAGTTGTATTTTAGTATTTTTTGATTAATACTAATGATATATCATAAGTATACTAAGTATACTTTTTAGTACTTGAAAATAACACACTTTGAGTACATTAAGTATGTGCATGTGAAATATACTAAATATACTTAAATTTAGTGTGCTAAAGTATACTTTTTTTCTCCTGGGTAGCCTTTTTTAATCCGAAAATGACCCTCGTTGAGATTAAATTTCTGCTCAGTCACTGAAGTGAAGAAAAATTTTTCCTTAAATTTTTAAAGGGAAAAAGTTACTCTGGAAAACCCCACTACGGAGTCCCTAAAGAAACATAAAAAGTAAACTACAAGTTTCTTGTGCAGAAGCAAAACTATTCTATAACCCATCAATTAAACAATGTAGTTACAAACCAGACCCCTCTTTAAAATCACTGAGATGAAAACTGTGAGCTACAACTGTGTTTACCTCCGAACGAGCCGCCTCTGAGCCAGACAACTTCACTTTGTCTTCTTTTAATGTCATAGTTCTAAAAGATGTGAATTCAAGTATTTTATAAAGTTGTTTTTGATTGAAAATAAAGCCAATGCCATCATTTATGAGGTCTGTTGACAAATGATCATTAAATTAATAATGTTGATATCCTGTACTTTAACAACAGCTCGCACTGTGGAGAAATAAAGTTTCAGTTAATTTAAATGTGTGTTTTTTTTATTTTAATACAGTAATAATAGTTAATGAATATAATTACTGTATGAACAGTTCTGCTGTTAACTGTAGTGACACTAAACTCTGCCTGATGATCAAAAATCTTCTCTGGTTTATATGACTGCTTTCACTTCCTTTGGAACAATAGGTTTAATTTGACTCATAGATCTTTTGAATATAACGAAGGGTGTTATAATGACTATGTTAACTGTAATAACTGTGCTGTTGTTAAAGGGAAACTCCGGTATTTTGACACCAGGACCTTATTTTTAGGTTTGTGCATGCTCATATACTCACTCAGACAAACATCGTGCAGCTCGGAGTCCTTCAGAAGTTATTTAGATCCAACCGATGTAGCCGCACTTCGCGGGCCGGCAACAGCGCGGGACGTAATCTCTGCAAAATCGCTCGTCTCTACCACAGCCCGGCTTGTCATTGCAGAGAAATCCTCCAGAGTAGTCAGACATATATTCCTGGATAGATCCATAAGCGTGTCAGCCGGTTTCAAGTCCCACTCTGAGCAGCCAACACACTCCTCTTCTGTTGCTATAGGCGAACACCGTCCACAAGCGCACCGCTAGTTAGCATTGAGTCGTGGACGTGCTCCTGTTTGTTGTTCACGAGCCAGCTGTTCGTCTCTCTCCCTCTCCATTCTTCTCTCATGGTGCTCCTCGTCCGTGTACTCAGACTCAAACCGGTCGTCATAGTCTGACTCTTCAGCATCAGATAAATATTCTGCCATGTTGCTGAGCACTGCCGGCTAAAAGTAGGTCAGCTGTACCTTTGTGTCGCGCGGCTATGACGTCATCAAAAGTTTGTTTACCAGGTCAGCTGACCCACCTGAAGAGGGTAGATGAGCTGACTTTATGATAACACTGGCGATGGATGAAAAAATATAGCCGAAATGAGCGATTTTGCCCTATAAGGAGCTTCAGCGCGGGACATAATCTCTGCAAAATCGCTCATTTTGGCTATAAACCGAAACGTCATAAAAAAGATTTTAAATTTTCAAGATTTTTAATAATTCAAAAGAAAATCAACAGACATATTTTATGATCATTTTAGTAGACCTCAAAAAACTGATGACATTGTCTCTATTTTCTATCAAAACCTGTAAGATGTTTCAATTCATAATTTTTAAACTATGTTTGAAAAATAATGAATTGAATATGAACCTGGTGACATTATTAGTGATGAGTCTTATCCAATCCAATCCAACTTTATTTGTTAAGCACTTTAAAAAACAACCATAGTTGAAACAAAGTGCTGTACAGGAGAATAAATAAAATACGAGATAAAAGAATAGACATAAATCATTAGTAAAATGAATTTTCAAAGACAAGGAACAATTTAAAAGACATAAAACAAATTAAAATGAATAAAAAAACACAGAAGAAGCAATCAAAATAAAATAAAATAAAAATAAATATAAATAATAATACAATCGCCAACTATCATGGATCAAAGGCCAGGGAGAAAAGGTGGGTCCTAAGGAGGCATTTAAAAACAGGCAGAGACGAGGCCTGGTTAATATTTTGAGGCAGCCCGTTCCAAAGTTTTGGGGCTGTAACAGCAAAAGCACGGTCCCTTAGAGACCATCAGGAGAAGCTGGTCGGCTGACCTGAGACAATGGAAGGGTGTGTGAGGGTGCAGAAGCTCAGAGAGATAGGGCGGGGCAAGACCATGGAGGGATTTAAAAACAAATAAAAGAATTTTAAAATGAATCCTAAATTGTATGTGCAACCAGTAAAGTGAGGCTAAAACAGGGGTAATGTGCTCATATTTACGTGTGCCAGTTAAAAGACGTGCAGCTGCATGTATTTGTATTATACATGAACACACTCACCATCTGTTTCAACAAAGAAAAAAATAAATGATAGCACTTGAACTTTACCGAGGCTTCTTTTAGAATATTGTAACACTTGAGCTACAATCCACAAATTAGCTTTCAGTTGTCCTGAATGAATCGAATTTTAAAAAGGAGATTAAATGTGGCATTTTTTTTTCTTTTTTTAAAAATGGGATGAAAAAGGCAGGCTCAAAAGACAGGGCCCACGGCTCCAGACTATGTGCAGTGCGTCTGTGTTCATGGCGTGTCCGACCTAACAAGCATAAAACCAGCAGCTGTTGATTCAACAAAGTTAATCACAGTCAACACCTTCAGCTTGAGGGGAAGTGACCTGATATTTTTAATGATACACTTTAACCTCCAGTGTATAGGCCTTTAAATCTTTAAGATGATTATCCTCTGTGTGTTCTGGGTAGGCCTTTAATTTATGAAGCATTTCTCCATTATTGTGCATGGATGTGGGTCCATTGGTTAGAGTTGAGTAGAATTAGTTTGGGTCATACTTCCTTTTATTTTATTTTAAGTTATTTGTATGTAGCCTTTGTAAAGCACACTGTGCTATATTTATTATATAACATGTGCTATATGAATAAAGCTTGATTAATTGATTTATTGACCTTTAGCTCGGTTCACACAGCGGGACAGTGCCATGTGACATTCTCAGTGTCTTTATGTTCCTCTGGTTTATTTCTGTTGTGATTTTGTCTGTTTTTCAGTAGCTTGACGTCAGCGAGACGAAGCCTTAATGCAAAAATGAAGCTAAAGCATGATTGCAAACTTCCACACTATTTGACCACAACAGAGGGGAAGTCAGATGGAGACCTTTCATGGGCGGAGACATCGAGCTGTCATGAAGTTGGAGCTTCATTTTAGCTCAGTTGAAAAAAAAATATCCCTTTACTTTATGAATAAGGGGAACCATTGTAATTTTAAAGGCCTAAATGAAAGTTGATGAAGAATTAAGAACCAAACCACAGGAAACAGGCCGAGTCTCCATGGTAACATCAGCTCTGCCTCCGCTCTACGTTAAAGCCTCAGACTGTGCAGGAAACCACAGCCCAGCTGTCAATCACCACCAGGGTCTTATCAGGGTGCAGCAGTGGCTGATGGGAGTTGTGAGCAGCAGGCTCTGTCTGATCAGACAGCTGGTCCTGATTCGTCCTCACTTCTCCTGGGGTTCATCAGAGGAAACTCAACATGCTTCTCATGGTGGCTCTGTGCTGCGTGTGCTCAGGTGGGTGTTTTCAGCCAATCAGAGCCCAGTCAGTGAAGCAGCCCCGTCTCAGTGACATGACTGTAGTATGTTATTAAACTGAGGTGTTATGATGGGACCTCATCAACAGGTTTGGTATTTACAGGTGATGTTTGACTGACCTCCATCTGTCTGTCTGTCCACAGCCCTGGTTACCACGGCAGCAGAGCTCCAACAGGACAGTGTGTCTGTGACCAGGAGAGTCGGAGAAAATGTCTCCTTCACCTGTGGAGGCCTCGATCAATGTGATATTGGTTATTGGTTCTGGTCACAGAAAAAAGACACAGACACATTCAGAACGATTTTGAGGTTTGACAGGGGCAATGGAGCTATAGAAAAGAATTTATTCAATCATCCTCAGAGAAATGACTTCTCAGCTGTAAAAACACAGAGCAGCTCTCAGCTTCAGATTCAGAAGGTGAAACCCTCTCACTCAGCCACATATTACTGCTCCTGTTGGAAACGGGGCTCTACACAGTGAGAGATGATGTGAGGAGGCTGAACAAAAACCTTCAGATGAACAGGTGTTAGAGTAGAGCAGTGAGGCACAGAGCAGAGAGGAATTTAACCTCATTAAACTTTATTTATATCTGAGCGTTTTGTTTCACTGCTATAAGGTTTCTTTTTACCACTGCAAATGAATTAATAAAATAAAAACAGAAACCCAAACACAGCACAAAATGAAGGAGTTGTGACAGTCTAGATCTGTAATCTATAGTTAGTGATGTTTTGAGAGCATTGGAGGCTAGGATGATAGCCAAAGTGCACAGCCACACAAGTCTGGGTATAGGCAGAAATAACCTTACCAAGCCCGGTTATATGGTTACTATTTTATCACACAAACAAAAAAGTTGGTTTTACTTCATACACCACTTGTAAGTTGAGTGGCAGAAAATGAAAACTGGAGCTCAGCGTCAGGCATGAGAGCACCACTCAGAATGAAAACAAAGATGACAACTGCACTCTGTCTTAAAGGTACATCACACAACCTCAGTTGTTACAGAGTCATGACTTAAAATGAAATTTGAGCTTGAAGAAGGGACTATTACATATTTAAAACAAGTAAAACAATAATAAAATCATTTAATAATCCATTTTGAAGTGCAAATAAATGCTTTTGCAGTTCTTTTAATATCAAACAACAATATACATAAATGAAAACAGTCAGTGTTTTTGATATGTTATGTTTAAATGTTATGACATTTCTGTCTAAATCGTTTACATTTTATGAATCATATTAAAGACATTTATAACTAAAAATGGTGAACGAGCACAAACCTACCCCAAGACTCTAATGACACTGTTAGCCCAGTTATTCTGAAAACTCCAAAAGTCAACATGTTAACAGTTCTTTAAAAATCCTGGATCCACATCTGAATTCAGGTCACCACAAAAATCTACTGAACTCTTTGTGATATGATCAACTCTGACTGAAAATCTCATTTAAAACTGTTGAGAACCTTTTGTGTTACCTTACTGTGATAAACACCTGAATTAAAACGCCAAACTGATTCAGTCTACTCTTTGTACCTTAAAGTGCTCTGGTGCTATTTGACCAAAGGCCAGAGCTCTTCAAGGATGATTTCAGGAAACAAGGACAGGGCAACCAAATGCTGGAGGAGACAGGTCCGAAGTTCAAAAAACAAAGTTTATTTAACAGTCCAGGATTCAAAACACCAGAGGAGATTCTCA
The DNA here is from genome assembly GCA_036419115.1 of Scarus forsteni. Lineage (NCBI taxonomy): Eukaryota > Metazoa > Chordata > Actinopteri > Labriformes > Labridae > Scarus > Scarus forsteni. The sequence goes on along the minus strand of JAZDUH010000087.1, from coordinate 13,599,355 downwards.
AGCCAGGCAGGGTTCGGTACACAGAGGTGGCAGTCAGACAAAACGAAGTCATACACAAAAAGCGGTCAAAAACCAGGCAGACAAAACAGGGGCAAGGCAGAAAAACGAGGTCGAAACTAAGGAGGTTGTGATCAGACAATGACAAGATAAAGAACGCCTAGAGAGTGACAAGAAGTACAAACAATCCGACACAGGACAAAGGGAGACAGGAGGTTAAATACAAGAGGTAATGAGGGGTAATGGGAAACACCTGGGAAGGAACAATCAGGGAGCGGGTGTGACAAGCCGGAGCACGGAAGTAAAACCTGTGAAGACAAGAAAGAAACGTGAGTCACCAAAATAAAACCGGAAGTGAACATAAAACATGAAACACGAAGACAAAACAAGGACTTGACAGACAGGATCATGACAGATGAAGCTTTCAAAGAATCTTGATCAGGTGGTGCCATTGGAAATACTGTTTTCAGCTGTGGTGCAAACTTTGAAAAATAACTTGCTGTCCTTGTGCCTTTTTTTCTAGTTACCCTGAGAAGTGGAACCTTTTTTCAGGCCAACTTTGCTGCAGCTGTTCTCTCCTGTACAGACAAGTCAGTGAAAGCGGCCTCTGGGTGTGCTGGAGAAACATCCCTGGATTCATTGGCTTGGCTGATTTAAAAAAATCAGAAATGTTTCAAGCCAGCATGTCCTGAACTAAACAGTGATTCTTAGTGCTATTTGAGTTAAGCTAACTACCATGGATGAGCTCTGCCCGTCTCTCCTTGTTGCTACACGTACTGTCAAAAAGATTAGTGTCTATCTGCGTGTCATGGACTCAAGAGTGCAACAAAACAATAAAACAATAAAAATGTTGTAATTAATTTGTTTTCTATACTGCTTGTCCCTTTCAGGGTCATGCAGAGGCTGGAGTCACCAGCCAATCACAGGGCCACATAGAGAGACAGACAACCAGTAACTCCCACACTCATACCTAAGGACAAATTTGAGTCACCAATTAACCGTAATGAGGTTGTTTTTGATCTGTGGGAGGAAGCTGAACTGCCTGAAGAGAACCAACAAACGCACAGGAAGAACGTGACCTTTGGACTACACTGGACTAAATTGCTGTGAGGCTCGTGCACTACCTGCTGTGCCACTGTCACACCCAAAAATGTTATATGTATATCCCTTTAAACAAATGTGCATTTATACCTAACAAATTATCTCAGCACTGGTATTTTCTCACTACTCAGACATCTCTGTTGATGCTCGAACTATATTTGACTTGATGTGCTCTTCTGTAAATGACTCCTGATTAAACCTCCTATTGTGCTCAGGGTCAATTTGACCCGCTTTCAGTGTTCATCATTCCAAACATAACAGTTTACTCTGTTTTTTTTTCTTTTTTTTTTCTTTGTTAGTTTGTTTTTGCTTCATATTTCAAGACTTTCCTAATTTAGTTTTTCAATGTGCTGAAAACATTTTGCACACGTTGATGTTCCTTTGGGTCAATTTGACTCCAAGCTGTTTTAGCTGTATTAAACTTGTGCGTTAGCTAACATCCCCACACCTGCAGGTGCAGAGTTAATACTTTTGATTGTGGAAACAATATAACAGGGAACAGGGGAAAACAACTTTTCTCATGTGAACTTTGATAATTCATGTGGTGTGAGTGTGTGGGAAACAACCTGTAACATCATGACTCTTTAACACTAATTTTATGTTTGTTTAATCCTGGTCTTATAAAAAATCCCCACGCCCCTCAGTATTTATTCTACTGAAATTCTATTGAATTTTCATAGAAACAATGGCATTGGGTAATCAGATTGGCATTTGGCCAAATAAAGGAAATAATTAGATATTAAGTATTTTTTGATCAGGACTGAAGTTGATTGAATGATTTGAGCAAGAAATGAAAAAAAAAATCCTTATTCTTTTAGCAGTGTTTGGGAGGACATTAACCCTCTGATGACCTCAGAGGGTAGTAAATTTGAAAAAAGCAATGCGAGAAAATCCATTTCTAAAAAATGTTATGCATAATTTAGTCTGATCTTTAAAAAAAGGTTTTGGGGAAATACATTGATTACAGGGGGCAGCGCACGGTGGTGTAGCAGGTAGTGCACGTGCCTCACAGCAAGAAGGTTCCCGATTCGAAACCTGGGTCAGACAGGGGCCTTTCTATGTGAAGTCTGCATGTTCTTCCCGTGCATGCGTGGGTTCTCTCTGGGCACTCCAGCTTCCTCCAACAGACCAAAAACATGCTCATTAGGTTAATTGGTGATTCTAAATTGCCCTTAGATATGAGTGCGAGCTTGAATGGTTGTCTGTCTCTCTCTGTGGCCCTGCGATGGACTGGCGACTGGTTCAGGGTGTACCCCGCCTCTCGCCCAATGACATCTGGGATAGACTCCAGCCCCCCATGACCCTGAAAGGGATAAAGGGGTATAGAAATTAATGAATGAATACATTTATCATGGATGACCTCAAAGGGTCCTAAATTAAAGCTACTCACAAGGGCTAATGTTTTTAAGTTAAAGGTGCTGTGAGGACAATCTCTTACCAACAACATGAAGACTCTGCTACCCATGAGCACACGCGGCGACTGTCGTAATGCTGCGTTCCAGTAACCTCGGAACTGGGAGTGACATCATCTCCGACTTATCGGCGTTCCAGTTGAAGTCTGAAAAAAACATGCCGATCTACCAGGCTATTGTTAGCTGTTGTTAGCACGCCCTGCATTGTTGTTCACAAATATCTCATGAAGAAAGTGATTATCACTATGGCAGCATTTTTGTAAATATAAGTCTAACAATACTATGTATACAGCTGATCTAGAGCGACACACCCCAGTCAGAAGAGCAGATAAATGGATTATTACAGCAGCTAAATAACTGTTCACACTGGGGGCATCCATCTTCGATTGTCAACTCGGGGGTGGCGCGGTTTCACCGAGTTCCCATTAGGAAATTCGACTTCAGGGGACGTTCAAGTTGCAGTTTCCTACTCGGAACTCAAAATTCCTACTTCTGACTACAACTGCAACGCACCAAAAGACGTCACCCAAGCCAAAGTGTGTGTTTGTTGTGATGCTAATGAATGCAGCTCGGACCTTCCTCAGAACTCTGCATTGCTTTACAACTTCTTTTTTCTACAACTTACAGGATGCAAAGTGACGAGGTAATGTATCTCTTTCTAGTTACGTAGCGGTAGTTTTTGATGTGTGACAACAAGCAATTTTTGGAAACTTAGTATGGTAGTTTTGTAGCTGGCTATATATCGCTACTTACAGCCCGGTGCTCTAAGACGTGTCCGAATAATATAATTTGCTCTAGTTTTAATTGTCTTGTTCCTGAAGTTGAGTATCCAGGCCAGGCCAGCCCTGTCCGACCCGACCGCGAAGTTAAGGAATAGCATTTATAGATAACCTATTTTGATGCTATACAACTCATCTTAAAGTGTGTATTTCCATCAGCCATATATCTAAAAGTGAGACTTTTTTGTGATTACTTAGAAACTCCTCACAGTCCCTTTAAAACAGGAGCAACAGACTCACACATTAATAATTTATTTATTCATTTTAATGATCCACAGAAGGGCGTTTATGTTAATGAGGATCAGAGAGACCTGTTTGATGTTTGATTCCTGTTTATGGAGCAGATGGTTCAGCTGCAGAGGTTTTTGTATGAGAGAATGTCACCGTGGGGATGGTATCACTGGATCTTTGGCTCTGGAACCAGACTGTTTGTTTTAGGTAAGAATAAACATTTATTTTGTTCATTTTTTGACAATAAGACTATACATATATACTTTTAGTATTTTTGCTGATCAAGACATTAAATGCCTTATAAATGATAAATATGATTTTCGGATGTTCAGCAGGTATTTATTTTATAAACAAGTCAGTCATTAATGTTAGTCAGAAGTCTGAATGTTTTTGGACTTTAGTGAATAAAAAGTGTTCTGTATAAAAAATGGTGACTTAAAGCAGCAAAAATGTTATCGCATCAGTGTATGTTTAAGATTATTCACATCACACACTGACAGTGAAACCTTTTCTTCATCCTCATTTTTTTTGCCTTAAAAAAGATCAAATCCTGTCTGAAAAGAACAAGAATCATAGAATTATGCTCACAAGAATTTATCTATGAGCAATCTAAGGGCGGTCATTTCTTCAAACATTTCTTCTGGGGAAAAAAATTTCTATCCATTTTTCTTCAACAATTAAAGAAGATTATCTAAGAGTATAAACAAAGAGAGCTTCACAGATTTAGAAAAACTGTATCAGTAAGAATATTCAATACATTACTTGTTCATTGAGTTAGATTATTTGAACTTTGACATCTATCACACAACTTAAATTCATTAAAAACACTGAGAAATACTGTAAGTAAGTTTGGAATTTTGTTTATAATAAAAGACCTGATTCTGACGTTATTGTTCCTGTAATCATTATAATGACAAAAGTGTGACCTTGAAAAGAATATTGATGTTTTTATAATCACATGCACCTTTAACAGAGACTCTGTTCTGGTTAAAATGTAATTACCCACACTCTTACAAAATCTGAATAGGACAGTATTTTAGTGTTTATTTTAGATTTTTCAGTTCTTTATTTTAAATACCTATTAAAATTACAAAAATAAACCATGATTTTACATGTCAATTATCATTTATCTGTTTTTTTGAAGTTTAAACTGTTAAATTCAACTTTCAAATCATATAAAGTTAGATTAAAAATAGTAAAAGAACTATTAATAGTTTTACTAGAATTTTTTGTTAATTGACTGAATCATTGAAAGTAACCACAATTACTACATTTTCCTAGGTGGTATTATTTACTTCCATTACATAGAATCTTTCTTGTCAAATAACATCTGGAGAGGCAGAAAAAGGTCAAAGCAAAGAATAACATGCAGAACAAAGAGGTAGACCTGAACTGCTGCAGCAAGGACAGCCTCTGCTTATCGGGCATCGGCACTGCCAAGTGAGCTACAGCTTATAGCTTTATTTCTTTATAGTTTTGAAGTTAAATTTAACAGTTTAATCTTAAATGTACTAGACAAATAATTGATAAATAACCAATAGAGAACTGGAGATGGAAAAAAGTCTCTGCACAGACTGGAGCCGGTAAATGGTAAAAACAACCTGAAAAACTAAATTTACATTTGTTATGATATATAATTAATGGTAAATTGTTGCAATTGTATATCCAATATCTAGTTTTTTTCATCTTTTGAATATAAATTTAAAATATTTTGTGAGTTTTACATGGTGGCCGCATGTTGATGAAGCAGGTAGTGCACGTGCCTCACAGCAAGGAGGTCACTTAGATCCCTGGGTCAGACAGGGGTTGTTCTATGTGAAGTTTGCATGTTCTTCCCGTGCATGCATGGGTTCTCTCCGGGCATTCCGGCTTCCTCCCACAGACCAACAACAACCTCATTAGGCTAAAATAACTCAAATCTATTCCCCTTTAGCGCAGCGTGGTGAAACAGCAGGTGGTGCATGTGCCTCGAAGCAAGAAGGTCACTGGTTTGATCTCGGGGTTAATCAGGGTCTTTCTGTGTGGAGTTTACATGTTGTCCGTGTGCATGTGTGAGTTCCCTTTGGACACTCTGGCTTCCTCCTGCAGACCAAAAAAACGTATACATAGATAAATGTACATAGACTTCAATATTCTTTTAACTTTTCAGCATAAGCCAAGTACACTTCACTGCACTATTAATAAAAAAAAAAAAAAAGTAAACTTAAAGTGCACTGTCACAGTTTCAGTATAAAACAAGTATACTCATACACTTTGATAAACTACTTTTTGCAAAGGGTACTCGTCTGAGTTTGACTTCCTGTTAGCTGTCAGATGGTTTAGCTCAGTGGTCTGGTAGCAGCTAATAGAGGATGTCCTAAAATGTTGACCTTAGTGGTGTTAGAGAGTGTTGGAGAGAGCAGAGCTCCTGTGGTCCTCAGGATCAGACTGACTCAGTGTGAGATGATTCTATTTCTATGTCCTGATCTCCAGATGATCCCGTGGGGCCTCCTGTGGTCAGTGTGTTCCTCTCAGCAGCAGCTTCATCCAGAGGTGTGCAGCTGGAGGACAAGAGCTCCCTGCTGTGTGTGGCCTCCTCCATGTTTCCTCCTTGGGTCAGCTTCTCCTGGAGACGTCGGGGGAAGAGTGGAGGTTCAGAGGAGCCGCTCTCTGCTGATGGACGGACGCTGAAGCTCACAGAGTCTGGATGTTCTGCCTCCATCTTACAGATCAAGTCCTCAGAGATCAGCTCGTATGATTACAGCTGCTCCGTGCAGCACGAGGGGGGAACAGTGGAGGCTCAGCTGCAAACAGGTGATGAGTCCTTCATGACTTCAGCTGCTTTTGGTCAACAGAAGCAGGAATTTCATGTTCCAGGAGCTCAATGGTTCCTGTGGCTCAGATGTGCTCTTTCTTTCTAAATGTCCTCGACTGTGTGAAGCAGACTTCTGATGTTTTTGAGTCACAGAGAAGATGACTCAGCTCATCCAACAACGATGACCCTTTAATAATCTTTTGTGCAGCATTTTTCTGTTGTATTTGTTTTATTTGTTTGTGTGTTTTTGGCTTTGCATCATTCATGTCTTTGCAGTGCTTGTTTGTTTACTGCAAGTCTGCTTTGTGGGCCACCGTATTTCACACCCACTTTGAGCTGAACTCTGGTTTGCTTGAACGTGAACTGAGACCTCCTGTTTTCAAGTGTACCGGACTTTAGTTCTTTGGTTCTTTGGTTCTCACCAGAGTTTATTCTTGTGCTGTTTCACCACCACAAGTCAAACAACTAAAGAGGGAAACGCAACAAATGAGCTCAAAAGACAGTTCATGATGGAAACCTCAGGGATCCTGAAAAAGGTTCC
>JAZDUH010000087.1:13585000-13587500 GCA_036419115.1 Scarus forsteni | reverse complement strand
CCCACTTCTTCAAACATAAAATATCACACAAGTATACAGCAAATCATTGTTTTATTTACAGTGTTTCAGTGCACAGGCATTTCTACAGAAAATGTACGTAAAAAAAAAAAAGGTCGAAAGGTCCTCTCACTCTTCACCCTCTCCTTCTCTGGTTGTCTTTGTCCATTGTTCAGTGCTCACCAAACAAAGCAGAGGCTCGAGGCCCTTTTATGCTGCAGTTCTCCTGATTGAAAATTACTCACCAGACCTGGGTGTTTAGAGATTTGGATAGTTGTGTGTTGTGGGTTGATGCTTTGAGATTTCAGTTGGGGTGTGTGTGCAACAACTGACCATTGTGTGTGCAGCTTTGACAACATGGTGATGTGTCATTGACATCAGAGTGTAAAGAAGGAAAGTCAGAGTCTAATGCAGATAAGGGAGTGTTTAGATGTGGCAAATTGGGCCGAGCAATTGGTACTTGAAGTGAGGGTTTTGCAAACTGTGCCAAATTATCAATTATTGTGTGTTAAGAACTGAAAAACTGTAACAATAAACTTTACCAGTATTTGTCTACAAAAAGTTTTACTAAATGTCATAAAAGACATTGTACCATCATAAAATCATTATTTACATGTTTAATGAATGATTAAAGTGATAAATGAGATGAATGTTTGATGATGATGGTCCCTCAGCAGGTCTTCAGTTTGTGGACGGTCTCTTGTTCCTGAGGACGGTCATCAGGAAGAGTCCACAGCAGTACACCAGACTCTTCAGGATCAGCACCGTGTAGAGCAGCAGGAGCAGCTTCACCTGGAACGGGGACGGGACGGAGGGGGACGGAGGAGGAGGAGGAGGACATGGTGGGAGTGATGGCACAGGTGGAGGACATGGTGGGAGTGATGGCACAGGTGGAGGTGATGTTACAGGTGGAGAAGATGGTGGGAGTGATGGCATAGATGAAGTTCGAGCTGAAGTTGGTGGTGATGTTTGAGGCGGTGGGAGAACTGAGACTGAAAAAAAACAAAAATCAGATGTCAGATTTTTTCTCTTTGACAAAATCACAGAGTTAAAGCAGTTACAAAAGTTGTTCTGTTTTCAACAGAAGGTGTTCAGCAGTCTAAGTCTGTCCAGAAAGTAGTATATACTAGTAAAGTATACTAAGTATACTTTATGAAATGAACTTCAAGTGTACTTCTTGTTGCTAAGGGAGCTCCTGGAACATGAAGTTCTTGTTTCTGTTGACCAAAAGCAGCTGAAGTCATGAAGGATTCATCACCTGTTTGCAGCTGAGCCTCCACTATTCTCCCCTCGTGCTGCACGGAGCAGCTGTAATCATACGAGCTGATCTCTGAGGACTTGATCTGTAAGATGGAGGCGTAACATCGAGACTCGTTGAGCTTCAGCATTGGTTCATCAGCAGGGACCTGCCGTGGTGACCCTCCACTCTTCCACTGACGTCTCCAGGAGAAGCTGACCGAAGAAAGAAACACCGAGGAGGCCACACACAGCAGGGAGCTCTTCTCCTCCAGCTGCACACCTCTGGATGAAGCTGCTGCTGAGAGGAACACACTGACCACAGGAGGCCCCACGGGATCATCTGGAGATCAGGACATAGAAATAGAATCATCTCACACTGAGTCAGTCTGATCCTGAGGACAACAGGAGCTCTGCTCTCTCCAACACTCTCTAACACCACTACGGTCAACATTTAGGACATCCTCTATTAGCTGCTACCAGACCACTGAGCTAAACCATCTGACGGCTAACAGGAAGTCAAACGCAGTGAAAATCGTGAAAACGCCGTAATGTCATGGATATGTTTATCAAAAAATGTCACTTAATGGTGTTTCAATACACTTGAAACAGCTTCTCGTGAGACAGGAGGCCATTTTGTCTGAGACCTGACCCTCAGCAAAGGTAGTTTATTCAGTTTACTTTTTTATATTCTATAGTTTATAACTTAAGAATCATATAATGAAGTATACTTGACTCATACAGAAAAGTCCAAGACTAAGTCCATTATTACCAAGACTTACACTACTTACTAATACTTTGTAGATCTTGATCAGGTACAGAATAAGGTCAAGCTTTGTGACTACATTTAGTTTAGCAGAATAAAAATGTTTTCACTGCACACATTTCCGTTGAGGTATTACCCCTGTTATAAACTTACATGTTCAAGATCATATAGTGCAGGAGTTTAAAAGTTTACAGTAAATAGTATATGAGCTCGATTGCATTATCTGTATGTACTTTGAAAACATTGATAGAGAAACATTTGACCTGACCAGTCCCTTTCCTGTGTGGTTGAAAATGGTGTTATATACACAACATCATCGGTTTCAACAAGAACACATTTTGTTTTAATCGTATCAGGTCAGATAGCATAAACAGTTTGTTTTTAACCTCATATATGGAAGTACTTTATACACTAATCTCTGTATCTTTACGTACAAGCCTGTCTGATTCTGTAAATACCTTAACTAAAAAACAGAGTTTGGCACATGAATAGAAAACAGAA
>JAZDUH010000087.1:13577500-13580000 GCA_036419115.1 Scarus forsteni | reverse complement strand
CATCTATTTAAAGGGTTTTTATTTTGTGGTGATGGTATTTCTTATTTCAGAATTTTTTGTATTTAGGCTCTTTATTTGTTGAGCAAATTTGGTGACTAATTTTCTTGTAAATTAAAGACAATGGCAAAAACAATGCTATACGATTTCTTCTGATTTCTAATGGTAATCATACATCATGGAGGCTGGCGTCAAAGGATGGAGACAGATACTGCACTGCTAGATGGTCACAGCTCTCCTGCCCGTCTCTCGTCCAGCTGGTCAGTCCCAAAATTTTAAGCGCCGTTTTTAAGTGGCAAAGTGCACAGAAAGGCAAGTGGGACAAGTGGGAAACTTAGCTAACAGAGTGTGAACTTCCGGTTTCCAAAATAAAAAGTGGCTGTGACATACAATTAGATGTTATTCGAAAAAATATGAGAACTACATTGAAATAAAATGTTCAGATTAATAGTAGTGCACGAATAAAATTCATTAAAAATTATTAAGAAAATGTATTCAAATGCAATAAAAAGTGGTGTGTCTCATAGAGCAGGCTTAGTTCTACCATTCTGAGTTGATTTTGGGTCAACAGGTCACATGACCTGGTAGTTATTGAGCTTTAATGTTCATATTTACATTATAAAATACATTAAAAATTCATAAAAATATGAAATGTATTCAAATGCAATAAAAAGTGGTGTGTCTCATAGAGCAGGCTTAGTTCTACCATTCTGAGTTGATTTTAAGCCAACAGGTCACATGACCTGGTAGTTATTGAGCTTTAATGTTCATATTTACATTATAAAATACATTAAAAATTCATAAAAAATATGAAATGTTTCCTAAAGCAATAAAAAGTGATGTGTCTCATAGAGCAGGCTTAGTTCTACCATTCTGAGTTGATTTTAAGTCAACAGGTCACATGACCTGGTAGTTATTGAGCTTTAATGTTCATATTTACATTATAAAAAACATTAAAAATTTAACCATTCTGTGATGATTTTGGGTCAACAGGTCACATTAGCTGGTAGTTATTGAGCTATAACGTTCATATTTACATTATAAAATACATTAAAAATTCATTCAGGCTTAGATCTACCATTCTGAGTTGATTCAGTCATGTGACTTTTTGGTTCGAAATTATATTGCTTTAGGACACATTTAATATTTTTATGAATTTTTAATGTATTTTATAATGTAAATATGAGCGTTAAAGCTCAATAACTACCAGATAATGTGACCTGTTGACACAAAATCAACTCGGAATGGTAGAACTAAGACTGCTCTATGAGACACACCACTTTTTATTGCTTTAGGACACATTTCATATTTTTATGAATTTTTAATGTATTTTATAATGTAAATATGAACATTAAAGCTCAATAACTACCAGGTCATGTGACCTGTTGACCCAAAATCAACACAGAATGGTAGAACTAAGACTGCTCTATGAGACACACCACTTTTTATTGCTTTAGGACACATTTCATATTTTTATGAATTTTTAATGTATTTTATAATGTAAATATGAACATTAAAGCTCAATAACTACCAGGTCATGTGACCTGTTGACCCAAAATCAACTCAGAATGGTAGATCTAAGACTGCTCTATGAGACACACCACTTTTTATTGCTTTAGGACACATTTTCTTAATAATTTTTAATGAATTTTATTTGTGCACTACTATTAATCTGAACATTTTATTTCAATGTAGTTCTCATATTTTTTCGAATAACATCTAATTGTATGTCACAGCCACTTTTTATTTTGGAAACCGGAAGTTCACACTCTGTTAAGTTAGCGCCGACTTTCCCACTTGTTTCTGTGCGCTTGCCATAAAGTCTGTAATAATTGCGCACTTAAAATTTTGGAGCGGCTGGCTTGACCACGCGAAATCGAGAGACGGCTGACGTGACCGCAGTCTCTGCATGCACTCGCAAACTCGTGCGCACTTGCACACATACAGTATAACCCAACAGCAGCATAAGGAGTAAATGTGGATGATTCAATTTCAGCTTCGCGTGCATTTCAACAAATTCATAATCAGGGCACAACTTTGATTCTGGAGACGTTAATGAACTGTTTGAATCGATATCATGATGTTTCAGCGAAGTGTGTATCAGTGCACTATTATACATTCAGGCGGTCCGCAGAGCTTCTGTCGTTGTTGTGTCGCTGTGGCGGTGTTTTCTCTTTTTTAATTCGGTCTTTACCTCCTAATACGCCTCCATGAGGACTTCCTGCTTCGACAGGCACGCCGCTCTTGTCATGGTGAATCCGTGATTCTGTGATCGATCGCAGGGTCTGTTGAAGTAACCGCGTGCGCGCACTGATCCAGGATGGGTTACACCTGGCTTGAAGAATCCCTGTTCTCTCATCCTCGCTTGGTCTTTTGTGCAACCAAATAAGCCTGAACCCCCTTGTTTAGGGTTAGATGAGCCAGGCTTAATCATTTAGCCCGGATGTCTGAATCCTACTTTCGTGCAACAGGCCCGAGGTGGAGGAATTAGCTGACGCTCCTT